>CM062809.1:572397291-572997291 GCA_031772625.1 Pinus tabuliformis
CCTTTATAGGGATGCAAGTATAAAGGGAGACCACATCAAATCTAACGAGAATGTCCTCGAGGCTAAGCTTAATATCCTTAAGCTCCTTAATGAAGGATGCAAAGTCTTTCACGAAGGACTCAGTGCGGCCAACCAGGGGCTTAAGTTTAAGGGCAAGGAACCTAGCTAGAAGATAGGTAGGGCTGCCAATGGTGTTGACGATAGGCCTCAGAGGGGCCCCTTTGTTGTGAATCTTCGGTAACCCATAGATCCTAGGAGAAATGGTACTGCTTTCAATGAGCTTGTGGCATAGGGAATTCACTGAATTATTAGATTTGATTGCTAGAGCCGCTGTCCTCGAGATCTTATTCAGAGGGTTCTTAGGTAGTTTTTTATAACTGCCACTATTGTGGAGATGATCTAGAATCTTCCTCCAGTAATCATCCTTGTTAAGGATGACCATAGCTCCTCCTTTGTCTGCCTTCAGAAAGACAATATCATTGTTCTGATTTAACGACTTTAGGGCAGCGAATTCCTCATTGCTGAGGTTCCTCCGAGGGGGTTTAGCCTTTCTAAGGATGACAGCACAATCTTTGGCGTATAGTGTCCTTGATATTATCCGGAAGATTCCTAATCCCGTATTCCACGTCGCAAATAATGTCTTCCATCGGGATTTTTCTAGGGGCAAGGGCAAAGTTTAGACCTTTGCCTAAAACACTGAAAACCGAAGGGGAAAAAGAAAAGCTAGAAAGATTAACTACCTTAGAATTGCGGGAAATAACCTGGTCCACATTCAAAACCTTATTGCCATGGTTATCATCAATGTTATTGCTCAGAGATTCTATTTCATTGTGATATAAAATACTACATGAAATGTTGTGTTTATTATTATAATAATCATTATCATTATTAAAAAAATTATTCTCTGTAATAATATTATTACCCTCATTATTATGAGAATTATAAAAATTTTTATTATTAATAATAATGTTCTTGGTATTAATATTATTCTCATTATTAAGAAAATTATTAGAATTAAATAGATTTTTATTATTAATAATAGTGTTATGACTTTTAATGTTATTATTATTATAATAATAATAATTATTATTATTCTTATTAAAATTATTAGAATAATATAAATTTTTATTTTTATTGTTCATAATAATGTTATTATAGTTATTATTATAACTGTTGAAATACCGAACTCTATTCAAACTACAAGAGACAATCCTATTACCAACACCGTCCCCATTACTGTTAAAATAATTATTGCAGAACGACGAACCTGGACCGTGGGCATCAGATAGACCAGCCGATCTACTCCACACAGAAACCTGAGGCGTACATCGATCCAGCGATGGAGAGACCGCCCTTCCTCCTCCTTTGTCAGCGCAGTCATCGACCTTCGAACCATCACGTATCAGTTGAAGAGGAGACCCACGGGCCTGATTTTGCAGCACGGAGATCTAACATTCTCGCAGGACGGCAACATCATCATCGTGTTTATGCAGCAACGGGGATGAGGGAGCCGCTAACCGAGGAGAAGAACTGTTTGCCGTCAATATATTCAGACTTTCCGCATGAAGAAGCTCCACCGAGCCAGATCGCAGGCTACCAGGAGAAACCGGGGGCACACTAGCACTAATCGAATGATCAGCAATATCTATTGATGCTGGGACAGGCCCCCCTCTACAAACCGAAGGAGAGCAACCCGAGTTGTATGGCGTAGGTTTCCTCACAGAAGGGGCAGGTCCAACAGAGGGCTCCTCTGAGATCTCCTGCGTAGGTACAGCGGAATACTCCTTCTGACTTGCCAGCGCCGAGGATAAAGATCCATTCGAAGGAATGGAAGACACCCAAGACCTGAGGGCCGAAATTTGAGAAACAGAAATGCGGCTTAGGGAAACATCTTTCATGGATCCACATCCTGTAGATTTCTGAGCTAAAATCTGAAACTTTGCAGCTTGTTTTTGTCCCCTGATCTCCTCTAAACGTAATGATTTTAATGCACAACATGCATCTATTCTAACCCATAGAGAGGGGGAGATCAAGTTCGAAAGTTCCAAGTGCAAACCCAGAAGACCCTGAGAAAATTGGCAGAGTTCTCTTCTGACCCTATTAATTTCAGACCTTAAAAGCACTATACTGGCTTTTACGAACACCCCATGGTTAGAAGGAGTGTGGAGGCGATGACTGATCTGAGCGAAGACCGGGATAAATGTTGAATCTATGCATCTTTTCAAAAAAGCTAGATCAGTCTTCAACTTGGAGACCTGCAAGCATGCCCGTTCAAATCGATGAACGTTAGAAGCAATGGCTTTACCGTGCAGGGAATCAATAGTTGAATTGAGGCTTCTGTGATCCATAATAGTTGAAAGAATAACTTCGGTCATCCTTAACAATCCTTAATAAATTGCGACGTGGAATAAGGGATTAGGAATCTTGCGGATAATATCAAGGACAGTATATGCCAAGATTTTGTTGTCGTCCTTAGAAAGGCTAAGCCCCCTCGAAGGAACCTCAACAATGAGGAATTCGCTACCCTAAAATCCTTAAATCAGAACAATGATATTTTCGTTCTGAAGGAGGACAAAGGAGGAGCTATGGTCATCCTTAACAAGGATGATTACCAGAGAAAGATGCTAGATCATCTCCACAATAGTGGTAGCTATAAAAGAACTGCCTAAGAACCCTCTGAAGAAGATCTCGAGGACAGTGGCTCTAGCCATCAAATCTAATAATTTAGTGAATTCCCTGTGCCACAAGCTCATTGAAAGTAGTCCCATTGCTCCTAGGATCTATGGGTTACTGAAGATTCACAAGGAAGGGGTCCCTCTGAGGCCTATCGTCAACACCATTGATGGCACTACCTATCTTCTGGCTAAGTTCCTTGCCCTTAAATTTAAGCCCCTGGTTGGCCACACTGAGTCCTTCGTGAAAGACTCTGCATCCTTCATTAAGGAGCTCAAGGATATTAAGCTTAGCCCCGAGGACATTCTCGTCAGCTTTGATGTGGTCTCCCTTTATACCTGCATCCCTAAAAAGGAGGCCTTGGAAGTGATCTATCGCCTAACAATCCTGATACCGCACATCTGGTGGAGATTTGTCTCACTTCCACGTTCTTCTGTTTCGAGGGTGAGTTCTTTGAACAGACTTGTGGTGTTGCCATGGGTTCCCCTCTTTCCCCTATTGTTGCTTTTTATGGGAGATTTCGAAGCCAAAGCTTTATCCTCAGCTCGTCTTCTTCCCAAGATTTGGAAGAGGTATGTGGATGGCACTAATTTCGTCTGGCCCCATGGCCCTGAGGAGCTTGATCATTTCTTTAATCACCTCAACAGCCAGTCCTCTGCCATTAAGTTCACCATGGAAATAGAGGTCAATGGTTGCCTCCCTTTCCTGGATATTCTTATATCTCGGAGTAAGGATGGATATCTCTCCCACTCTGTGTTCCTAAAGAAGACGCATACTGAGCAGTATCTTCATGCCGATTCCCATCATTTCCCTGCTCAGAACTTGGGTGTTCTTAACACCCTCGCTACTCGTGCCCTTAGGATCTCTGATTGTGAGAGCTTTGATAAGGAGAGATCCCATCTCCTTAATGTCTTTGTGGAGAATGGATATAGTAGGTGCCTAGGTCGGAAGGCTTTCCGTAAAGCCTCTAAAAATGTGTTAATTAAGAAAGAGCCAAAAGAGCACCGTCTAGGTGTCCATCTTCCCTATCTCCAAGGAACCACGGACAAGATTTCTCAGATCCTTAAAAGGTATGATACTCCCTCAACCTTTAGGCCCCTCAGCACGATTCGCAATTCCCTCCAATCGGTGAAGGATCATGTTAACCCTAAGGACATGAAGGGTGTCTACTTGATCCCTTGTTCATGTGGGACCCCCTATATTAGGGAAACAGGACGCTCCATCCATGAAAGGATCTGTGAATATGCGGCCGACCTAAGACATGGGAGATCCAAGTCTTCAGCATTGGCAGAGCATGTGGAAAAGACCAAGCATCAAGTGCGTATTGAGGAGGCCAAGGTTGTTGCCAAAGTTGCTCAATTCCATCATCCTAAATTTATGGAAGCTATTGAGATTGAAAAGAGGCTGAGCAATCTCAATAGAGATGTTGGCTGGAAAATCAGTAGGTGCCGGATTCCAGCACTTTCTTCTTAGTCAGTTTTTCTGCCTCCTCCTTGTTTTTGAACTCTCATTATATATATATATATATGTATATATATATATATATATAATTTTTATTTTATTATTTATTTATATATATATATATATATATTTTAAAGACTAATTTCTATTAATATATACAATATATTACTAATATTATTAATATATTAATATCAAGACTATATTATTAATATATAATAATAAATAGTTTAATTAAATTAAATAAATTACCTTTTCTAACTAGCCATTTAAATTATTTTATTTATTTATATATTTTTAACCGTAACTTTATGATTTTAATTAATATATATATATATATATATATATATATATATATATATATCCTCTTTATTCTGTCGATTCATTAGCACTAGCACCACCCGTAGCTAGGGCAAAGGCGCCCACCCACGTAGGTATAGAAAGTGGCTAGAGCAAGGGTAGCAGGAGCAGCAGTGGATTCGGTTGATCCTGCAAAAGCAAGGGTAACAGATGGTTGGGTAAGATGGATAACTAGGGTATATAGTATACTCACCAGCATATGTATGTGAGATTATTAATCAATAAATTAATAAATTACTTTTATTCTCGTCTCTAACAACCTATTATTATAATTTTAATTTATATATATATATATATATATATATATATATTATATTAACAATAATTATTAAATAGTTTAAATAAATAAGTAAATTATCTTCTTAAACTAACCACTAAAAGTATTTTATTTATTTTTCAATCCTAACTTTTATCTTAATAACCTAATATTATAACTTTAATATATATATATATATATATATATATATATATATATATATATATATATATATATATATATATATATATATATATATATATATTAATAGTTATTAATGAATTAATTAATTAATTTTTAAAACTAACCATTAAAAATATTTTATGTATTAATATTAAAAATAATAATAATATTAAATTAATGAATAATAATTTGACCTGGGTCCTAAGGTCAAAATTAGCTGTTGGTCGATTTAGCCGTTGGAGTCTCTACTCAGACTATTTAACATGCTAAGCTGGATTTGTTTCTTCAACTTGTCCTGATGATGAACCACACTTGTTGGTTTGAAACGCGTCGACAAATGTCTGTCTACATGTGATTTACGCCGAAGTTATTCTTTCAACTAATATGGTAACATGTCTGATGGTCGGTACAGGTTATATCAGTATGACACAATCAGAGATGGTAGGTTCTTTGATATGTTAGATAAGATAGGTGATGGAAACATGTTCTATTATAGTTTTGGTTCTGACAGGTACCATGATCATCATCATTATCATCCTTACGGGAGGAGTGACATGGGATATTTTCCATATGAGTTTAAGAAAGCCAAGCAACTTACATTTGATGGGTATTTGAAGAAGGCGAAAGATGTAGAGGCGTGGTGACTTAGGATGAATAAGTTATTTAAGTGTCACACCCTCCTCCCACTTTTACCCAACTTAATCGGTCTACTGGGGTAAACATGTTGAAAGAAGATACTATGATATGATTGAAATCCCCATGTACAGTTAAGGAAGTGGAACCAAAAACACGCAACCAAACTAACCTTCTACTTGTTATATATCTAACCCAAAAATATATGATAATGGAAATAAACCCAGAAACAATAAGAGAGAAATAGATACAAATGCTTCTTTATTAATCAAAACCCTTAAGGTAGGGCAACACCATACATTCACTCCTTAAGGAAGGAGAACACTCCACAAGCCATATGCCTGTTCATACAATATTCCTTGATTATCTCCATGTGGATTTCTAGCCTCTATATAGGCCTCATACATACAATATCATGGATCATTACCATGGTTCCCTCATACCATCAACTAATACCATGGGCCCATTACATTATTATTAACTACTTGTGGTCCCTTACATCATATGGGTTAACCACCTTATTTATTACTATGGCCCATCCCATTATTACATTATTACCTTGGGTACCTCCCTTGGTACCCCATATTATTCCCCCTAGCTATATAACATTCCACCCCCCTAAGCATGTTTCGTCCCCGAAACATGGGAAGAACACAAATAATAAGATCTACTCAAAAGAGTAGTCCACTGGTACCATGAACGTGCATCTAGCCATCCCAGAGAAAGGTGAATCCTCGATCTCGCTGGTGCCTCGCTCGCTTGAGATGGAAGTTGACCGTGGCAACTCTTCTGTGTTGATGTGCAGTAGGTGGATCGTCGCTCCTCACTATACGTCATACGAGGGTTGTTGTCCTTGTGGCTAATTGGTTGTCATCTTGATGGTTGTCTTGCAGGGTGATGTGGCTGATGATATGTTGAATATTTAACCCACGATGGCTTTTTCTTTAATTCACCCTGTTGTGGTGCCTGTTGTGGTGTCTTCTTTTCCAATATGACTTCAACCACTGAGCTCTCATCTGATGTACCTGTAACCTTTTCTGCTTCAACCTCTGTTTGTGTTTGATTGTTGATCATCAAAGGCTCATCATCTGATATGTCAGTCCCTGGAACATCTTCTGCTTCTACCCTCCTATACTCTACCTGTTTATTGATGGAAATATTCTGTAATGTAATTTTCTTCTTTTTATACCAGAGCTTTAGGAATTTCTTCTGCACATTAATATTGATAGTACGGTCCACAGATTTCATCCAAGGATATCCCAAAACAACATCCATATTATCCATCTCTGAAGTATAAAAATCACCATGCAACACATACTTATCCATAGAAATCTTCAAATCCTTGTACACTTGAACATTCTGATCATCAACTTGTGTATTTTCAATGTGTTTTGTTGGAACTTGCAATTTTTTTGCCAAATTAACATTGATGAAAGTATGCTTGCAACTAGGATTTATAGAAACCATGATTTTGTCTTTCTGAATCAATCCATGAACATGCAGTAAGGAGACACCCGTATCAATTAACCCCTTATGTGTCTCATTCTCATTTTTTTAGCCCGAGATCATTTGTCCAAAAAGACTTTTTCAAATTCTGCATCTGAAAGTTTAGTCAACTGCTTGTGGTCAAGTGAGAACCACCAGTTTTCAGCCTCATCTCTCATATTAAGCTTCATTAAAATCTTCCAATATGTCCCATGTATGGACTTGTATCTTTGTATGAATTCTTCAATAGTAGGACCATCATCTTTCCGTGTAAAATATAGCATCGCCATGAAGAGGGTTTGAGAAAAATTCACTTACTTGGTGAAAATTTGAAATTGTCACAGTTTTGTCAATATTGCTCAGAATCCCTATTATGACCTGTTTTCAGAAATGGAACAATCATTCTGCATCTACCCATGTGTTAGAAATTGTGATCCACACAATGAAATTTCAAATCTGCACTGCAACTCTCCCGCCATCACCAAAATTTCTACAAAAAAGAGCTGATTTTAAATCAGCGATATCTCCCTCATCCGGACTGCGATTCGACTAATTTTTTTTTTGAAATTAGGTATTTTTTCACAAAGATTCTAGATCTACAATTATGTTTTGCATATCATGCACCAGCATGTCCAAATCTGCACCGAAAACTTGCTGCCCTGAAATAATTTTCTGCAACCCCACTGTTTTTTAGATCAGCGATATCTCCTTCATCCGGACTCCGATTCAACAGATGTTTTTTTCGAAATTGGCTATTTTTTCACAAAGAATATAGATCTGCAATTATATTTTGCATATCTTGCACCAAACCGTATATATCTTATCTGCAACTCGCCGCCCCCGAAATCCTGCAAAAAATTAAAAAAAATATTCTCCACTTTTGTGCCCAAGAAAGTGCTCTGATACCACTTGTTATAGATCTAACCCAAAAATATATGATAATGGAAATAAACCCAAAAACAATCAGAGAGAAATAGATAGAAATACTTCTTTATTAATCCATTCACTCCTTAAGGAAGGAGAACACTCCACAAGCCATATGCCTGTTCATACAATATTCCTTGACTATCTCCATGTGGAGTCTCTAGCCTCTATATAGGCCTCATATATAAAATACCATGGATCATTACCATGGTTCCCTCATACCATCAACTAATACCATGGGCCCATTACATTATTATTAACTACTTGTGGTCCCTTACATCATATGGGTTAACCACCTTATTTATTACTATGGCCCATCCCATTATTACATTATTATCTTGGGTACCTCCCTTGGTACCCCATATTATCCCCCCTAGGTATATAACACTACACATGCTACAAAACATCTAGGAGCCAACCAACCATTCTAGATGACCAACCCTTGCGGCAACCCAACACCCTATTGACCTAGAGCCTCAGTCCCTCCCATGACATGGGAATGCATGCAACTGGGGCTCTCCTGTCACTTTCACGGCAAGGGCATGTAAGCAACTAGGGTCTCTTTCTGCTAGTTCACAGCCAATGACCCCATATTATGTGCCACCTTTTAGGGCTAGGTCTCATGCCGCTGCCTATAACTTCATGAAACTTCCATAAATGAAAAGTAGCATTGAAAAAATGATTCAAATGAAAATACTTGAACAAATACTTCACTAGACCCCTACTAGCCATGACAAGATTTTTTCCAAACATGTCACAAGTATGCATTCTACAAGTGATAATAATAGATCTAAGCATAGGGGCCTCATACTTATCTGAGAATCACTAAGAAGAATTGATGCCTTATCACATTAGTGGAATTACCATCTATTAGGTCACATATTCATTGTTCATTCATTTACAAATCAAAACATGATGAGAGCCATACATGATCACTGCCATGAAATATACTCATAACCAGCATATAAACAATATAAATAATAAGGATACAATAGCCATAAAATCCACATATAAACTAGTACATTTACACATGAAATACCAATGAGAAGGAACTCTTATTAATGAACACAAAAGGAAGCTGGGTTTGGGACCTCCATGAACCACCAAACCATAGATTGGGTTAACCAAATATTTATTTCAATCAATCACCCCCGTGCCATATTCCAAACATGAATGTGGGACTCATAACAAAAAAAATAATAAAACATGGATGCCACCATATTTCTCCACCTACACCGTTGTTATAGACATTTTTGGGCCCTACAACCCCAAGCATGAAATGTCCATAAACCAAGGGCTCCTAAGTCCCTAAAAGTGTTGCTCTAACCCCTAAAGGAACAAGGTCAAAAGATTACAGCTTCTCCCAGAAGTTCTCCATGAGAAATTGCTCAGAATTGGTCAAAACAGGATGATTGCAGCTGCTCCACTGGCTAGGTGTGTTGCATCTCACCCAAATACACTGTGAGGGTGCGTTGCATTTCAAAAGTCCCTTCTGTGGGGTGTGATGGGTGAGAAATGACAAATGGCAGAGTCATTCCGCGAGGTGGAGAGGCAATGGAAGCTTCCAGAATCTTCTCCTGTGACACTTTCCTCACTGAATTCGACCAAGGATGAGTAAGAGGCCATCAGTCTCCAAGTGGAAGAAAGAACTATCAGAGAGAAGACACTAATCAAATCACAAGCTGACTCATCCCCCTTACAAATATCTATATATGGATACCTCATCCCAGAGATCCAGAGGCTGGAATTTTGCATATTGTAAGGAATTGTTGTTGGTTTCTTGAGACAAACATCAGATTCTTGGGTGATCTAAGCTTTGTTTGAGGTGAAGAGGGGCTTCTTTGCTGGGAGGTTGATGCCGGGTCAGAACAACTGGTTGTAACTCCTCTCGGGTCTTTTCTTGTTTATCAATAAAAGCTATTTGAGTTTTCCTCCATGCTTTTGTGTCATTAATGCTTGTTACATTTGTATGGTCAATTTACATCTTATCCTAGATTGTTTATGATTATAGATCCATGTCTTTGTATAGTGTTATGCTTCTGTGATCTTACAGGTACTTTGTGAAGCTGAGCGTGCAAGGGAGCAGGTAGCTAAGGACTATCAAAGAATAGAGGGATCAAATCAGGAGATTAGCGCAAGACAAAGGTTGGTCTTTCTGTTCCTCTCTATCTATAATTCATAAAGGAAAAACAAAAGTAGCTTTTCTCTATTTGTTTCTAAGGCAGTTGTTACACCTTAGTGGGATAGAGCAGTTCTATATAGACACTTTTCCCTGTAACAAAATGGCGACTCCACTGGTGAGCTAATTAGTTTTTTTGTTTATCATTCTTTTTTGTTTGTTTCATAAACTTACAAGTAGCATTCGAACTGCATTTGCCATAACAAATGCAAAGTAGACAATTGCTACTTTAATCCATCTACTGGATCTCTTTATGATTTAAATGACTGATTCACAAACTATCTGATTTCCCTTGTGATAGCTCTTAGATCCTCCTTAGATCTACCCCTAATTGTTGCATTACTGATTGCTTTTTGCTCGGCCAAAACCCAAGAACTGAATTGCAAACTGTGACCCGGAACCCGAACAGAGTCTCATTTCTAGCCCAGCGTAGGTACTGTTCAAAGATTCTAAATTTCAGCACACTTCCTAAGTGGACAAACTGCGCTGCATTTCAGATTCTCTGTGTTACAGGTGCGCTGATCAGACTAGCTCTGTGCAGTTGTGGCTTCTGTGGTTCATTCTTTCCAGTTCTATTCTTGAATTTTCTTGCCTGTGATCAGTATATGTCTGTTTGAAACCCCTTTTCCTTGCTGTTATTCCGGCTCCTTTGTACAAAAGAACTGTAGATGTTTTTGTGTGTTTGTTGAGTCGTTTACAGTTCTCCTTTGCAAAAGTAGCGTAATCATACTTTCATCCTTTGATTTGAATCTGTCGCAAGTGTCAATTTCAATCGTAGGAAAGAGTTTAATTGCTGTTGATGGTTGATTATCCTGTTACTATTGCTTTTGGTTTGAATTTGTAATTTTCTAGTGTCGAGAACAAGTATTCATTTCAAAATCGTAAGGTGTTGTGATCGTCTCCATTTTTTATTTCGAAAAGAAACTTGTTGGTATTTGTCGCTTGAAAAGAAATTCAGATTTGTGCATCAACTTTCTTTTTAGCATTCATATACTAAGAAAGTCAAAAACAAATACATGCATGTGTATTTGCATATAGACAGTCTGATTGGCTTGATTTAGAAAAGTGCATTTACAGTGTGCTCTTTACTCTTTGTGAAAAGATTCTGTCTTTCTTTTCCCTAGTAGCTAGGGTTTTCATTGCATAAAGGAGATAAAAAGTTTGTTTGTCATCTTAGATTTCATTTTAGGAATTACATCTACATCTCGTGGTGAACACAAAAGGCAAACTTCATAAACAAGATCAACTTAAAATAAATTCAATGAATCTAACAATGTTGTGGAACTTAACACACAACATTTAGAAGTCTAGGCTAGAGACGTATTCCGGCGTCGTAAAGCCTGGTAACTGTTGTTCTCACTGATGATTGCGTGATTCCTCCACTTTGAGACGATAAGTGCCAGTACGGACTTGTGCTCCCACTTACCGTCGAGTATATTTTGGGAGACCCCAATAGGCTTAATCCTTTATCCATAGGAAGCCGTGTCTACCACCCTATCGATCGCAATGCACTAAACGCAACATTCGGGAAGATTGACTGTCGTACCGTAAAATGTATTCTACAGTTTTGCGATTGGTTTGGTAATCCCTCTACCTAGATTTCCAGAGCAGTCCCTTTCGTTCCTTTTTAGACTCCTTAACGGAAAAGGTCCATCTGAGCACTTGTCACTTCAGGCTCATTAAAAATCGAAGGAGACTAGAGTCATCTTTTGTTTTTTCTCGACTCTTAAAAATTGAAAAAGCAAGTTGTGTCAAAGCGTCTAAAATTTATTTTAAATGGAATATTCATTACCCTTTCCTACGTTGATCTTGGCTTGAGAAAATGGAGTCCACCAACCAAGGAATTCCCCTTGGAGGAAATCCTAGTCCCTTCTCCTCTTGGGGAGATGTTAGTGCACACCATATGCCCACATTGTCACTTCCAAGACTGACAATTGGTTTGCCTATATGGCTCTTCTCAACCTCTGTCGTTCAGAACACCACAATTCCTGAACAATCGAATCAGCAACTAGACGAGTCCAGAGTTACCCACCAACCTTCTACTTCCTCTAATTCTTCCTCTCCTCCTTCCTCTTCACTTGATGGGGCTGGTAAAGCCAAAAGTCAAGTACCTAAGGAGAAGAAGGAAAAGAAGAAGAAAGAGAAGAAGAAGAAGGAGCCAAAAGCAAATGGGGGCAAATGAGTGTCGTCTAGCGAAAATCCACACACTGCACCGACCAGGCCTAAATCGCCATGTGTCATTTGCAAAGGAGACCATTATCACAGAGATTGTCCTTGCATCCCTCGGATCTTAAGGGACTGGTCTCCTCGTTTGCACAACTCGGTGTCGTCAACCTCTGATAGTCATGTTGAAAACACATCGTCAACCAGTCAAAGTGAAGCCCCAGGACAAAAAAGAAAATATAGATTTCCTTGCAAACTGTGTGAAGGCAATCATGCCATCCACCGTTGTCCCTTCTTAGATGAAGCTAAAAGAGTTTTGGACGATCATCCGATTTCACTGTTACGACTTCCTCCTAGATATAAAAAACTCTTGCCGAGTCTGTCACTAGTTGAAAATCCGGCTGGCCCGCTCAGGTGGTCAGCCGAAGCATCTGTCATTGAAGATAAACCATCTAAACCCATGCTAGATGAAAGTCAAATGGTCGAGGTAGCAGTTGACCCGGTCTTGCCTTCAGAGATTCCATCTTCAGATGATATAATCACTAAAAAGAACAAGGATGACACCGTCCAAATTCTTTTCATAAGCACAGACTCCAACGAACATGGGGGCAATTTACCCGTTCCTTTACCACAGGAAGGAAGTTCGTCAGAGTCGTACCCGGCCGTCTATTCAGCCCCACCTCCAAGTAACCTAGTTGTCTCCTTCGACTGGAATCAACTAGGCAGACCCCATTTACCAGCTAGTATACCATTCCGAATCATTGTTCAAATATATAGAATGGTTATGGCTAGTACCATCATAGATGAAGGGGCTTCTGTGAGTATCCTTTCCTCAATTGCTTGGAAAGCGCTTGGTTCGTCATCGCTTTTGCCTGAGATGAGAAATCTAACAGGTTTTGATAAAGGAACCAGTCGACCGTTAGGGATCCTTCCCAATGTGCCCATAACATTGAGAGGGAAAACCGTTCACATGAACGTGATGGTAGTTCAAGGACCCCTGGATTACAATCTACTCCTTGGACGAGTCTATATTTATTGCATGGGAGCAATTGTCTCCTCACTCTTTAGAGTAATGTGTTTTCCGCACGAAGGAAGAGTGGTCAAGCTCGTGGACCAACTTTCATTTCCCGGATCATATAGAGCAAATAGTCATATACCATCCCTAAATGGTCTTTTCAAGCAATAAATGTCTCAATCTCCAGTCCGTCCACCCGATGAGCGCGAGTGATTTGGGGGGACATCACTGAATCCCAGGGGGCATGCACCCTGGTCTACTTCGGTAGGAAAACTTCGCGTATAGGGTAGGTTTCTGTGAGAGTATATGACCTCTGTACTCCCATCCGTGATTGGAAAAGGGAGTTGGACTGGAATAAGATCCTCTTGTCAAAGTTATGTGAGTTGGCGGGCATTGCTGCCCACCTTTGTTTATCTCTGTAGACATCGCCAAAGAGATGTTTTTTTTATGCCGTAAATAGAACAATATTTGGTAACCTGTAAGAGGTAGGCCTCTCTCTGTAAAACAAGTGTTTTAACGGAATAAAGAAGAGGTAACCTTGAAACTTTGTTTTATACCTGGGGGCATGCAAACCTTTTGGAGTGCAAGCAAAGAGTGATCATTTATCTGTTTTTTGGATTGGTCGTTTACTAACTTGCATAAAGAAAGGATGTGGGGCAAAAATCTAAAAATTTCCATTTTTATGAGGCATTCTTATCACACGACTGGATTAATCGAGCAGTTTTAGCACATAGTTCAAGCTCGTTAAAAAATAAACATAAGCCATGAGCAAATGTTTCCTCCCGCATTTAAGCTCATTAAAAAATGAACTATTCTTTGGTAAATAACAATCGTGAATGTAGTACTTCAGCCATTAAAGCCTTGGTCATGTTTGCACCATCACCTCCACTTTTTCATTGGCCGATCATTCACCTCCATTTTATTGTTTACCCATTTTGAGGAATAGCTGCGAAGAGTGATTTCACTAGCCATCCTTGTGACACTGCCGTGATTGGAAAATTCCAAACCTTACCTGGAATCAGCTGCTACCCATTTTATCACTCGTTCCTCAAAAGACAAGTCTCCTTTAAGATCTTTTCAACTGACTCATAAAATACGAAAAGATTGCCGAGCCATTGGCCTCTCCAGCTCGTTAAAGGGACAGGAAGTGCTATCCCTCTGCTAGATTTTAATCTTTTTGGACCTGAGGGATTATTACACAAAAAGATCGAGCGCTTGTTTTGTTCGGCTCGTTAAAAGTATCGAAAATTCATCCCTTCTGTATTGTTTTATACTTTTTTGGACTTAAGGGATTAGATGACGAAAAAGAAATTTTGGAGTTACCTTTACATTCCTTTTCAGACTCTCTAAAATTGAAAAGGACCGAGTTATCTTTGTCGTTAAACTTGTTAAAAAGATTAATAGTGACAAACTTGTCTATAGACGAGAACAAGTTTCACTATCGCTAGGCTCGTTAAAACATAGCGATAGGTTTTCCCGAAGGGAAAATTATAGAACAAGCATATGTTATCCTCCTCAAGCTTGACAAAAATAAAGAGGTATTGGTCAGCAATGACTAGGGAAAATTGGGAAGAAAACTTAAAGAAACTTTCTTGGTAGCAAGTCGCTCTTAAACATGACACTTCCACTCCGTGTCCGAGTCGGGTTGGGTTGTTTCATTCACCGGTCACATCACCATGGTCACGCTATACCATCCACATTTGGGGTCAATGCTACCAATCCATCACATCAGTGTCGTCGATATGTTCAAGAGAAGTCATTCAGAGAGTTCACCTGTGTCTCACCCACTACCATACATTATACTCCATTCTTAAATGACCGCCACCCTGAACCTTATATCACCAGATCATTTTCACCTCCATTAAAATCATTTGCTTTGTTCCGTGTCATTGATGTGGGATTCAATAAGGCCCTCATGTGATGGATCACTTCTTGTCGACATCAGCTCATTATCCAAGAAGTTGATCTAGGAACACCCCATTCAGTACTTTGAAGCTTGCATGCCTCAATGGCAAGTTTCTCACTTCCGGCGACAGGTTTACATCAATGGCCTTCAACCGAAAGATTTTGCGTGGTTTTCGACGCCAAGTCCTTTATTCACACCACATGAATTGTACTGCAGTACCTTGAGGGTCATTATCATTATCGGTGATTCCTCTCGTGCTTGTTAACAGTTTACATCATTGACTGGTAATCAAGCGATGTCTTTCTATGTTCTACTTCAAGAACATTTATCACATGGATCGACTTGTACTTCGAGTGAAGATCGAACGAGATTGAAGACCTCGGATCTAGTTTCATCCATCCGGGCTACGATATATATTCAGGGAAATAAAGACATTAAATGTACATCATTGCTGCATAGATAATCATCCACTCAAAAGGATGATGGCTCTATCAGAATCATCAGTCTACACTCAGATGATTGTCTGACCTATGTACATGAAAATGAATTTATAAAGCTGAGCATGGGAATGCCCACCTCAGCCAGATCATGAAAATATTATGAAGATAATGTATTGTATTGTATCTTATTACAGGTCTCCTCCCAGCATTGAAAGAACTTCGGATCCTCATAATAAAGCATTTCACCCGACATCAAAAGATTAATGGCCTCATGCTTTAGGGGGAAACTGTTATAGACATTTTTGGACCCTACAACCCCAAGCATGAAATTTCCATAAACCAAGGGCTCCTAAGTCCCTAAAAGTGTTGTTCTAACCCCTAAAGGAACAAGGTCAAAAGATTACAGCTTCTCCCAGAAGTTCTCCATGAGAAACTGCTCACAATTGGTCAAAACAGGATCATTGCAGCTGCTCCACTGGCTAGGTGCATTGCATCTCACCCAAATACACTATGAGGGTGCATTACATTTCAAAATTCCCTTCTGTAGGGTGCGATGGCCAAGAAATGACAAATGGCAGTGTCATTCCGTGAGGTGGAGAGGCAATGGAGGCTTCCAGAATCTTCTCCTGTGACACTTGCCTCACTGAATTCGACCAAGGATGAGTAAGAGGCCATCAGTCTCCAAGCGGAAGTAGGAACTATCAGAGAGAAGACACTAATCAAATCACAAGCTAACTCATCCCCCTTACAGATATCTATATATGGATCCCTCATCCCAGAGATCCAGAGGCTGGAATTTTGCATATTGTAAGGAATTGTTGTTGGTTTCTTGAGACAAACATCAGATTCTTGGGTGATCTAAGCTTCGTTTGAGGTGAAGAGGGGCTTCTTTGCTGGGAGGTTGATGCTGGGTTAGAACAACTGGTTGTAACTCGTCTCGGCTCTTTTCTTGTTTATTAATAAGAGTTATTTGAGTTTTCCTCCATGATTTTGAGTCATTAATTCTTGTTACATTTGTATGGTCAATTTACATCTGATCCTAGATTGTTTATGATTATAGATCCATGTATTTGTATAGTTCTATGCTTTTGTGATCTTACAGGTACTTTGTGAAGTTGGGCGTGCAAGGGAGCAGGTAGCTGAGGACTATCAAAGAAGAGAGGGATCAAATCAGGAGATTAGTGCAAGACAAAGGTTGGTCTTTCTATTCCTCTCTATCTATAATTCATAAAGGAAAAACAAAAGTAGCTTTTCTCTGTTTGTTTCTAAGGCAGCTGTCACACCTTAGTGGGATAGAGCAGTTCTATATAGACACTTTTCCCTGTAACAACCGTGAGGAATTTTATTATCTCCTAGTCTCTAGGCTTTAACGTAATCCACAGTCTGATTGAGGGATAACTAGGCCATAATCGAGACACCACCTTCTATGATTTACCATATATCCTTCCATTCGCCAACCAAGGATTCCTAGGCCTAATCAAGGGAACCCATCTCTAAGTTTTACCATATATCCTGCCGTTCACCGATCAAGGATTCCAAGGCACACCGAGGCAAAACAAATTTTGGATTTACCACAACCCACATTCCGGTTCAAGGGTTACTAGGCCAAGGCTTTGACACTATCCATAATCTAGTTCAGGGAACACTAGGACATGTGTTCTTCCTTTTAGAGATCCACCTCACTAAGTTTTGAATCCATCTCAACCAAAACATGAGAACCCCATCACCCCAAGGCTATCCAAAAATGGCAAGGCTAGTCTGAAAAACAAACTCACACCTGGAAAAGCTAATGTCAATGACAATAAGAGAACCAAGAACATGTATGCATAACCATGCATGCCGAAATTATCAAGGAAAACACATATACAAATCAATACCTACAAATAATCTCGTTGTATCTACTAGATCATGCTCTTCCTTGCTTGATCCTTGCTTTCCTTTTCTTATTTCTTTTCTCGATCTAATGTTGAAGTGTTCCAAGAAAGATCTAAGTGTCCAAGAATGTGAGAGAGAGATAATAGAGAGAGAGCTCCAAAACTAAACTAACAAAAGGTACCAACTGATCCTTAGAAGCCTTTTTAATAATGAGGCCTCTATTTTCTTAAGTTTCCATTATTTTCCTTCATTTTCCTCCTCACATGAAACCTTTGATATTTCATCTTCATTTTCTCCTAATTTACATTATTTTCATAAATAAAATGCCAATTAATGCCTCATTCCTTTCTAAATCCTTTTTCATTGCCTTTACCAATTTCCTTAGCCATAATAAACCAAATTAACACCCAAATAGGAAGCTTTTGCCCAATATTGAACCTAGAATAAGTGTCCATAACATGGTTATTATTTTTCCTTTATCAATTATTACATGGAAGTTTCACCATGGCTATTACAAAACCCTCCCCCTTAGGGGAAGATTGTCCTCAGTGTCCAATGAAACCTACAACCAACAAGAATGTTGTAAGAAAAACATACTACCCATGGAACTTTATAACTTAGCTCAATTCAGTATTTACAATGATCAACCTCCTGAAAAGTAAAACAACATGACAACATGAACACCATAATGACATGACACCCATACTACTTATTGGAGATTTATAACACATCTCATTCCAGTATTTGCATTTACATCCATATACATATGTACATAAATCAAGAAATCACATGAAAACATATATCAAAAACATTTTCTCAACCAATGAATAAGGAAGGATACATAGGCTGCACCTAATTCGCCATCTTCCATGTAGCTTTATCAGGCCCAAAGTGCTTCCAATGCACTTTAACCTACTTGATTGCTTGGTTCCGGAGCATGAGAATATTTCTCTACAATATACATTGTGGTTCTGCTTGGAATTCTCCATCTAGCTCTAACTGCAATGCAAACCACTCAATCACATGATCAACATCTTTAACATACTTCTTAAGCAATGACACATGGAAAACATCATGTACTTTCACTATCAGAGACAGTGCAATTTGATAAGCTACTAGTCCAATCCTTTCAAGAATATTGAAAGTTCCACAAAACCTAGGTGCCATCTTGGCACATGATCAAATCCGCGAGGACATCTTCTTTGACTTGATACACAAATACACTTGTTCCCCAACCAAAAACTCCATAAAAAAACTGTTTTGACCTACATATATTTAACTCCATAAATAACTTGTTTTGACCTGCATATCTTTTCTACATATCCTTTGTTGCCTTTAGATTCTTCTCGACTACCTGCATTTCCTATTATATCTTTGCCAACATGTCTGATCCAATTTACACCATGTTCAGTGGATCACTCCAACTGATGGGAGTATTACAACTTTTCCCATCTAATGCCTCGAATGGACTCATCCTCAAATATTCATGATAACCATTGTTGTAAGCAAAATCAACCGGTTGAAGATACTCTTCCAACTTCCATTGCTAATGCATCACATACATCCTCAACATGTCCTCCAATATCTTGTTTACCCTCTCAATCTGTCTATGTGTGTTTGGATGATAAGTTGTACTGAAGGCTAACTTTGTCCCCAATCCTACAAACAGTTCTTCCAAAACTTGGAAGTGAACTTAACATCCCTATCTGACACAATCTTCTTTGGAACACCATGAAATCTAACCACATTTTTTATGAAGACCTATGCTACATCACTAGATAAATATGTAGACTTCAATGGAATGAAGTGTGCTACCTTTATCAACCTTTCCACCACAACCATAATGGAATCATTTTGTCTATATGACTTCAAAAAAATGTGATGAAATCCATTGAAATGACCTCCCATTTCCACTCTGGAATCGTAATCGACTATAGTAGTCCACATGAATGCTTGCACTCTGCCTTTACAAATGCTGCCACTTCTCTCTTCAAATTCAGCCAATAATAAAACTTCTTCACCATTTTCAATGTCTTCTCATACCATAGGTGACCCAAATACAGTTTCACATGAAACTCTCTCAAGATATTCTTCTTGAGCACACTACTATTTGGCAAATATATATTGTCCCTACATCTGATCAATCCATCTATTTTATGATGTTAGTCTACTTCTTGACCACCTGTACCCTGTTGTACCTATGCATAACCTCCATGTACCTATCATCCTGTTGTGCTACCTATAAGATCTGATCCTGTAAGTCTGTCCCATAAGAACACATTGCATTGCTATGTGATTCACCTATATCCTCCTGCTAAGAGCATCTGCAACCTTATTCTCCTTACCCTTGATGTACCCGATCTAAAAGTAAAACTCACTAATCACGGCCAACCATATAGCATGCCTCACATTCAAGTTTGACTGATCGAATAAGTATCTCAACCCACTGATCACTCATAAATACAAACCTCCTACCAAGAAGATATTGCCTCCACATCTTCAACACATGGATGATCTTCTTGCATAAGGACTCCACCATGTCCTCTCTTGCAAGTATCTGCACATACCACAAATTCTTTGTCTGGATCTACAATCTTTAACATTGGAGCATTTTTCAACAACTTCTTCAATTGCTCAAAACTAGCTACACATTCCTCTGTCCATTCAAATTTCTTACCTTTCCTTTGTAATGACATAATAGGATATGCAAAGTGAGAGAACCTCCTGATGAACATCCTATAGTAACCCACTAACCCCATGAATGATCTTTCCTCATCCACTTTCCTAGGAGCTACACATTCCATGACAACTCTTATCTTCTTTGGATCCATTATTATACCTTCCGTGGAAAAAACATCTCCCAAGTAATGTACCTCTATCTGAAAGAAACTGCATTTTCTAAGCTTGGAATCCAATTGATGCTCTCTCAACAATCTCAAAACTGTTGTTAAGTGCTCAGCATGTTCTTCCTCATTTTTTGAATATATCAAGATGTCATCAATGAATACAATAACAAACTTATAGAGATAAAGATGAAACACACTATTCATCAAGAACATAAAGGTAGTTGGATCATTAGTCAAACCAAATGGAACTACAACAAGCTCATAATGTTTGTACCTGGTCCAAAAAACTGTCTTGTAAATGTCCTCTTCCTTAATGCGTAATTGATGATAACTAGATCTTAGATCAATCTTTGAGAACATTGTTGCTCTCTTCAACTGATCAAACAACTCATCAATCCTTGACAATGGATATTTGTTGTTTTTGATATTTACCTTATTAAACTTCCTGTAATCAATGCATAGTCTAAGAGTACCATCCTTCTTCTTCACAAACAATATTGGTGCACCCCAAGGTGGTAAACTTGGCCTATGTATCCCTTGTCAAGCATTTCCTTCAAATGCAACTTCAACTCTATTAAATCTGGTGTGCACATCCTGTAAGGTGCCTTTGATGCTGGTTCTACCCGTGGTATTGATTCAATGGAAAATTCTAGTTCCCTGTGAGGTGGAAAATATGGAATATCTAGAGGAAACACATCCTGAAACTTCTGCAAAATTGGGTACCTTCTAAATAGCTCGCAATCCTAAACATCCTTTCCTTTATCACTAGAAATATGCACTGCAAATAACACACATCCTTTTTTGCTACTGCACTTTACCTTCATAATTGTCACCATCCTAACTAATGTTGCTTTCTTCTTAAACCCACAAGATTCATTGTTCTCCATTGACATCCAAGCACTCAATGCCTTTGTCATAACAATCCATCTTGGTGCTATGAAGATATAGTCAATCCACACCCGAAATCATATTATATGATCCAAATGAAAATACATTAAAATGTGTTGATGTAGGCATACCATTCAACTCAAAAGCACAAGCTCTTACCCAATGATGAACTCACTTATTTGTACCTATAGCCAACTGCACTAACCAAGATTTTGCACACACTTCTTTATTTAAACCACGCTTATCTAGCAAGCCGAGGTTAGGATAACTATAATTAGATTGAGGGTCAATCAAAATAGAAACAACTTGATTAAAAATATTACCATCCATCTCAATGATAGATTCTTGTTCATCTTCCTACCTATTATCTAGTGTTGCATAGATATGAGGAATTATCTTGCCCAATATCCCCAATAGTTTGTGCCTATTTTGCACTATAGATCTGAGTTCTACCACCCTGATGCTATGGAAAATCCCTCTTAAGATGATCCTCACCACATGTCCAAAGCTTCAACCATTTGTACCATCACCTTTATTCTATTTTTGTGACCCATGTTCTTGTCTATTTACATTAGACTTCTTGTATGGTGCAACATTCTCTTTCTCTTATGCATTCTTAGGCCTTATTCTTTTCGGCTGACATTTACCTTTACCTTTATCTTTCCCTTTCCATCCTTGCTAATATTATGTCTTACACTTTGACTATTCATAACAATGCTTCAATTTCCAAATAACTTTCTCAAGTGATCAAGGCTCATCATACTCAATCTAATCTCTAAATGATAATGGAAATCCACTAACAAATCTCTGAATTTAATCTTTCTCATGTTTATGATATGGTACATACCTCAAAAACTCCAAGAACTTGGTTATATACTCCTCATTTTTCATCGATCCCATTTTGAGCTCATAGAATTCCTTGGCTTTGCTATTGTAGTACCTTACTAACAAGTATTTCTTCCTGAAAAGTCTCTTGAATTCATGCCAACTCAAGTCTTTTGTCCTGATGTCTCTGGCCCATCTTACATCTTCCCACCATATGTTTTCTTTCCCTTTGAAGCTGAATATAGCTACTCTGACCTTCATATTCTATCTGTAGTTATGCAGTTCAAAGAAATATTGATCCCAAGTAACCATGCCTTTGCATCCTCCAGCTTCCTCAAACCTCCATCAAAACTAGGTGGCCTAGATCAAGGAAAATTTTAGGGGCTAATATTATCAGGCCGGTTAATTTTCCATGTTTTTTCCAAAAAAGGATTTGCCAATTTCCATTTTTTCTAGCAATTATTCACCCACATTTTATATTATACAGTTATTTTACCCAACAAATCGCCAATTTTTTTATAGACTAATATAAATTCATTACAAATATAAATATTTTTACAGAACTATTGCCAAACATTTTACAATTTTACATATTATTGACAAGTAATATTCGCCAAGGTTTCTAAACTTTAAGATAAACTTCCATCCTTAAAATTTTCCTTGGCCTAGTTTTCTTAAAATCATTTGGAAAATATCCCCCGCCACTCCTCCTATAAGGGTGATAATGATGACAATCATAGTGCTTGTGAGAGCTAGAATTAGAATAGTACTTGTGTCCATCACCTCTCCTATCCAAAGTATCTAAGAATCTGCCATCTCTAACCATGTCATCATTATCAGACCTATTCCCACCATGAGATCTACTGCCATATGTCCCATTTGTTTTGTGCTCCTTCCCATGGCTTATATGAAGTGGTCCCTATCTTTGCAATTCTAACAAACTATGAAGGATTAACCCAATAACTTCTTCCTGTTTCTCCTGTGGCTACATTATTCTGTCATTATCTCCCTTGCAACTTCTTAATTCTTCCTTCAAGATTCTCAATGTTTCCAGTAAGTCAGAAGAATTTCCAACACCATGTTGCTCATTTGATCCATAGGGAGAATCTCGGAAATTGTAGTCTACCATCTTGCTAGTCATCATTTTTGTTTTCTTCATGCAATGTATATCATGTCAGCTAAAATGAAATATAAACATAATCAACATACATCATTATAGTTTGGGGAGGATATCTCATCTTCAAGATGAACCAGATTAGTAAAATACATGTATAAACATAATCATAATAGTATATATATGTCAACCTAACCATAGTCTAGTCACCAATGCATGACCATATCAACCACACAATGAATTCATGCATGACAACTATAACCATGTCAATGTATGCATAATCAACATATGTATGACATGCATGTATACACGATAGGTACAATCACTGACATGCATAATGAGTGCATAACCAACCTATGCTCTTGATAAACACATCCAACATCAACACCATTTTCTTTCACATGGTGACACCACTACAACCATGACCAACACCATGCATATGCAACAAACACATAAGCCACAAGCATAGAGAACATATATGCCATCGATATTAATGCATGACCAACACATCACCCATCCAGTCCAAGGGGTGAGCCATGCTCTAATACCACTCTGTAACACCCTCCTCCCATATTTACCCAAGTTAACTAGTCCACTAGGGTGAACATGTGACAAGAGGCTACTATGATCTGATTCAACTCACTGTGTATAGTTAAGGAAGTGGAAGCGACAAAACACAACCAAATTGACCTTATGCACATGCTACAGAACCTCTAGGAACCAACCAACCTTTCTATATGGCCAACCCTTGAGGAAACCCAACATCTTACTGACCTAGAGCCTCAGTTTCTCCCATGACATTGGCATGCATGTGACCGAGGCCCTCCAGTCTCTCTCACAACAAGGGAATTCAAGTGACTAGGGTCTTTTTCAACTAGTTCCGAGCCAACGGACCTAGATTCTATGCTACTTATTCAAGGCCATGTCTCAGGCCACTACCCAAAACTTCATGAAACTTCTACAAATGAAAAATAATGTTGAAATAATGATACAAATAAAAATACTTAAATAAATACTTGACTGGACCCCTACTATTCATGACAAAAATTTTGTCAAACATGTCACACATATGCATTGTACGGTCCATAACAACATATATCATCATAGAGTTCTCATACTTATTTGAGAATCACTAAGAATCTTAGATGTCTTATCTCATTTGTAGCATTATCATCTATTAGGTCATATATTCATTGTTCATTCATTTACAAATCAAAACATGATGAGAGCCATACATCATCACTCTCATAAAACATACTCATAACCAACATATAAACAATAGAAATAATAAGGGTACAATAGTCATACAATCCACATATAAACCCGTACATTTACACATCAAATACCAAGGATAAGGAATTGTTATTAATGAATGCATAATCAATCGGGTTTGGGACTTCCATGAACCACCCGACCATAGATTGGATGAACCAAATATTTCTTTCATCCAATCACTCCTATGCCATATTCCAAGCATGAATGTGGGAATCATAATCAAAACAAACCAAATAATTATGGATAACAATGTATTTATCCACCTACACGGTGAGGAATTGTATTGTCTCCTAGTTTCTAGGCTTTATCACAATCCACAGCCTAATTCAGGGATCACGCGTCCATAATAGAGACACCACCCTCTAGGCTTTACCGTATATCCCACAATTCACTGGCCAAGGATTCTTAGGCTTGATCAAGGGCACCCACATCTAGGATTTACCTTATATCCTGCCATTCATCAATTGCGGATTCCTAGGCCCACCAAGGCAACATAAAATCTAACTTTATCACAAGCCATAGTCTAGTTCAGGGGTTACAAGGCCAAGGATTTACCACAATTCATATTCCAGTTTAGGGACCACTAGGCCATGCATTCTTCCTTTCAGAGAACCACCCCACTCGGTTTCAAATCCATTCGTCAATCCATCTCAACCAAAACATGAGAACCCCATCACACCAAGGCTATCTAGAGATGGAAAGGATAGGTTGGGACACATTTTCATACCTGAAAAAACATTGTCAATGACAATGAAATAACCAATAATACACATGCATAACCATGCATGTCAAAACTAGCAAGGAAATCACACATGCAAATTGATACACATAAATAATCCCACTATAGTTGTTAGATGTTGCTCTCCCTTGCTTTCCTTTTCCTTCTTGCTTTTCTTGATCCAAGGTTGAAGTGCTCCAAGAAAAATCTAAGTGTCCAAGAGTGAGAGAGAGAGAGAGAATAGAGAGAGAGCTCCAAAACTAAATTGAAAAAAGGTACCAACTGATCCTTGTAGAAATTATGACTGTAGATTAACATGATAATGCAATATAACCAAGGAAAAATACTATAATCTACTTCTACTTTCAATTTACGGAAGCTTAAAGATTGAGCTAAAAAATATAAGTAGTAGAAGAAGAATCAATGCACAATACAGATAATAATACTTCGGGGAAAGCCTCAGCTAAAAATCCCACTATCTGTATTATCATACAAGGTGGAAATATATCAGAAATATACAAAGCCTTAGCTCTCACAACTAGCCAGCTCTTGGTACAATCCTCACAGATGCTCATAGGAAAACTTGACCTCTCACAACCCTTCTCCTCTTCCCTCCAAGCTCATATTTCCTTGCACAATTTCTCCTAGGTGATCCTCATATTACCAAGTGGAACATTGATCTCACACAATACTCTCACACACCGTCAGAACTGTGCAATCCTTAAGGAATGATTCCTTGACTGCATGCATGAGTTTTCTTTATAGGAGAACACATGCAACTGATATTACATTGTCCCTGTCTTTGATCTCAACTGGGTCTTTCTCATAATAGACATGCATGAGTTACTGATGAAAGAATCTTCAGTTATCTAGAGTACACTAGTTGAGTGCATGCATGTATCAACTGACTGATAACTCACAATTAGTTACTCAAATAGTTTGGAACTAATTTAACTAGACTTAACTCAGTAAACTGAGCTAACTAATTACAACTCAAATATAACTCAATATTATCTCCTTAATTAAGGTATAATCTCCTTAATTTAAGGGATAACTGTTGCATGACCTCAAAAGACTTCTAACTTGAATTTATCCAACTAATTAACTCAATATGAATTAGTTAATTATTTTCAAGGAGCTAGTGAGACTAAATTCGAATTTTAATTCAAGGACAAATTAAAATTAGAATATTCTTGTTGCCACATTTCAACAATCCTCATAAGCCTTTTTATTAATGAGGTCTCTATTTTCTTCAGTTTCCATTATCTTCCTTCATTTTCCTCCTCACATGCAACATGTGACCTTTCACCTTCCTCTTCTCCTAATTTCTATTATTTTCATAAGTAAACTACCAATTAATGCCTCATGCCTTTCCAAATCCTTTGCCATTACCTTTTCCAATTTTAGTAGCCATAATAAACCAAATGAACACACACTAGGATGTTCTTGCCCAACATTTAGCTTGGAATAAGTGTCCCATAACCCTGGTTATTATTTTTCATTTATTAAATTTAAATACATGGAACTTTTTACCAGGGTTGTTAAATTAAGTTTCATGATTACACAAACAGTATGAAAGAAAAAATAGTTATCTTTGGCCTTAAAGGGAAAGAAGACATCTAGTTGCAATCTGTGAAGCAGGTTAAAGACATCAGGACAAAGGAGTTGAGTTGACATGAATTCAAGGGATTTTTTAGGAAGAAGTACTTGTTAGGAATTCTATGAGCTAAAGATGGGATTGATGATAGATGAGGAGTATACGACCAAGTTCCTAGAGTTGTTGAGGTATGTATTGTATCTTAAGGATGAGAAATCTAAAGTTCATATATTTATTTGTGGATTACCCTTAGCATTTAAAGATTTGATTGAGTATGATGAGCCTTAGTCACTTGAAGAAGTAATTGGAAAATTGAAGCACTATCATGAGCAATCAAAGCATAAGATAGAGCCTTAACAAGGTTGGAAAGGGAAAGACAAGACTAAAGGTAAATGGATATTGAAGAGAAGAAGACCTCAATTTTGTAGGTTTGGTTGTTTACATATTGTTTACAGGTTTGCAGGTTTTCAGCTCTGGTTGTTTGCAGGTTGTTTGCAGCTTTGTAGGTTGGCAGGTTTGGATGTTCATGGTTGTTTACAGGTTTGGAGGTTTACAGGTCTACAATTTTGCAGGTTTGGTTGTTTAAATGTTACAGGTTAGTGCAGTTAGTTATAGGTACTAAGAAGGGATTTCATCACTGGGTAAGAGCTTGTTCATTTGAGCTAAATGGTATGCCTACATTAGCACATTTGCAGCTACTTCCATTGGGTTTGTATCATATGCTTCTAGGTATGGATTGCTTGTATCTTCATAGGACTAAGGTGGATTGTTATGGAAAGGCTATTGAGTGGTTGGATGATAATGGAGAATAGAGAATATTTCAAGGTAAGAAGAAGTCTACATCATTCAGAATGGTTACAGCTATGCAAGCCAAGTGCATTTTCAAGAAAGGGTGTGTGTTATTTACAGTGCATATTAATAGTGATAATGTAAGGATGTTGAGGATGTAGAGGTATTGAGAATGTACCTCCTTTTACAAAAATTTCAAGATGTATTCCCCATAGATATTTCAGAGTTTTGTCATCACAAGAGGGTCAACACCATCATCAAAGGCACCTTATAGGATGAGCACTCCAAATTTAGTGGAATTGAAATTACAGTTAAGGGAAACACTTGACAAGGGATACATAAGGCCAAGTGTATCACATTGGGGTGCACTAGTATTGTTTGTAAAGAAGAAGGATGGTACCCTCAGGTTATGCATTGATTACATGCAGTTGAACAAGGTAACCATCAAGAACAAGTATCCCTTCCTGAGGATTAATGATTTTTTGACCAATTGAAGGGAGCAGCGGTGTTCCTGAAGATTAACCTGAGATCAAAATACCATTAGATACACATAAAAGAAGAGGACATATACAATACTTTGTTTCAAACTAGGTATGGCAATTATGAGTTTGTTTTATTTCCATTTGGTATGACTAATACTCCAACCACTTTTATGTGATTGATGAATAGTGTGTTGCATCCTTATTTGGGGAAGTTTATGATAGTACTTATTGATGACATCTTGATATATTCTAAGAATGAGGAATAGTATGCAAATCATTTAGCCGTAGTGTTGAGATTATTGAGAGATCATCCCTTATATGCCAAGCTTAGCAAATGCAATTTATTTCACACAAAGGTACATTACTTGGGGCATGTTGTTTCAAGGGAAGGCATAATAGCGGGTTCAAAAAAGATAAAGGCTATCATCGAATGGGAAGCTCCTAGGAGTGTGGATGATGTAAGGTAATTTATGGGGTTATCAAATTATTATAGGAGGTCCATTAGGAACTTTTTGTCGACTGAATATCCTATCACATAATTATACTGAAAAGGGAAGAAATTTGAATCGACAGAGGAATGTGTAGCAAGTTTTGAGTAGTTGAAATAGTTGTTGACAAATGCTCTAGTTCTGAAGATTGCAAATCCATATAAAGAGTTTGTGGTGTGTACAAATGCTTGTAAAAGAGGACTTGGTGGAGCCTTGATATAAGAGGAATAGGTGGTATGTTACAAATCAATGAAGTTGAATGAGCATGAGAAGAACTATTTTACACATGATATTGAGTTGGTAGTGATAATCCATGCTTTCAAGATGTGAAGACATTATCTTATTGTCAGGTGGTTCATCTTGATGAGTAATCACAGTGGATTGAGATACTTATTTGACGAACCAAATTTGAATGTCAGGCAACCTATATGGTTGGTGATAATCAATGAGTTTGACTCCGAGATCACGTACATTAAGGGTAAAGAGAAAAAGGTTGCATATGCTCTTAGCAGAAGACTGTAGGTGACTCATATAATAGTTATGATTTATTATGGGATAGATTTATAGTATCATATATTAAAGGAATGATAACAAGATGATGGGTATAGGGATCTTAGGTATAGGTTATAGCAGCAGGGTACATGTGACGAGCATTTAGATTATCATCTCACGGTAGATGGTTTGATTAGATTTAGGGAAAAGTGAGCTCCAGAAGCTTATTTTAAGGGAATTTCATGTTAAGTCATATTCAGGTCATCTAGGATATCATAAGACTCTAACAATGGTGAAGAAGTTCTACTACTAGTCAAATTTGAAGAAAGAAGTGGCAGAGTTTGTAGCTAGATGTTTGGATTATGAACAAGTGAAAGAAGAATACAAGCATCGAAGTGGTTTACTATAGATGACTCCAATTCTAGAGTGGAAATGGGAGGTTATTTCTATGGATTTCATCACAGGTTTACTAAGGAAATATAGACATCATGATTTCGAGTGACGGGTTGACAAACTTAGCGCACTTCATTCTAGTGAAGTCTAGTTATTCAATTACTGAGGTAACATAGGTATTTATCAGGGATATAATGAGGTTTCATGGTGTCCTGAAGAAGATTTTATTGGATAGAGATGTCAAGTTCACTTCCAGGTTTTGGAAAGAGTTATTTGCAGGATTGGGTAAAATGTTGGCCTTCAACCTAACTTATCGTCCATAGATAGATGGACAAACATAGAGGGTCAGCATGGTACTAGAGGATGTGTTTAGGATGTATGTGATGCATCGACAACAAAATTGGGAAGATTATCTTTCACTGGTTGAGTTTTCTTACAACAATGGGTCTTAGGAATCATTGAGGACAAATCCATTTGAGGCACTATATGGGCAGAGTTGTAATACTCCTATTAGTTGGAATGACCTAGTGAATAGAGTATTGATAGGGTTGGACATGTTGGTAGACATGGAATAAGAAATTTTGGTTATCAAGAAGAATCTAAAGGAAACACAAGAAAAAAACAAGAGTTATGCATATCAACATAGTGCATTTATGGAGTTTCAGGTTGGGGAACATGTGTACTTGTGCATCAAGCCAAAGAAGAACTCCTTGAGGATTGGGTCATGTGTAAAGTTGGTGCCTCAGTATTGTGGGCCTTTCAATATCGTTGAGAGGATTGGACCAGTGGCTTACAGACTTACACTACCTCTGACAGTGAAATTCCATGATGTTTTCCATGTTTCATTGCTTAAAATATATGTAAAGGATGTTGAAGATGTTATTGATTAGTTTGTGTTGCAGGAGGAGCCAGAAGGAGAATTCTAGTTGGAGCCTCAGTGCATTTTGTAGAGAAAGATTCTCACGCTCTATAACTGAGCAATCGAGTAGGTTATAGTGCAATGCAAGCACTTTGGGCCCATTGAAGCTACATGGAGATGGTTCATCATATGCGAGCTATGTATCCTTCCTTGTTTTTTGGTTGAGGAAAAACAATTTTGGTATATGTATATGTATATGTATGTAAATACTACAATAAGTTGTGTTATAAATCTCCAATAAGTGGTATGGTTTTTTTGTTGTAATGGTTTTCATGTTGGTTATGCTTTTCAATAGAATTTTTATTGTAAATACTTCATTGAGCTAAGTTATAAAGCTCCATACAAAGTATGTTTTGGTTTTTCAGTGGTCTTTCTAGTTGTAGGTGTCATTGAAAATCGAGGATGGTATTGCCCTAAGGGGGAGGGGTCTGTAATAATCCCGGGTTAAAAATCCATGTAATAAAGTTAATAAAAGAAAAACAAGACCAAAGTCATAGATCACGTATTCCAAGTTGGATGTTGGGAAAAAAATCCTAGAGGGGTGTTCATTGGGTTTATTATGGCTAAAGGGAAATTGGAAAAGGCAATGACAAAGGATTTGGAAGGGCAAAGAGGCATTTATTGGCATTTATTTATGGAAATAATGGAGAATGGGAGAAAATAAAGGTGAAAGGTCACATGTTGCATGTGAGGAGGAAAATGAAGGAAAATAATGGAAATTGAACAAATTAGAGGCCTCAATGATAAAAAGGCTTCTAAGGATCAGTTCACAACTTTTGATAGTGATGACTCAGAGATCTCTCTCTATTCTCTCTCTCATACTCTTCTACACAATCATTCTTGGGGCACGCTAGCACTGGAGAAGGGAAAGAAAAGGAAGGAAAATAAATCAAATGGGAGCAAAGATCAAGCTAGGAAGAGTTGGATCAAGTGGCTATAGTGGGATTACTTTCAAGTATCAAGTTGCAAGTATGATTTCCTTGCTATTTTTGGCATCCAGGCTATATGCATGTGTGTATTTGGTTCTCTTGTTATCATTAGCTTGGGTTTTTCTAGCTATGAAAGTGGTTTCAGCCTTGCCTTTACATTTTCAGATATACATGGTGTGATCGGGATCTTTTAGTGATATATGGTGGGATACACGATAAAGCCTAAGGGTGGAGACTGGAAAATCACTCATGGTTAAGGTGGAAAGATCTGGAGGCATCCATGCTTGTGTTAGGGGCTAGTGATATCTTGGCCAATATATCGATGGATAAATGGTAAAAACTTGTGTTGGGTATGTGTCATATTCTTTCCATGATTAGCTACACGTAGTAGTCCCCCTTGTCAGGGGGTTTGCAGGGACGCAGTAGCCACCTTGCACAAGGCTGAAGGCACCGCCCCGAGATTTTTTTTTATGTAGACCCAAGGATGGGGGGCAGACCCAAAGATGGTGGGTGATAATACTCATGGTTTTGTACATGGGCTTTTCACATGGTTTTGGGCACGATGGTTTTCTACCCAAGGTGTTTTGTAGATTCGATCTAGGGAACTATGATTATGTTCTAAACCAAGGTGAATGGATTAGGGTTTATGAATACTTCGACATGTATATATATCTATTGTAACATTGAAAGGAAAATAATGAAAAACCAATATGGTAATCCTCGTTTTGGGATGTAGGGGAAAATATTTGTGTATATTTTTTTTTTTGTTCTTGCCATTGTTTATTTTTTTGATTGAAGAATTAATTTGGAGGTAATTTATATACATGGTTAAAACATACATTTGGTATCGGAGGTGTTTTGGATTCAAGGGGATGCCTTTTATATTGAGTGGTTTTTCTCAAGCCTGTGGTAGACCCTATTCAATGGGAGATCTGCGAGATTGATTCTTGTGATGAAATAAGATGGAGAATAGTGGAAAGATAGAGATTGAGAAATTTAATGGTCAGATTTTTGAGCTGTGGAAGCTCAAGATGGACGATCTGTTGGTGGATAAATATTAGTGGATCACGGTATATCTAGGTACTAAACTAATGACAATGTCAACAGAAGACTTGGAAAAGTTGGAGTGGAAGGAAAAGATCATAATAAAATTGTGTATCGTAGATTCAATATTATTGAATGTATTAGGGAAAGCGACAATGAATGCCTTGTTGGAAAAGTTAGGGACATTGTATCAATCTAAGTCTGGGGAAAAAAATGTTGGAAAAGTTGTATAACCTAAGGATGAAGGATGGAGACTCAGTAAAAAAGAATTCTAATGCCTTTAATACTGTGGTAAGTTGATTCTTTTCTGTTGATATAAAAATTTTAGATAAAGATAAGTGCATCACTATTTTGTGTTCTCTACTAGATTCTTCGGATAATTTGGTTTTTTATAGGTAGCAATACAACTACCTTGAATTTTGGTGAAATAGATATCCTTGTTGTTAGAGGAGATGAGGCTGATAAATATGGAGAGCCAAAATGGAGATGCCTTGTCTGTATGAGGATGCTCCCAGAAAAAGAACAAAAATAAGTCCTCAAGTGGGAGATCTAAATCTAGATGGAGGTCTAAATCTCCAAGAAAACCTATAAAGGTGTGCTGGAAATGTGGAAAGGAAGGGCACTACAAAAAGGAATGTAGATATAAAGCTCCTGAGAAAGGAAATCAATATGATGATGCTCTTTCTGCAGAGGAGAAAATGGCGTTAGAAGGTGGGGATGTGTACTTGGCTTCTTCTTCATGTACACATGTGGATCATGAGGCATGGTTGATTGGCTTAGGTGCATCCTTTCACTTCACTCCCAATAGAGAGTGGTTCTGCAAGTATGAGAAATATGATGGTGGTGATGTCACCTTAGGGGATGAAACGAAGGCCAGAATCATCAGACATGGAAAATTCAAGTTGAAGTTGCAAGGTGGAAGGATTAGAACACTTCCTCATGTTTTGGATATTCCTTCACTGGCCAAAAATCTGATTTCTGTAAGCAAGATGGATGATGCATGTGTAAAAACAATGTTCGAGAAAGATACCTATAAGATGGTTCGGGGAGCACTGGTATTGATGCGAGGAGTTCAGATTAGAACTTTGCACAAGCTTTTAGGTAGAATTATTATTGATGGGTTCAATAGTTATGCAGTTCATGAAAGTGGAGAAGAAAACCTAGTGGTCTTTGGAGAAAATACCATGCTATTGCATCAAAGGCTTGAACATATTAGAGAGAATGTCCTTCAAATACTGCATGGTAATGGTATGGTAGAAAGTATGTCTAATTTATCTTTGGATTTTAATTTCTATTAACATTGTGTATATGGGAAGAGGAATCGGGTGAGCTTCCCCTCTGGAGCTAACAGGGTGAAAGGGAAATTATGTCTTGTGCACAATGATGTGTTTGGACCTATGTCAGTTCCATTAGTGGGTAAGTTTGTGTATTGTGTCTCATTTATATATGAATTCTCAAGGAATAAATGGATATATTTCCTTAGGAAGAAATTTGAAGTTTTTGTCAAGTTTAAAGAATTTAAGGCTCTTGTGGAAAATCAGACAGAGAAGAATATCAAGGTTTTTAGGACAAATAATGATGGATAGTTCTGCAAGAAGGAATTTGAATATTTCTGTAAGAAATGTTTTATAACACGATAGAAGACTACTCCATAAACACCTTAGAAAAGTGGAGTTGTAGAAAGAATGAATATGACATTGATGGAAAAGGCAAGAAGCATGCTTAGTGGTGCCACGTTAGGACAAGAATTAGGGGCAGAGGAAGTGGACATTGCATGTTACTTGGTTAACATACCACCTCCATCGATGTTGGAGGATAAGAATCTGCATGAGGTATGGACTAGTAATAAACATTCTGTTTCACATATGAGGGTATTTGGATGTGATGCATTTGTACATGTTCCAAAGGAGAAAAGAACCAAGTTGTATAGTAAAACTGAAAGGTGCATCTTTATTGGGTATAATGATGGTTTAAAAGGTTATAAGATTTGGAACCCAAAAACAAGGAAGGTTGTATACAACTGAGATGTAGTGTTTATAGAGATTAAATATTTTATTAAACATGAAGTCCTACTTAAGGAACCTGAGAAAATAGAGTTTGAGCTAAAGAAGGAAGAATCAAAATTTAGAGCAGAACATGAATTAGAAGAGGAAGAGCCAAAAATTGCAGTTTTGAGAAGATCAATTTGAGAGAGAAGGTAGCCAAAAAGGTATAGTCCATCTTCTTTCTGTTCAATTTTTTCTTTATTTATTACTGATGATGATCCAAAAACTGTAAGGGAGGAAATAGATTAAGAGGATGGCAAACTCTAGAAAGAGGCCATGGTTGGTGAAATTGCATCTTTGGACCAAAACAAGGCTTGGAATCTGGTGGAGTTGTTGGCTAGAAGGAATCCCATTGGAAGAAAATGGGTGTTTAAGAAGAAGATGAACATAGAAGGCAAGGTCGATAAATACAAATCTCGGTTGGTAGAAAAAGGTTTTACCTAGGTGCCAGTAATTGATTTTGGTGATATCTTTTCTACTATTGCGAAGTTAGCTTATATTAGATTACTATATATGTTGTTGTTTCTTTTGATTTTGAGGTAGAACAAATGGATGTGAAGACAACATTTCTTCATGGGGATCTAGAATATGAGATCTATAAGAATCAACCTAAAGGCTTTAAAATGAAGGGTATGAAAGAACTTGTATGTAAGTTATAAAATTCTATGTATGGGTTAGAACAGTCACCAAGGATGTTGTATCTGAAATTTGATACATATATATTGGGACTTGGCTTCACAAGGAGCAAAGTGGATCCCTTTATGTATTTTAAATTAATAAGTGACTGTGTTATTTATTTTGTCTTGTATGTGGATTATATGTTGCTAATTTGAAATGACAAAGAAATTGTCCAAGATTTGAAGACTCAATTGTCCTCCAAGATCGATATGAAGGATCTTGGTGCTGCAAACTATATTTTGGGCATGGAAATTAAACAAGATTGGGAAAAGAGGAAGCTCTGATTAAACCAAAGGAAGCATGTTGAGAAAATATTGTAGAGTTCTAATATGCATGATACTAAACCGGTGAAGGTTCCTATTCCTATAGGTGTAAATTTATCTGTTGAACAATGTCCCAAGACACAAGAAGGGGAAGAGAAAATGTCTCGTCTTCCATATGTGAGTGCAATTGGTAGCCTGATGGATGCAATGGTCTGTACTAGACCAAACATTACATATGTAGTGGTAGTAGTGAGCAGGTTTATGTCAAAACTAGGGAAGGAGAATTGGACAGAAGTGAAGTGGGTTTTCATTTATTTGTGTCACACTAGTGATTATCTTTTGTGCTAACAAGGAAGACCAAGATTGGACAAATTTTTGTACATTCATGTTTTTATTGATGTAGATTGGGTTGGAGATATGGATCATATAATATCTACAAGTGGGTATTTATTTAACCTATTTGGAGGAGCATTCAGTTGGATGAGCAAGAGATAGTTTGTACTGGCACCTTCAACTACAAAGGTAGAATACATAGCAGCCACTCATGCAAGAAAAGAATAAGTTTGGTTGCAAAAATCGTGTTGAAGTATGGGGTGGGTATAACAAGCTATAAGGATAGACTATGACAGGAACCCTACTTAGCATTCAAAGATAAATCACATTGATGTTTAGTATCACTTTGTGAGGGATATGGTTGAGGACAAAACAATGTTGTTGGTAAAGGTGGACACTTTGAAGAATGTTGGAGATGCATTGATGAAGTTTGTGAGCACTGAGAATTTTTCTTGGTGTAGAGAAACAATGGACGTTATAGGCTTGGACCAATGACTAAGCTCTCTTGGGACACCCTATGTGGAAAGGAAACAACAAGTCAGAGAATTTTAGGTGTATGTTGTATTATTTCCATGACTAGCTCCATGCGGTAGCACCCCTACACGAGGTCGAGGGAAGTGCCCCAGGAATTTCTTTTTATTATTCAGACCCAATAGTAGTTGGGCAAACCCAAAGATGGTGGGTGATCCTACCCATGGTTTTCTAGATGGGTTTTGGACATGGTTTTGGGCATGATGGTTTTATGCCAACGGTATTTTGTAGATCTGGTCAAGGGAACTACAATTGTTCTCTAATCCATGATTAATGGATTGGGGTTTAAGAATGCTTCAGCATATATATATGTATATATATATATATATATATATATATATATATATATATATATATATATATATATATATATATATATATATATATATATATATCTGTGTGTGTGTGTGTGTGTGTGTGTGTGTGTGTGTGTGTGTGTGTATTTTGACATTGAAAGGAAAATAATGAAAAATCAATTTGGTAGTCCTGGTTTTGGGATCCATGACAAAATATGTGTATAATTTTTTTTATGTTCTCGCCATTGTTTTTTTTTTTGTTTGAATAATTTGTTTCTAAGTAATTTCTGTACAGAGTTAAAACCTACAACTTGGTTGTATAGATGAGGGTTTCTAGGTGTAGGAATCCCTTAACCCATAATGGTGGGATACATGGTAAATCTTGAGGAAGCCCAAGTTGGTTTTGTTGTGAGCCCCAAATTCATGCTTGGAATAAAGCACGGGGGTGATTGGCTGAAAGAAAGATTTGGTTCATCCCAATCTATGATCGGGTGGTACGTGGAAGTCCCTGACTTGGTTGGATTTTGCATATGTTAATAAGAGCTATTTTCATCTTGTATTTCATGTCTATTTATACTTTTTATTATGTGTATTTATTGGCTGTTCTATCATTGTTATTATTCTAATTATATGTTGGTCATAAGCATGGTTTTATGGCAAAATTGAGTTATGGATCTCATCATGATTTGGTTAGTAAATGAAATTTTAATGAATGAATGACCTAATAGATGATATTGAAACTATAGTGAGAAGGAATCCTACCTTCTTTATGATTATCACATAAGTATGAAACCCATATGTTCAGATGTGTATTTATGACATGTACATTTCATGTTCATCATGTGTTTGACCAAGTTTTTGTCATGATTAGGCTTCGTTAGGTCAATTTATTGTCTAATTTTTATATGGAAGGATTTTTTCTTGTTCCATTTATCATTTATGAGAGTTTCATTGTTGGCTTCAAGGTCTTAGACCCAGGTTCAAAATTAGTTCTGCTAACCAACAAAAACATATACCACCGACCCTTTCGGCAATGACCTGTGTAGCGTAGACTGCAGTCTAACCCGTGGTGATATTGGGGGATGCTAGAACCAGGTTTTTTCATCCAAAGGGACTATGCAGTCTAATTGTGATTTTTATTGTCAGTTTAGGGCTTAATACAACATTCGCAAACTATTAAACTTATTGTTACAGTCGTAAAGTAGTTTCCTACTTAACAGACTTGTGAGTTGCACGTAACTAGTCTAACATGTATTATTCATCATATAAAACAGTATTTGAACCTTTGTGATGCAATTGTAGAAGAAATGTACAAAAATGAACCATAAACAGGCTAAAACACAGAAACTACATGAACATAAGAAAATACATAGATCTCTCTCAAATTCTTCTTTATTAGTTCAAGTCTTGACAGATACAATCTCTCTGACCCTCTGCACACAACTGTAGGGGCTTGTACACACAAATGAAAACTTACCAAGGTCTCCATGCAAACAACTGTAGACTTACAAAGTTATCCACACACACATCTGCAAGAACCTTCCCCTTCATCTGAATATAGAAATATCTCCTAATTACATACTCAAAAAAATTACATTCAACTTGGCTTACTGCACTAGACTTTCTAAGACATCCCTTTATATATTTTTTTACCATTACAATACCATGGTCCGAAAACCATGGACAAAGCTTAAAATACTCTAGATAATCCCATCCCTTTACAAAATAAGGGTATCTGCGCCAGCCTAAAGCCCCTTTAACTCTTACAACCCTACACTAATCATGTTTTTCTCCTCAAAATGTAGAGTTTTTACATGGGTCAGAAAAAACGTAGACCTAGGGGACCCTTACCCAATAGGCCCCAACATAAAGATGTGACTCGTCCTCTAGTTAGTCAGCTGGTATGCCCTCTGTCTTTGCTTTTAGGCTATTGTATGCGGACTTCAATAGATGAAGTGTTTTTGTGCATTTTTCTGCGCCCTGTCGAACTTCGTCCACAGGCTTCTCTGTTGTCCACCCTTCTCTTGTGAGGTTGATTGTCCTCTATGTTTGTTTCATGCTATTCAATTTTCCTTCTATTTCTTGTGAGAGATGGAAGGCCTCATCCTCCCAAGGTTTCATCCATGCTAAGATGATATTTTCCTTCCTCCGCAACTCATCAATTTGTCCCTGCAGAGGTGTTCCTTCCTGAATATGGTTGAACCATTGCACAGGTGCTAAGGTACATGCCGCTACTTTAAGCGCATAGAACTGCAATTGTTTGTCTCTGGTTGGCATTTCGATCTTCTACACATGTGTGTCCTCCGATAACGAGGCCCACACTTCCATTGTATCTTCAAAATGTTGACTACAGTCCTTAACTGTAGTCATTATCTGTTCCATATCATCTTTTATGGTAGCTTCGTGCTACTCTCAAACTTCTGGTGGCATTTTAGGCTGCAGATTCATCTGAATTTTTGTAATCTATATCTATATTTCAAATATAACCTTTCCCACCTCTCCCTTCAATTCTCTGACTTTTTTTCCAGTTTATGAAGTTTTTCTGCTAAAGCTACCTCGGCTGGGATCTGGAGCTCTGGACGCAAACTACATACTTTAGTTATGACTTCTTCTGGGTGTTCATTGTGTGTAGCTACCTCCTCTCGATCTTGCATTTCTTTAATCTTTTCTTCAAACTTCTATTGGTTGTTGAATTTGACTTTGTTGATGACCAACAAAGCTCATTGCTCTCGTAGCTTAAGCTCATCTATGATGCCTTAATGTAGTGCATGCAATGTCTGAAGGGGGAGCACCACAAGATTAAGGGTCAAATTCTTTAATTTTTTTGTGCTCACCCTTTCTTCTGCAGTCTTGATGTGTAGTGATCCTTATGGAAAATGTACTACTTGGAGGTATGTGGTAGGATTTGCTATTGAAGGTTCTGTGCTCGCTTGATTCGTGCTCCCCAAAACCACGCTCGCTTAGATCGTGCTTGTATGAACCTACAATTATTTAAGGCCCTGTTGAAACTTTGTCAACACTTCCCTGTATTGATCTTCAATATTTCCCCACTTCTCTTTCATCACATCTCAGATGATGTTGCCAATTTCATCAAGGTCCCCTTCAGTGAGGACCAATTTTTTTGCGCTAATGGATTTATCTGACTTCTTATTTTTCCGCACACCACCAACACTCTTCTTTTGTTGTTTCCTTATTGTAAATGGGGAATCAATTTCCTTTATTTCAAGAATAGGGTTTTCACCACCCTGATACCCAGTGTCAGTCTCCTGCATAGTTGTTTCCTCAAGATCAATTATGACCGTCGAAGGCACCTTCTTTGTATCCTTCCTGGCCACCAATTTTTCGACCTGTGTACCTATAGTAGTCTTAATTGTGCCCGCCTTCTTTGCCTCCATTCTAGATCAAGTGAGACAATTACTCAACCACTTGCTGATGACCATCAGGATGTCCACTTGAAAAACTAAGTATGGTAGCTCATTCCATTCCTTCTCCAAATATTTCTTGGCATAGATAAAGATTGTTATCACAAAAATTTGATCATCTAGCCATAATTTACTAGATAGGTCGAAGTACACCATGTAAGGCTAATGTTACCATAGTAAAATTTCATTCATTGTGAGAAATTACTTATAAACCACATTTTCTAAGTCATTTATAATTAAACCCATGAACAATAACTAAATAAATCTCTATTTATTTAATTATCTTCTAGGAATAATTAATTAAACCATTATTTAGTTAATATTCCTTGTCACATTTGACCCAATTATGAAAAATAAATATATAAATCATTAATTACCTTATTTTTCTCTAAGAATAATTAATTAATCACTAATTGTTATTATTCCTATAGAAAATAAGATAATTAATGATTTATCTATTTATCTATTTATTTCTCATAAATTGTTAAACAATAATGTAATGTCCTCATGAAAATGGAAGATGATCAGATGGAAGGAAGACTGACTACATGATGCAGTGGTGGTACCTGGTGCATCATAATGAGAAAGAAGGTTCACATACACATCATCTAGAATGGTAGACGATGAGCTAGTAGATGGAAGATCTACCGATGTTGAGTCATGGATTTCCAACGAAGGAGGTTCGATAGAAGTGCACACAAAAAATTTAGAGAGGTTTTTCTATGAGGAACTCAAGTATGATGAAAGGTAAAGGATATGGACCATGGAGTGCTTCATCTCAACATCGAGGGGAGGGCTCACACTGGTGGACCCATAGTCCCCCTCATTTGGTGTACTAGTGGTACCAGAATCCACAGGTAGAGGAGTAGGTGATCCACTACGAGTGGCCTCGTACTCGCAAAGTGATTGAAGGCAATCTTGAAATTTGTTGATACAAGGGAAAAAAAGTGTTCCTTCAAGTGAGCATGCCAAGATGATTTTGGAGGCACACTACAGTCAGTTCGTTGGAAATTTCGAGGTATAGAAAACAATGGCAGTGCTAGAGAATTATTTTTATTAGCCGAACATTCAACAGTATGTGGGGAAGTACATCAAAGTCTAAAATACTTGTGCCATTGCGAAATGAACCATTAAGAAGTAAGGCCTATATACTCCTCTACTTACTCCTAGTAAGCTTTGGGAATCCATCTCCATGGATTACATGTCAGGCCTTCCCTCTACTAAGTGTGGCAATGACTTCGTTTTTGTGTCATCGGAAGATTGTTTGAAATTGCCATTCTAGCAGCCTGGAAGAAGAGTGTCACAACATAAGCCATAGTTAAGATCTTCTTTGAATGTGTGTGGATACAGTTTAGGATCCCACAGTCCATTATCTTCGATCGGGATAATAGGTCCTTGACTATATTTTGGTTAAGCCTCTGGTTGATGTTGATGTTGGGTACTAAGTTGCTCCTAAAGAATCAGCTTAATCCTCTGTACATTAGACTATCAACCTTTTTTGTCTTTTTATTACAAGGTTGTCGGCATAGTCAGTAAGGCTAACATGATGTAAAAGATAAGAAATAACAATCTCAAGAAAATACTTGATCTTATCAAACTAGAGAGAGGAATCATAAAACAATTTAACTATCTTTTCAAGAAATCATAAAAGGTATTAAATTCTATAAAACCAACATCCTCACTCTACTGTGAAACTGAAGAATAAGTATAATTATTTCTAGAGGAAATTCTCTCTAATCACTAGATACTATAATTACTCATAAATGTTAACTACAAAACATGGAAAATGGAAATTCACTTAATTAAAAAGTAAGTCTAAAGATGCACATGAATCAATAGTAAAATTTTAGAATTCACACGACTGAATAGTAAATCTGAGCATTCACACAACTGAATAATAAATCTGAGAATTCACACAACTGAATAGTAAATCTAAGAATTCACACAACTGAATAGTAAATCTCAGAATTCATGCAAGGAACAACAAATCATTCAAGCAGAAAGTAATAGAAAGTAATGATACAAAGAATATAATGATCATTCTAAGACTCAGTCCACAGTCTCTAGAAGTTAACCATCTTGGAGAAAATTCAATACGTTAGATTAGAACTAAACCATCTGAGCTTTCATTGATATCAAAAGAAAATTAAAAAAAGGACTATAAAAACCTTAAGGCAGTATGATGTTTAGTCACCTTTTACAGTCAGTGAGAATAATCATAATCAACTCCTTTTTTTACTCGAGTTTAATTACATTTATATATCACAACATATTTCTAATGCCGGAATAGTAAATCTATCTTGAGAATTGGAAGATTCTCAGGATTGCTTATTTAGACTATAAAATCTCCATCATATTTCTGAGATAACATATTGTATCCTTTCTTTGACTGTCCCATGCACATAGGCATGAATCCTTGATTAACATGTCATGATTAGCCCAACAGTTCTTCCACAACTTCATTCCTCTTCAGTGATTTTATGGAACAACAATCATCCATCAAATCTTTCATGTACATAAATTAACCGAAATTGTGAATTAATGATGTTTTAAGTATTCAAATTGACTCATTCACAAGGTAGAATATCAAGATGTCATTAGCTACTATCTAGAACTTCCAACTTCCAAATTATTACAATCTGAACTTAAAGAACCTGAAAAACTAATTATTAATTGAAGAAACAAACGGAAGAAACATACTAATTCCATGACCCAACATCACTCCCTATCTTACCTTTTTGCATGTCTTCGTGCAAAGAGATGATTGACATGTAGGAGTGTTAAAGAGTAGGTTGGGTAAGGTTGTTTTCCATAGTGCCGAAAACCATTCCTATTTTGGATTTCCCTTTATGATCTAGTCTTATATTCCTCTGGGAGTTCATACTCAGGTTTTTATTCATTTGGAGGGTATGAGATGACGAGACATTTATACCTGCATCCGATCCACTTATGTCCTTCTGTGAGGACCAAGTGACCGTATTCTCGCATTCTACTTATTTTTTCTTGAAAATTTTTGTACTTAAAATGTTCATTGTCTTTCACCTCATTGGTTGACATCTTCCACCTCTGTTTAGTAGCCCAAAGGGGTTCTATTTTAATTTCCTCAAAATACTTGAGTCCAACATGGAGAATGTTATAGACATTTTTGTGCCTTACATCATTGAGCATGAAATGTCCATAATCTAAGGGATCCAAAGTCCCTAAACATGTTGTTCCTAACCCTAGAGGAACAAGGCTAACAAACCACAAAAAATAGGCGACTCCGCTGGGGAAATTTGTTTTAGTCATTTTATTTGTGTTTCTATCATTGTTTGTTTCATAGACTCAACAGCAACAATCGAACTGCTTCTGCAAAGTAGACAGTTGCTGCCTTGATCCTTCACTAGATTTTGTCTATGATCTGAACAGTGGACTCACAAATGATTTGATGATCCTTTGTGATAGATCTTAGTACCCTCTCAAAGCATCCCTTTGATTATACCTTGCTTGTGTTTCTGATTTGGCCTGAAACTGTTGATTTTTGAGCAATCTGTGACCCAGAACCCAGTGAGAAACGAGAGTTTCTCCTTCAGCGCAACTGCTGTGAAGGTAGTCTTCATTTCAACGCAGGTCCCGTGAAGGCTACCTGCGCTAAATGTCAAAACCACAGTGTTGAGGTTGCGCTGAACCAGTTTGGCCTTGTGCAGCTGGGGTTCTCTACTCTCTGTTGCCCTGTTTTGATCTCTTTTTTTTGTAGCCTGTAACCAGCATACGTACCAGTCTGATAACTCCTTTTCTCTGCTTAAATTCTGCCTCCTTTTGTACAAAATGACTGTGAGTGTTTTTATGTGTTTGTGGCGTCGTTTACAGTTTTCCTTTGCATGAGTGAAATAATCATCCTGTAGCCCTTGATTCAGATCTGTTGATTGTGATCTTAGTAGAGAGTTCATTGGCTATTTACAGTTGATTATACATTTTCTTTTGCTTATTGGTTTGAGTTTGTCTCTTTTAAGTGTCGAAACAAGTGTTCATTTCGAAAGTCGCAAAGTGTTGTAATCTCTTCTACCCTTGTTGATTTTGAAAAAGTAAACTTGTTTGTACTTGTCATTTAAAAGCAAATTCAAAGTTGTACAAAAAGCTTTCTTTGTAGGCATCAATACTAAGAAAGTGGAAAACAAACACCTGCATTGTGCATTTGCATTTTGATAAGTTTGCATGCTTGATTTAGGAAGAGTGCATTAGAGTGTGCTGATTGCCCTTTGAGAAAAGATGGTGTCTTTCTTTTCCCTTAGTAGCTAGGATTTTCAAAGTTGAAAAGATAATAAAGCTTGCTTATCATCTTAGACTGCATTTAGGAATTGTACCATACATCTCGTGGTGATCCAGAAAGGCAAACTCCTAAAAAGATCAACTTAAAATAAACTGAATCAACCTAACAATGCTTTGAAACATAACGGACAACATAGAGGTCTAGGCTAGAGACGTGTTCCGGCGTCGTTAAGCCTAGTGACTGTCAATCTCGTGGAAGGTGGGTGATTCCTCCTGAGGGACGATAGCGCCAGTACGGATTGTGCTCCCACGTACCGACACGTATATATTAGGAGACCCCTATAGGAGTTTAACCTTTATCCTTAGGAAGCCGTGTCGGCCGCCCTACTGATCGCAATGCACTGAACACAACATTCAGGAAGATCGACCGCCCGTACCTTAAAAAGTATTCTGCGGTTTTGCGAAAAGTTTGGCACACCCTCTGCCTAGAACTCCAGAGCAGTTTCTTTTGGCCTTTTTCAAACTCTATAACAGAAAAAGTCCACCCGAGCATTTGTCACATCGGGCTCGTTAAAACATCGAAGGAGACTAGAGTCATCTTTAGCTTTTTCTCGACTCTTTAAAAGTGAAAAAGCAAGTTGTGTCTAAAGCGTCTAATAAATTCATTCAATTCGGAAACACACTTTCCCCTTTTGTATTTTAGTTGATCGAGTAATCCGCAATCATGAAAGAAAGTCAATTGAAACCCCGTCGTTCGCGGAGGCTTACGAGTCAACCGTCTTTGTCTCCGGAATTGAAAATAGTACGGACAAAGCGAACTCGTTTAACTGGTTCGAAATCTCCTATCAAAGTCAGAACAAGTGTTCCGACAACATCTGAGATTCCGGTTACTCTAAACATTTCTGGAAACCCTGCCTCTATTGAAGAAGTTCAACAACCACAGAGGGACAGTAACACTAATCCTAGTCTGAGAACAAATACTTGCGTTACTGAACCAGTTCCATCTGTAAACGATCCAGAGAGTATTGTTCCTCAAACAACTGTCGCTGTCGATTCAACCCCTTCTTCGGCACCAGAAATATTTTACGGACCTGACGGTCTTCCTCTTCCACCTGGTTTGATTGTGATAGAGGAAATTGTAGAGGATCCGCAAGCAAGTACTCCAACCCATTTTGGAGTAGGGGTCACTCTATTTCCTTCTACATCAGAAGTTAGTCTATCACCAGTGGAAGTTCCTGTAGAATATTTAGGCAATCTATTGGATATACTCAAAATGTCTGAACAACCGTCAACATCTAGGACTTTGTCGGACGACACAGCGACAACAGAACTACCTGCCGTCACTCTGACAATGTTTGTCGCCGTACCATCTGTCCCAACTAGCTCACAACCGCTAGAAGGATTCCACCTAGGGACTATTTCGACAGTGTGGTCTGTTCCAGTTTGTTCCTCCGGAATAATATCTGGTAACTCTTATGTTGAGACTTGACAGATTGATCCCTATGGAGGTCAATTCGGGCCATCCAGTCCCCAAGGGCAAACAATCCCCTTGAGTTCCGAATTGCTACCGTATGGGGGGTAGTATGCCCTTTCATTACCCCCTCCAGGAGGATATCCATACGGCAGTTCTCAACAGTACTCAGGTTATACTGGAGTTACGACAAGTGGTTGGGTAACTATGCTACCCCAACAACCAAGAGTTGTGTATTCTATGCAACAATGTGTACCTATGTCGAACATCCCAACAACACCAGCTATTGTAACAGTGTCACAAGTTCAAACGATGCCTATTGTATGTCAACCTCAGATTTCTTAGGTTGTAATGCAACAACCCCTTGACCCTGTGACACAACCACAATCGCCGACTGGTGGGGCGACACAAGTCCAAATGGGTACAATTACCCCACATCTTGGTCCGACGGTTAGTATAGCGCAGCAGAACATGGCTTCACAACCATGGCTGGTGCAATACCAACAACCACAATTCCAGAAAGTGTACCAAGGGTCTGAGCAGCAGATCTTTGCGAACAGTGGACAACCGTATATTCAAAATGGTCAAAACCAACCGCTTTACAGTGGTCAAGTCCACCAACCGTATCAGTCATACCAACATCAATTACATTATGCTGGTATGAAAAGGCCTACTGCTCAAGCGATTCCATCGTATCCTAGGTACGCCTCACCTAACCTGAATCAACAGTTACCATTCGTGGCAACTTTAGAATTACCGGATTTACACCGATTAACGAACGATCCAATTGCTTATGCCCCTTGGTGGCCAGCGATTCCTCACAAGCTTCCATCGGACATTCCTAAATTCAATGGAAATCCAGGCGAAGACCCGTCGAATCACGTGATGACTTTTCATCTGTGGTGTTCGTCGAACACCCTGAACGATGATTCGATAAGGCTTTGCCTTTTTCAGAGGAGATTGACGGGTCCAACAGCTAAATGGTATATTGAATTACCTAGAGCCTCTTTCGACAATTTCAGTTCCCTAGCCACGACTTTCTTAACCCATTTTCAATTACCGATAAGGTATGAAACTGGAACAAAAATCTTAACCAACTTCAAGCAGACGATGGCCACACATATATCCGATCATATACATGAGTGGCGTCGTCGTCGCAGGATGGTAAAGACTTATGTTCCCGATCAGCTGTTAGCTGTATGGTTTATAAATTCGTTACTTCCTGCCATAACGGAAGATGTGGCCAAGGGGGGAGTCGTAACGGAGGAGCAAGTTATTGCTCGTGCACAATATCTAGACTTAGTATATACTCAGTCCGGCACGCTCTACGACAAAATACCTGACGCCCCTAGACCGGAATTTTCAATTCCTCCTCCTCCTAAATCAAATAGTGACTCTCATGCCGGCGATGGTGTGATTGGCACGGCAAACGCGAAATCGACAAAGGCTTTGTCTAAGAAAGCCCGTAAGACTTCGGATCAAAATGCAAAAGAAGAAATTCTTGCTTCGGAAGTAAATGCCATATCAGGAGATAGAGGCAAAGAAACCAATTAACCAGGAAGCAAGAAGAAGCAAAACAAAGGGAAGAAGAAGAAATAGGGTGAGTCATCCCCTAAGAAAACTTCTTCAAACCCTCCTAGAAAAGGGAAACCACCCACCTCAGGGTGTCAAATATGTGATGAGGATCATTGGACGAGAGATTGTCCATACAAAGCTGAGCTTAAGAGATTCTTCAAAAGTTCGCAAACCTCAGCTGTGTTAACTGATCCGTTTCCCAATCCAGGTCAAAATCTGGTTGATAGTGGAAATGCTTCCCCGTCGCAAGTGCTAATGTTGTTGATCTCCAAGCAACAAAATGATGCTTTGATTTCGACAAGGAACAAAGATTACGGGAATCCGCCGCTGTCGAACGACAAAGGTAAAGATCAACCAAGTAGTTCGACAACGACTTCGACAGAAGTTGTACCGCCCATCATTCCTGAATTAACAACAAAACCACTGAAGGGAGTAGTGCACAAGTCGACATTTAATCCTCACGCCAGAACAGCGCAACATTATAACATAGTGGAAGATTTGGCCCAATCGCCATCCGCTATGTCGACTCTTGAGGTACTACAAAATTGCCCATCCCAAAGGCAGGCGTTGTTATCAGCTATTGGTGGGGTTGATCCTAAGGATTCAAATCTGGTATCCTTTGACCACAAAGGATACGATCCTCAGTTACCAGCTCAACTAGCTTTCCTTATTCAAGTGAAAGCCCTCAACAAAACTGTTCACCGAACAATTATTGATGAGGGGGCATCTACATGTATCATGTCGATGAGTTGCTGGAAAACTCTAGGATCTCCAACCTTGTCGCGATCTTCGACGACACTAAAAGCATTCGATGGAAGGACATACACCCCGTACGGTATTCTAAATAACTTGAAGGTTGAACTAGGGGGAAAAACAGTGGAAATAGATGTTGAAGTCATCGATGGGAATCTTGACTATAACATCCTACTAGGAAGACCATGGATATATGCCATGGCAGCTGTAGTGTCGACTTATTTTAGGAAGATCGCATTCCCTTTTCAAGGAGGGATTACGGTCGTCGACCAACAGAACTTCCTCCCTAATGGTTCACAAGTTACGGGAAGCATTCCCATGATCCATGGAAGCAGCCATTCGCTTCAAGATATCGGAGTAGGCCTGCTGAAAGACCCGACATTGATGGGAACTTTCGCGCTGCCACCTCCCATCTATATAGCATTAGTAGCAACCTGCAACATGATATCTTCCACGAAGGTCGCAGAAGAAGATATCGACATGGATTAAGCAACGGTTTTACCCCCAAGCGCAATAGAAATATTGTAGCAATCAATGTTTCGAGCATGGGAGGCGAACCCAAATCAACGCTCGTCAAGCGTTTGGGTAGATAGGTCTAGAGAATACGGTACCTCATTAGATCCTTGGTCGAAAGTGCATGGGACTGACGAAGGAATCCTACAATCAATGTTGATTGAGGGGGCACCATGGAATGATCACCACCATCGTTCCCTTCTTCCAGAATATGAAGAAGATACTCAACATGACCTTTATCACCCTTTAGTTTTTGAATTCCTATCAAATATTGTAAATACGGTGGATTCAGAGCGAAACTTATCCAATATTGAAGAGACTATAGCCATAGATATCTCGACTAAAACAAATGTTGTAGAGAATATTTATGTCGGCAAAGGTTGTTCTCCTTTAGAACTGGAAATATATAACGCTCTTTTTCGAGAATTCAGAGATGTCTTTGCTTGGTCATATGATGAAATTCCAGGCATTGAATCGAGTATTGTTGAACATGAAATTAAGATGTATCCTGATGTCAAACCAGTAAGGCAATGGCTTCGGCAGGTGCACCCCAACAAAGCCGCTGCCATTAAAGTAGAAGTTGAAAAGCTCCTCCATGCTGGTTTCATCTACCTGGTTCCTCTAACCGATTGGGTATCGAATATTGTCCCTATTATGAAGAAACAAGGGACGATTAGAGTGTGTGTCGACTATAGGGATGTAAACCAAGCTTTTCCGAAGGACAACTACCCTACACCCTTCATCGACCAGATAATTGATGAATGCGCCGGATGTGAAATCTTTTCATTTATGGATGGATTTTCTGGGTATAATCAAATAAATATCCGCCCACAGGACCAGTCAAAGACTGCATTTATTTGTCCGTGGGGCACATTCGCTTATGGAAAATTACCCTTTGGTTTAAAGAACGCAGGGGCGACGTTTCAGAGGGCAATGAATTATGCCTTCCATGACATCAAGAACATCGTTCAACCATATCTCGACGACCTTCCAGCTCATTCGCGAAAGCGGACTCATCATCTGCAACATTTAAGAGCGATATTTCTACGTTGCCGACACTACAAGATAAGACTCAATCCACACAAATGTGTGTTTTGCGTCGGTTCTGGTCGTTTACTTGGCTTTGTAGTCTCTAAGGATGGGATTCGTCTCGACCCTTACAAGGTTCAGGCAATCATTAATTTGCCTCCACCTTCAAATTTGCTTCAGATTCAGAAACTCCAAGGGAAAGCAAACTTTCTGAGGAGGTTCATTCCAAATTACGCAGAACTTGCTAAAGGTTATACTCATCTTTTTAAAAAGGATGTACCTTTTGTCTGGGATCAGGTGGCACAAGCTTCCTTTGATTCTCTGAAAGATTCTCTAGTAAAAGCATCATTAATGTATGCCCCAGACTATCAAAGAGATTTTAACCTGTATCTGGCTGCAGCGGATACGACCATTGCGATGGTTTTAGTTCAAGAAGTCGATGGAATTGAACATCCTATATATTATTTAAGTAAAAACTTAAATGACACAGAAAGAAAATATTCTTATGTTGAAAAACTAGCGCTTGCAGCTGTTCAAGCGATTCAAAGATTTCGACATTATGTCCTCTTTCGGAAAACTACCATTTTATCAAATTGCAACCCCATGACTTATATACTGTCGCGATAGTTGCTGGGGGGCAAATATTCAAAATGGATAGTGATCCTTCAAGAGTTTGATCTGGAATTTGTAAAATCCAAATCGAAGAAAGCTCTATTTTTCGCAGAATTATTGTGCGATCTCCCATCGTCGTCCAACGATGAAACATCTGAAGAATCAATCGTGGACGAGAGTTTGTTTCTGATATCTGCAAGCAATGAGTGGTATGGAGATATCATAATTTATCTCCAAACCCAAAAGTTCAGGCCTAACACCTCTCACTCTGAACAGAAACGTATACGATACCAAGCTAAACACTACATGATCGTCGGTGATACACTTTACCGTCATGGTATTGATACAGTTCTGAGAAGGTGCCTAACCCATGAGGAGGCCGAAAAAGCCCTGAATGAGTGTCATTCAGGCGCGTGTGGGGGCATCAATCTGGATACGCAACAGCGCAAAAAATCTTACGAGCAGGATACTTCTGGCCAACCATGTTCAAAGATTGCATAATCGCAGTCAGAAGTTGCCATGCTTGTCAAATTTTTGATAGCAAAACCAGAAAACCACCTGCACCTTTGCAGCCAATAGTTGTTGTTGGGCCTTTCGCCAAATGGGGCATCAATTTCATGCAATGTAACCCCACCTCAACCGGGGGGCATGGGTATATTATAGTCGCCGTTGACTATTTTACCAAATGGGCCGAGGCGATGCCTACATTGGATAACACTGGTGAAACAACTGCCCTTTTCTTTTTCAATCATGTAGTCGCCAGGTTCGGCGTACCACAGGCTATAGTTACAGATCATGGATGGCATTTTCGCAATCACATGATGGTTGAATTAGCTGCCAAGCTAGGGCTATCTCACGACATCTCTACCCCGTATTATCCGCAAGCCAACGGACAAGTTGAAGCGATTAACAAGGTCCTGAAGCGTATGTTGCAAAGGATGATCGGGGTTCACAAAAGAAGGTGGCACCTAATCCTGTACTTAGCCTTGTGGGCTTACCGAACATCGGTAAAGAATGCGACTGGATTCACACCTTTCCATCTGGTGTATGGCCTAGAGGCAGTCTTACCAGTCTAGTGTGAAATTTCGTCTCTTAAACTCGCAATTGATCTCCTCCCCGGAACTTCAGAAGAAGAGGCACGTTTCTTGGAATTAATCCAATTGGATGAAACCTGTCGTGACGCCGCTTTGGCTAACGAAGCCCATAAGAAACGAGTCAAGGCGCAGTTCGACAAAAATGTCAAACCCCGTGTCTTCTCAGAAGGTGACTTGGTCTTGCTTTACGACCAAGAATCCGATAAATTGGGAGCAGGTAAGTTTAATTCTTTATGGATGGGACCCTATATTGTTAAACGAGTGTTAGAAAAAGGAGCCTACGAGTTAATGGATTATGACGGAATTCCACTGGCGCAACCTCGCAATGGGTTGTATCTCAAGCGTTACTATGCTTAAATAGTGACCAATATGCATGCACCTTGATTTGCGTTATTATGTTGGGGGCATGCAGCTTATCATCGAGCAGTTTTAGCACACAGTTCATGCTCGTTAAGAAATAAACGCAAGATTCGAGCAGTTTTAGCACAAAGTTCATGCTCGTTAAAAAATAAACGCAAGATCCAAGCAGTTTTAGCGCATAGTTCATGCTCGTTAAAAAATAAACATGAGTTTGAGCAGTGTTTTCCCGCGTTCAAGCTCGTTAAAAAATGAACCTATTTCGGTAAATAACCATTGTGTATGTAACCTTATCAGCCATTAAAGCCTTGGTCGTGTTTGCACCGTCACCTCCACTTTTCATTTGGCCGATCGTTCACCTCCATATGATTGTTTACCCATTTTGAGGAACAACTGCGAAGAGTGATTTCACCTAGCCATCCTTGTGACACTGCCATGATTGGAAAATTCAAACATGTACCTGGAATCAGCTGCTAACCCTGTTCATCACTCGTTCCTCAAAAGACGAGTCTTCTTTAAGCTCTTTTCAACTGACTCGTAAAATATGAAAAGATTGCCGAGTTTTGGCCTTCCAGCTCGTTAAAGCGACCGGAAGTGCTATCCCTCGTCTAGATTTTAATCTTTTTGGACCTAAGGGATTATTTCACAAAAAGATCGAGCGCTTGTGTGTTCGGCTCGTTAAAACTATCGAAAGCTCATCCCTTCTGTATTGTTTTATACTTTTTCAGACTTAAGGGATTAGATGACGAAAAAGGAATTTTGGAGTTAACTTTATGTACCTTTTCAGACTCTCTAAAAATGAAAAGGACCGAGTTATCTTTGTCGTTAGACTCGTTAAAATCACTAAATAGCGACAAACTTGTCTGTAGATGAGAACGAGTTTCACTATCGCTAAGCTCGTTAAAACATAGCGATGGGCTTGCCCGAAGGGTAGGTTATAGAACAAGCATATGTTATCCTCCTCAAGCTTGACAAAAATAAAGAGGTACTGGTCAGCAATGACTGGGGAAAAATTGGGAGAAACTCAAGAAAACTTTGATGGTAGAAAGTCGCTCTTGAACATGACACTTTTCTTCCGTACCACAATCGGGTTGGGTTGTTTCATTCATCGGTCACATCACCATGGTCTCGCCATACCATCCATATTTGGGATAATGCTGCCCATCCATCGCATCAGTGTCGCCATATGTTCAAGAGAAGTCGTTCAGAAAGAGTCAACCAGGTCCCATCCACTGCCATACATTATCCTTCATCGATTCATGACCGCCACCCTGAATCATATATCACAGATCGTTTTCACCTCCATCAAAATCATTAGCTCCGTTCCGTGTCACTGATGTGGGATTCATTAAGGCCCTCCTTTGACAGATCGCTTCTTGTCGACATCAGCTCATTATCTAAGAAGTTGATCTAGGAACAACCCCTTCAGTACTTTGAAGCTTGCATGCCTCAATGGCAAGTTTCTCACTTCCGGCGACAGGTATACATCAATGACCTTCGACCAGAAGATTTTGTGTGGTGTTCGATGCCAAGTCCTTTATTCACACCACGTGAATTGTACTGCAGTACCTTGAGGGTCATTATCATTATCGGTGATTCCTTTCTCGCTTGTTAACGGTTTACCTCATTGACCGGTAATCAAGCGATGTATTTCCATGTTCGACTTCAGAACAATTCTCACATGGATCGACTTGTACTTAGAGTGAAGATCGAACGAGTTTGAAGACCCCGGATCTAGTTTCATCCATCCGGGCTGCGATATATATTCAGGAAAGATAAAGACATTTGACATGTACATCATTGAAGCAAATGATCATCCTACTCAAAGGATGATAATTTCACCAAAATTATCAGTCTACCATCAGACGATTGTATGTTCTATGTACAAAAATGAATATATAAAGCTGAGCATGGGAATGCCCGCCTCAGCTAGATCATGAAAGCAGTATGAAAAATAATGTATTGTATTGTATCTTATTACAGGTATCCTCCTAGCAAATGGATGAAATTCGGACCCTCCTGGATAAAGCATTTCACCCGATAAACGGCCTCATACTTTAGGGGGCAACTGTTATAGACATTTTTGTGCCTTACAGCATTGAGCATGAAATGTCCATAATCTAAGGGATCCAAAGTCCCTAAACATGTTGTTCCTACCCCTAGAGGAACAAGGCTAACAAACCACAACAGAGAAGATCATTATGAACAAGTGCGAGGGCATAAAAAACATGATTTTGTTCCATAAACTTTTTATTCTTGATGAGTGTATGTAGAGGGCTACTTGGTTCACCTGTGACCCAAAGGTTAAGACCACTCTCTCTTCATTGAAATGTGTCATGATATTTTGGCCATATTATCTGATTCCTGGCGAAAGAAATGAAGACCTGGAATTGTACGTCACCGATAAAGGTACTGGGGTTTTCATCCCTCTGCTCCTCTAAGAAGGAATTATGCACATACAGTTCACATAAAAGGCATTTTACATGATCATATTGTTGTCGAAAATATTTGATAAAATCAGAAACAATATTAAATTCAGAATATTTACCAAACCGAAAAACTTTGATCTTGAGTAGTAGATATCGCTTGAGTAAAAACAAAGCATAATTCTTGGTTGGGGAGCTATAGGACAAAGCATTAGAATAGATGGAGCATACCTCCTTTATGTGTTCAAAGGCTTTCTCAAGTTGGCCCTACACCATTTTTATATTTTTCTCAGTTGTCCTTAGTTTGGTATAAGTCTCATCTTTAGTGATGGACAATGCTTTAAAGTTTTGTAACAATTATTGATGCTCCTTTCAAGGAATCACTTCTTCTTGGTATTGTCTCAAGGTCTCCTGTTGTTCCTCCAATCTTTTATTGAACACTTGAATGGTATAATCCATAATCAAAGTTTTTTAAGGAGGTAAAAGATTTGTATGAGTAGTGTTGTTAATAAAAACCAACAATTATATTTGAATAGTTGCCTCGATTGTCATCACATTGAAACCCAAATCAGTTTTTGTTCTTATAGTGACAGTAAGGGTTTCCTTTGTTTGGGTTTCTTCATAGGAAACAAAACTCTTAATTTTAGTTTCAGTTGTTTGAGTTCCTTACCTTATTTTATAATTTATCTCTATTTTACTTAACCGGCTTCTAATCTGCCTCACTTTCCTTTGTAATTTCTGATTTTCTTTCTTCAGCAACTCTGTTTCATGGTTGGTTTTTCTTCTTCAAATTTTAGTAAGTTTTTTGTTCTATACAATTGAAGTAGAAGGGATAGCAACAATAGTCATTGGCCCTTTGTTTACGTATTTTTAGGCTATGGAAATGATTACAAGTTTTATAGGGCCCTTATCATACTAAAGCATTTTGGTAAGATCATCACTAATCTTTTGATGCTTAGCATATCGTGAAACTGTTCCTTCATAAGGGTAACCAAGTTCCATAATAGTTGCAATAAAGTCTCCTAAATTTTCTTGGGGAGAAGGGTTCCTCGGATCTTCCAAAGATTGCAACATAACAGTAGCATTCAAGTTGGAAGGGGAAACATGAAAATCAGGCGTCGGGGTTTGTTCAGGCAGAAATACTGAACAACCCGCATCTTCATTGGGATTGAAAAAGGTTCCCATATTCTTCAATACTTGGCTTATTTCTTCCTCATGAATTTGAGGAAAATTGTCTTGATGTTTTTCTTGAACATTAGGAAACTTCTCAGATACATTTTCCTCTATTGGTTGTTTACTAGAATTTGTGAGATTTCTTGTTTTAATCAGTCTTGCTGACCTTATATGTTTTGTGTGTAGAGAGACTAAAAGAGATTTTGTTCTCTTCTCAGCCCTGGTCAGCTTTTATGAAAATGAAGTCTAGGCTTGCTCCTGCATGATCTCTTCCCTTACCATCTGAGCTTCTTCCTTATCTAATGGTTGCTAAGATTTTGTAATGAGTATTTAAGTTTGTGATGGAGGTTCATTGTTTCCCATAAATTTATTCCAAGTTAAGTGGGTTTGGTTTAATTCTCTGATGACTATCAACTTTATAAGGTAGTGATGACTTACTACCAAATCCTGGACTTTATATTTGCCAATGCTAATATAAATCTCATGCACGAGAGAATTTAAAAAGAAGGTTATAGTTACCTTATGCTTAGGTATTTCCATCAGCTTCAGATGTCGACATTTAACTACGTCGTATTGATCATCAAAGGTAATGTAGCTTTGTAGTACTTCTGCTAATTCCTTCCATGGTTCTAGAAAGGAAGCAGGTTGGTATCCCTTACCTTTTCAAACCAACACTCTGCCTAGATCCGTGAATAGAAATATTGCACTTTACAACTTGATACATTTTTCACCTTACATGGAGAGGCTCGTAACTTCGGCCAAGACCGCTTCGTTAATGGATACCTACCTACCTTTAACTGTAGTTACTCCATTGTTCAAGTTTTGTAAAAAATCCAAAGCGACCAAATTGTCTAACCTTTGTAACTAGGAGAAATACTCGATCCAGCCCAACCACTCTAGAATTCTTCATGCTTGTTTAGAGATTTGTAGTTGAGCTGGTTCACTATAGTTTAATCAACCACCCATTTTTGTTATATCTCAAAAAGTATTCTGAAGCTGCATACAAAGTTTTAGTGAGAATTTTCAAAGGCGAATAGCAATATTCAACTATTACCCCAATATAACACATGTAGATGGAATTATTGCAATGGTTAGGCATTATTATCAAATGTGCAGATATATTAACTTACGTGTGATTTTTTACCCCGCCCCCCCTGATAAAAATAAAGGTCAACCGTGACCTTTAGTGATATGGTGAATCAATGAAATATTAATACATTAATTACTATAATTGGAAATGATCAAATCAGGCAAGGTCACTTAGTGTAGTCATAAGGCGTATTAAATGCCAAGATATGCTAACAAAACAAGATCTGTGCGGAGTTCGAAGCATGAATTTTTTTTAATCATGGGTAAAATTAATGTGCACCACATGAATACCTTTAAAGAGAGAGTAAAATTGATGAAGCAGTATCTTTTTTTTTTTAATGCATTCCTGATATCTAAGGAGATAATTTTTCATACAAGCTTGAATTTCCACCTTATTGTTGTGACAGATTTCCATAATATTTTGGTGATTCCTCCTTTATTTATTAAAAAGGGAAGTCAAAATCGCAAAGTATTTGTATGGTGATTTCAAATATACTTCAATACCACAAGCATAGCCTCTGCTACTAGCATGGGTCCATAGCCTCGACAGGGTTTCCTTTTAACCCCTTGATATGCCAATATACCATTCTACTAAAAAATCATGACTTTATTTCTAAAATTTTCTCAAAAGACCATTGTTATGGCATGGTAACTAGCCACTAAAAATGTCATTCACCAGATCTTAACGAGGCAAACAAGACAAATCGTTATGAGACCTCTTGTCCTTTGATTAAAATATCATAGGCCATTTCTTGGCTTGGTGACCATAATAGTAATGTCACTTTATTAAGTAATATGATCATGACAGGTCAGCTTGTGATGAGACCTCCTATTCTTTTGATGAAAATATTTTCTTAGTTTCTTGTTTTTATAGGTTGTTTTTGTCATAATGAAATATTAGTTAATGGGGTGGCTCATCAACTCTCTAAGAGTTAGTTATGGCATAAAAATCATTGTAACAAATTACCACTTTAACTCCCTTGGTGGCAATCAAGGCGATGTATCATGTATAATTTATGTTACTTACAATATCAATAGTGCTAAAATTTTGTTTTGATAGAGTTTTCCAAATCAAATAAAATATTATTCATAATGTAATGATTGGGATGACATATTGTTTGTCACCATAATAAAGGAAAAAGAATGCTTCGAAATCATAAAAAGAATCAAGGAAGTGGAAGTCATAAGGAAATAACATCTGTAAATAAAGGAACGATAGTTATGTCCAAAGGGAACAACAACTACTATAGAAGGTAACAAAAGATGTGACAAAGGGAAACAACAATTGTGTAAAAGGAACAACAATTTTGACCAAGGGAACAATAGTTGTGACCAAGAGAACAATAATTGTGACTAAGGGAATAGCAAGATGAAACAACAAGTTGTGCTAAAAGGGAATGACAGTTGTGACCAAGGGAACAATAGTGACAGAACAATAAGTTGTGCTAAAAGGGGATGGTAGTTATGACTAAGGGAACAATAGTGACGGAAGAGAAAGTTGTGCTAAAAGGGAAAAACAGTCATGGCTAAGAGCACAACAGTGATGGAACAACAAGATGTGCTAAAATAGAATGACAATTGTGACGAAGGGAACAACAGTGATGGAACAACAAGCTGTGTTAAAATCAGCAATCCTTTTTCACTTAGTTTATTATTGTTAAAAACAACTTAGTAAATTTCACAAAAAATATACATTATATACAATATGAAAAGATTTTTCAAAAATTGAAGTAGATGTAGATGTTGGGTTGCCTCCCGAGTCAGCTATGATTAGGAAATTGGAATCATTACTTATCTGATGGAAAAAATACTCTCTTGTAAGTGGTTGATGATATCAATACTGGTTAAGGTCAACGTACCATTTTCATAGACTTCATTCATTTCGTATGGTCCTAACCATCTCGTCTAAGTTTTCCTAGAAAATCTTGAAATATAGATTCATACAGCAGCACCCAGTTGCCTTTCTGAAATATCTCCTTTTTAATGAGATGATCATGCCAATTGGCCCTTTGATGTTGAATAACCATTGTACGTTGCAAATCTGATAGACGTACCTTAGCCAACTCATTAAGTTGTTGTAAGAATTGTTTTTGTGCTTGTACGAAGTCCAGTCTAACTTATTTTGTAGTTTTAGATTCTTTATCTCGAATTCAATAGGAAATATTCTTCTCACCAAAAACAAGGTTGCATGGTGAATAAGCCCATAAGGCATCCAAAAGTTTAGTTTCCCAATTTCAATGATTCACGGATACCATTTTGGGCATAATTTCCTCCATAACTTTGTTGGTACTTTCTACTTGTCTATTTTCTTGGGGGTGGTAAGGAGAAGTAATTTTGTGCTTAATATGGTAGTTCTACAGGGTGGCAGAGATCTTATGAGTAGTAAATTGTGACCCCCCATCTGTTATTACTTCTCTTGGCAGTCTGTATCGCACGAAACGTTCAAATAAGAAGCTAATAAATGCTTCTTATGTGGCTTTCGAAGGGCTACTACTTCCTCCCACTTAGTCAAGTAATCTGTACAAACTAGGATGTATGCCTTTTGATTCGATGGTAGATTAAAGGGACTTACAAAATCTAATGGCCCTTTCTGAAGTGCTCTATTACAAGTTGCAGTTGTAGAGGCATCTCATTGGCTTGAATGGGATGACCCATTCTCTGACAGCTATCATAGCTTTGGACATAATTTTTGACATCTTTAAATATTGTGGACCAATAATAGCCTATATGGAGTACTTCATGTCTAGTCTTGCGATCAACAAAATTTCCACCATAGGGTTCATAATGACAGGGGTTGAGAATGTCATAAATATTGTACTCTCTAATGCATGTGTGAATTTGAAACTTAGATCTCATGTGGAAGAGATATCCATCTATCAGGAAAATCATGCACTGCATTGAACAATAACTTTCCTATCCCGGGGTGAAAAATGCACTGGCATCTTCCCTACATCCAGGTAGTTTTCCACATCAGCATACTAGAGTGTCTTGAGTGTTATGAAAAACATGTGTTCATTTGTGAATTGATCATATACTAGTGACAGATCAATTATTTTAGGTACTCTAGACAAGAAGTTTGCAATGAGGTTTTCTTTTCCTAGGTGATCTTTTATAGTAATATCGAAATCCTATAAGAACAACAACCATCGAGTTATTTAACCATTAGTGATAAGATTTTCAGCTAAATATCTAATAGTAGAATGATCAGTGTACAGAAAAAATGGATATCTTTTTATGGAATGATGAAATTTATTAATATCATATACAAGAGCTAAAAATTATTTCTCTCAAACTGCATAATTTAATTCTATTGGTGTAATATTTTTCCTGATATAGTAGATGTCGTCGAGTTTCTTGTCTTCTTCCTGCTCGAGGACAAATCCTATTGATGTGTCTGATGCATCTGCTGAAATATGGAAGGGAAAATTCTAATTTATTCCTATTAATAAAAGGGTTGTTGAAACCATATTTTTAAGATCTACAAAAGTGAAATCACATTTGTCAATCCATTCAAACTCAACATTTCCTGTTAAAACATACAATGGTGCAAATATCTTTGAAAAATGTGCTATAAATATGTGATAATATCCAGCGTAGACAAGGAAACTACGTAGCTCAGTTGGTGTACGAGGTGTAGGTAACATAACAATTACCTCAATATTTGTTAGATCTACTTGAATACCTACAACATAAATGTAATGTCCTAGAACTACACCTTCAATCATCATCATATGGAATTTTTCATGGCTAAGGCATAATCTGGTAGCAATGCACTGTTCAAGCACTTTTTCTAAATTCTTTAAGGACTGATCAAATTCATCACCATATGGGGTAAAGTTGTCCATATATAGCTCAAGTTCTTCATTAATCAAATCAGAAAAGATACTCAAGATCACCTTTTGGAAAGTGGTTGGAGCATTACACAACCCAAATGGTAAAACGTTATATGCAAATGATCCCAATGGGCAAGTAAATGTGGTCTTGTCATGATCTTCGAGATTGATCTGGATTTGGTTATAGCCACTAAAGCCATTCAGGAAGGAAAATAATTTCTTCCCAATGAGAGTGTCAAGACTTGATCTACAAATGGAAGTAGAAAATGGTCTTTCCATGTAGCCTTATTTAGTTCTTTGTAGTCTACAAAAATTCCCCACTTCTTGTTTTTCTTAGCAATGACAACGAATGGAGAAATCCACAAGATGTCTGAAATGGGATATATAAAATTGACATCCAAGAGTTTTTGTAATTATTGTTTTGCTATATCCATGAGATGTGGATTTAATCTACTCTGGGGATGTTGAATAGCATGGACATCTTTCTCTATATAAATATGATGAGTACATAATTGCATATCAATTCCCTTCATATCAAAATATTCCTAAGAAAAACCTTGTTTATATTTGCAAAGAATCTGGATTAGTTTTTCTTGTTGCTGATCATCCAAATTGGCATTAATATTGAGGGTTTTACTAGGTTCTATTTCAATTGGAGTGATATTATGGACAATAGTCGTAGGTATTTGATCATTATTTGGAATTTATAATAGATCCTCCTGGGTTTCATTATCGAGTATAGCCTTCAGCATTTCACATGTTGGATTCCCCACCGTATAAGGTTTGTTAATGAAGCCACTAATTATATCATCTTCGAGCTGATTTTTAAACTCAAGGGCTCCATATAAGCTAAAAGGAGAACGCATATTTTCCTCGTGGTATCTGTGTGAGCATGGTTGATAATTTCCAATAGGTAGGTTGGGTTTAGCGAGCAGCTATAAGATAAGTTTTTTTATGGTGTTTCCTTTTGCAATTGTCATATTATTTATCTAGAATACTATATATGCATCTGCTATCACTAACCACGACCTTCCTAATATTCGAGGGTGCCCATCGAGTCTATTCCTTGGACTACTCATGAAAACATCTACTAGGTATTCCGAAGAGTCCACAGAGATGATAATGTCTTCCAGAGTACCTTTGGGATTGACTACTGATCTATTATCTAACTCTAATAAGGTCAAATTTGGTTTCAAAGATATGATACCTGAAATACCACAGGTTCAATGAGTTAAAATATTTATGTCTGCCCCTAAGTCCACCAAGGTATTTGGGAAGTTGCAACCCTGATTTTAGATAGTTACTACTGGATTATCAGGGTCATCATACTTGACAAGTATTTGTGTTCCTAACATGAGGTCGGATAATGTCCCTACAAGGTGGACTGTTGGTGGATCTTTAGGTTTCATCCCAGTCTTTTTTCCACTCAAGTATTTAATCATTTTAGCATAAATTGGAATGTCTCATATAGCCTAGAGGAGTAGAACTTTTATACATAAATTCTTAATTCCCGTGCAAGATCGAAATCAGAGTGAATGGTTGGTTTAATTACTGTATGTCTTTTGGGGAATGAGGGTGTGGAAATTGTAATTTTATCAAAACCTTGTTGCTTGATCATTCCATCAACTACTTATGTTTTAGAAATGATTACAATTGGAGGAGTATGTTCTACTACGGGTTGCTCCCCAATATGAGTTTCATTATCTCCCTATTCTTGATTAGATTTATCACCTTCTGGGAAGATAACTCATCTACTTCTCAGCCTTAATTCATTATATTCATGAGGGTTTATTTCATGATCCAAACATTCAATAATTTGTAAATATTGAACAGGTCTATTGTTCGGATTAGGATTCGGCTGAGCAGACAATTGCGGGTGTATTGGGGGTTGGGAGTTCAGCGGTAATTGAAATGGATTTTGCAACGATGGTTGAGACTCAGGTAGAGTCCCAAAAGGCATATTGATTGGTCTTACAGGACGCTGCTAATTTTGAGGCCACATTGAGTTCTATACAAATGAGTTGGTACACTGTGAAGGATGGGGGTTATTGGTTGAATTTTTCCATGAAGAGGTAGAATACTACCCATACATGCCTGAGAAATGGTTCATTTTGCCAAGGTAACGCAACGTAAGTCTGGGATTTCCAAGTGGAATTAAAATATGGTTGTCTCCCTTCCATGTGGATCCAAGAATTTGTTGTTGAATGCACTATCCAAAATAAAGCAGAGATGGTTCATGCATCATACCTAAAGGAAAACGTGCCATCTTCGTCATTGTGTCATAATATATATTGGTTCTAGATCTTCTTCATCTTCTTTGAACATGGCCTTTAATCTTGAGAGTGATGGAAATCATTCTGTTGAATGATCTTTCATAAAAATAGCGCATGTTTTTACCGTATCTAGTGGGCGCTCCCTTCAGTTGTGTTTCTTTCGATAGCGAGGAAAAAATGGCCAGAGCCTATTTTGCCTTAGCTTGTTTCTACTTAGCCTATAAGAAATCCAAATATGTAGTTAATGTGCCCAAAACACAAGTTTTAAATCTTCTAAAATATTACCAATCTCTGCTCGAGTTATGCCTCCACCTAGATTTTTGTTAGTTCTAGTAAGAGAATCCCAAATTCCAAATCTGGTCTGCATACTTCCTTACGAGCACCTGATACACAGTTTAATAATATCATCATATTCTTCTTGGGAAATATCACCTTGCCCCATTAAATTAAGTTTTTCTATCCATTCATCTTTCATTCCCTTAATTAAAGAAATTTTAAGCACTTCCTTTAGTAGAGTGGTGTAAGGTGATCTCTGTAAGTTATACTGAAATCTCTCAACATACTCCTCTAAGGTTTCACCATCTTTTGTCGTCATTTTAAATATTTTGTCTTTTAAGTCCCTAGATTGGCAATAATCTTGATATTTAGTAAGAAAAGCATTTTTCATTCCATCCCAAGAATTTATAGTACCTCCTCCTAATCCCATAAACCAATGTAGAGTTGCTACCTTCAAAGTAGAAGGAAACAATTTTAGTTTCTATAGATCAGTGGTGTAATCATACCCTCTACATAGGACATCAAAATCAAATAAGAATACATCGATATCTTCAGACGTCATTCCAAAGTTGGGATATTTTGTAATGGAATGACTTTCATCGAGGAATTAGCCAATGCATCAACTATGGGATATTATATGGTCGAGGTCTATGTTTGTGAAACTTGGTTCACCATTTGGTCAAACATTCACCAATAGCTTTCAAGGATTTCGTGATCAGGAGGTATTATTTGAGTAGGGGGACATTGGTTAATGTTCTACCCTTGAGGGGGACTCACAACACTACTTAGATCACAAATTTTAGCTGATTTTCCTACAACAGGGGTTGCAAGGGGTCCAGGTCTAGGAGTTTGCAGATTCTTTTCAACAGATTGTGGCTCTGCTCCACTCGTTTATCCCTCCCCTTCTTTTAAATTACAAGAATTCCCCCCATATCTATTAGAAGGACTGAGGTTTTTAATAGGCATATCTTGGAAACTTTGTTCAAATCCTTCAATTTTACTGTGAATCTTAGTGTGAGCTGCAGTTGATGACTTTGCTACTAGAGGGGAAATGGTAGAACCTTTCCCAGATATTTTTCAGGGACCTAATAATGCTTGAGATTAAGATTTCTGAATCATTTAGTTTATAAAGGTCGATCCTCCAATGCCAACCTGACCTTGGGTTTTTGTGGCTTTTGATAGAGATTGTTGTTTTATAGCTACCTGATTCTTACTCTTCTTCTCAGTCATACAAACCTACATAATTTAAATGCATTAACAAAGGGTGGGGGTTTGCACAAGCTTTTTAATTAGTGCATGTGTAGGTTCTTACCTTTCATCTTCAATACCTAGCCATTTAGAGATATAGTCTATCACGTCTTTGACAACCTCCCCGACAAAGACGCAAAAATATTGGATATTAAGTTGCTCTTAAAGAATCACATTAATCCTCTATACATTATATTATCAACTTGGGATTCGTCTTTTTATTACAAGTTTGTTGATACAATTAATGCATGGATAATACTTCAATTACTAGGATCTATGTAAGACTAACATGAAGCAATAGCTAGGTAGGAACACTCTGAAGAAAATATTTTATCTTATCAAAATAGAGATAGGAATCATAAAATAGTTTAACTATATTTTTGGGAAATCATAAAAGTATTAAATTCTATAAAACCAACAATCCTCACTCTACTACGAAACTAAAGAATAAAGCACAATGTTTTCTAAAGGAAATTCTCTCTAATCACTAGATACTATAATTGTTCATAAAATTTAACAGTAAAACATGTAAAATGTAAATTCACTCAATTAAAAAGTAAATTTGAAGATGCACACAACTGATAAGTAAAATCTAAGAATTCACACAATTGAATAGTAAATTTGAGCATTCACATAACTGAATAGTAAATTTGAGAATTCACACAACCGAATAGTAAATTTGAGAATTCACACAACTGAATAGTAAATCCGAGAATTCATGCAAGGAACAACAAATCATTCAAGCAGAAAGTATTAGAAAGTAATGATACAATGAAGACAATGATCATTCCAAGATTGGGCCCATGATCTCTGGAAGTTAACCATCTTGGAGAAAATTCAATACGTCGGATTAAAGCTAAACCATTTTAACTTTCATTGATATCAAAAGAGAATTATAAAAAGGATTGTAAAAACCTTAAGACAGTATGTTGTTTAGTCACCTTTTACAATCAATGAGAATAATCATAATCATCTCCTTCTTTTTTTACTCGAGTTTGATTTCATTTATATATTACAACATATTTCTAATGATGGAATAGTAAATCTATCCTAAGAATCAGAATATTCTCAGGATTTCTTATTTAAACTATAAAATCTCCATCATATTTCTGAGATAACAGATTGTATCCTTTCTTTGACTGTCCCATGCACATAGGCACAAATCCTTGATCAGCATGTCACGATTAGCCCAACGGTTCTTCCACAACTTGGTTTCTCTTCAGCAATTTTAAGGAGCAACAATCATCCATAAAATATTTCCTATACATCAATTAACCCAAATTGTGAATTAATGATGTCTTAAGTATTCAAATTGACTCATTGACAAGGTAGAATAACAAGATGTCATTAGTTAGTTTCTAGAACTTCTATTTTCCAAATTATTACAATATGAACTTAAAGAACTTGAAAAAATAATTATTAATTGAAGAAACAAAGGTAAGAAGTATATCAATTCCATGGCCCAACAGTTGGATACCAAGTTCATTAAGTCCATAGCCTTCAACCCCTAAACTGATGGCCAAACAGAGGTTTCCAACAAGATGATCATGCACATTCTATGCAAATACAACTTGAAGCATCCATGCACATGGGATGAAAGACTCCCCTATGTCCAACATAGTTACAATAGATCTATCCATAACTCAATTGGAAATAACCCCTTTCAGGTGGGATTGGGATTCCAACCTCTATGTCCCATCAATGTGGCCATACCATTTGCAACTACTTAGGCGGATTCGGATCATGTCCAGGCTAAAGATGATAGGGCTAAAAAATTCATTGATTGAATTCATCACATCTACCAGTATGTCCATGACATTTTGGACAAAACTAATGCTAATTACAAACAACATCATGATCAGCATTAGGTGCCACCCAAGTTCAAGGTTGGAAACAAAGTTTGGTCACATTTGTAGGAGCGCCTCACTAGGCCCCACCACAAACTTTTCCCACTCTAATATGGGTCGTAAACCATCACCAAGATTCTAGGGGACAATGCCTTCAATCTCAATATTCCACTATTCCTTGGCCTGCTCCTAGTGTTCAATGTGAACCATCTACAACCATATTTTCCTCCATTATTGGACACATGCGACATTATTGGGCAGCTAACACCAATAGAGATCAACCCCAGCTGCATAAAACATGCCACAATTGACTATATCATGGATACAAATATAAATAACACTCACTAGCAAAGGATCTAGCTATATCGAGTTGTCAAAGCAGGTCAACTGCTTCACTAGGGTAAGTGGTTCACTAAGGATCGGGCTCAACAGAAATTTCCTCACGTCATGGAGGATTTTCATGCAATGGGGACCTTTTCTTCCTAACATGGGGGACTAATCCAGGTGGATATTAGTGGCAACCCGCCAATTCCACCTAGACCTCAAGTCGGTTTCATATGTTTCCTTGATTATAGTATATTTTTTTCTGGTATGCTTGGTAGGACTACATCTTCATCATGTCCAACTTCTCAAATCATGGGGGATAGCACAAGATTTTAACCCAATATTTTCAATTCGATGATACTTCATTTCCATGGCCATTTCCAATTAAGCTACCCCAAGAGGACTTGATTATAGTATATTTACTATTATTAGATTTAAGAATTTTGTGATCCATATTGCAAATGAGAATGCCTTTTATATTAATCGCATCATTAGGATTTATTTGACATTTTGAACCAACTAATGTGGTTTGTCCTCAGGATAAAGGTGAAAAAACCAATCAATCATATAGAATAAATAGCAAGGATGCATCAGTGTCCAGAGTTAGCTGTTAGGAAATAGTTATTAATTAAAATAATATATGTTTAAAAACTAGTTGTTGGTAATTAGTTGTTATAGTTCTATATTGATAAAATAAAATAAACTAATTTTTAATAATATTATAAAATTAATTAAATAAATAATTTTTTAATGCAATGAACAAAATATTGGAATATTAGTAAGTTTAATGATTTTATGAATATAAAGTAGTTAATAATTTATTTTTTAATTAATATTAAGAACTTAAAGATATTAAAATAAGCCATTATTTTATTGAATATAATAAAATAACTATGGAAAAGAAAATCATAAATATTTGATACCTAATATCTATTTCCAAAAAATAAAATTAAAATTAAAAAATGAAAGAAAAATGAGGAATCAGGGGGTGACATCATGAGGAGAGGGTCGAAATCCATCTCTTACTTGATTTCCAACCATCATCATCTTGTTGATATTGATTTCATATTTCTCGATTCCAATCACCTCTCTAAGCTTCCTATGGTGGAAGTGATCGATGCTGGAAATGAATTTGGAATCCTGAATGTAGACATGGTTCTTGGATTTTTTCGCATGCTCAGCAAGACTGAACGAGCAGGAATGATTGTGCCTAATGTCAGCAACATCCTCCTGAGTTCTATGGTTTATGGAGTGACCAGTATCTCCAATGTAGGGGATCCCATGAGAACAAGGGATCAAGTATACCCCTTTAAGGTATTTAGGATCCATCGGGTCTTTAACACACTTAAGATAACTTCTAATGGTATTAAGGTTTTTGAAAAAAGTAGACACTCCATTCTTTTTAAAAATATGGGCAATCTAGTCAATGGTCCCTTTGATAAAGGGAAGTTTAACCTTAGGGATAAGATTATCATGAGCAGTCTTAACCCTTGATTATTCATAGGCTCTATGAAAATCCTTGAGCCCTTGATTTCTGCTATACCCATTATTTTCAAAAATTCTAAGAAGATGGGATTTTTCTTGCTCAAGGCGATTTTCATCAAAAATTCTCAAAGCATGGGTTGCAAGAGTGCTAAGGACCCAAATTTTTTTGCACAAGAAAATTATGTGAACTAGCATGAAGATATTGTTTCATTTTGGTTTTTTTTGTGAAAAACTAGTGAGACATGGAACCATCGTTCATTCTAGAGAGGTGGATGTCAAGGAAAGGAAGGCGACTGTCTACCTCAACCTTCATCATGAATTTGATGGAGTTCTATTGGGAATTAAGATGGTAGGGAAACAAATCTAATTTCTCATGACCATGGGGCCAGATGGTGCAAGTATCATTAACAAACCTCTTTCATATTTTAGGGTGAAATTGAGTTGAGGATAAGGCCTTGGTCTCAAAATCCTCCATGAATAAGTTAGTGGCTATAGGGGAAAGAGGGGAACCCATCGCCACCTCACAATTTTGTTCATATAGCTCACCTTGGAAGTTACTGAAGAAAGTAGTGGTGATCAAAGGCCAACTAATCTGATAGTGTCATTGTTAGTGATTTGATTTATGAAATCAATGGCCTCCTAAATAGGGATTTTGATATAAATGGAAACAACGTCAAACCTGACTAAAAAATCCCCTGGGTCTAGCCTAATATCTTTCCACTCTTTAATAAAAGAATTTGAGTCCTTAACAAAGGAATTAGTCTGACAAACAAGAGGTTTTAGCTTTTGAGCCAGGAATTTAGGCTCTATGACTCCTCAACTATTGATTTAGTGTTACTTATTTTTTCTCAAGGAAGCCTTTTTCGGTTTTTTGTTTCTATATGGTATCTATGTTCAATTAGAATGTATGGGATCTTTGACCTACATCGATATGGAAGTCTGGATATCTTGGTGTACAATCAACCAGTGCTCATTATGAATTTTGCGCACTACATTATATTGTTTATATTACATTAATGAAATATAATAGCTTACCAACAGGAAAAACAATTATGACTCGATGCTCTCTCTATACACCTATTCACACATTGCACATGTGGCCCCTTTATCATGTTGACCACTCTTAGATATAAATCTACACATACCTTGTACATTTAATCCCATATATCCCCCCCACACCCCCCCCACCATATCATATAATATATAACCCCATATATGTTCCCCTTGGGCTCATACCATACTATTGTCCTTCAAAAATATTTTTTGGCAATGCTTTGCAATTGAAGGTTTTACATCTGAAGAAGCCATGTAATATGGCTTTCTTATTTTCCTTCTATGTTATTTCCTAAAAATTCACCCAGCAAAAATTTGGAACCCCCTAATTTTTCCCCTAAAACTTTCATTGATGTGCCATAGGACCCAACATCCCCCTCTAATCAAACTAATAAAATGGACATTTTGAGAAAATTAGATATCCCATTAAACTCAAAATACTGTTTGGAAAATTAAAGACTGGTTCACTTTTTTCAATATGCATATTTCAAATTGTTTGAAGGTATGATAAATAAACCATGCATAATCACCATGTATTATTGAAAATTCATAAGTCATCCTTATGTTGAATTCAATGTCTAAAATATTCTAGAAATTTGATGGACATGACTAAATTCGATTAATTGAATTTTCTCATATCCATGAGATTTTTGGAATGTCCCAACATCTGAAATCAAGTTGCACTCATGCCAATTCATAATTAATTAAGCCATGCAAGTTTCTAAGTTTGCATAGTGAAATGGTGCATGCATTATTCCAAAATATCTTCCAACAATCACAAAAAAAATAATTCAAGTCTTGGGAACGTGAAAAATGTGTCCTTATTTACCAAGGTTCTCTTGGATGAGGTTTTTCATGTTATAAAAGAAAGCACTAATTCTGAAACAACTAAACTTGCAGAGTTCTACTTGTGTTCCACCTTTTTCAATATCCAAGGAGGTTATTATGAGCAGATATCCGGAGTCACGATGAGATCAACTCTCTTAATGATTGTCACTACTTTATACATTCAGTACTTTGCAATAAAATCCCTTGACTCATACCCTTTAAAACTAGCATGGTGGAAGAGATTTGTTGATGACACCAACATAAAATGGACTCTTGGTGGGGCAAAGCTTGAGGAAATTTTCAATCATCTTAACTCTATCTCTTTGGAAATTATCTTTACTATGGAGCTTGAAGAAAACAATAAAATTCCTTTTATTGATGTCCTTGTTATCAGAAAGGAGGATGGTACTTTGGGACATGAAGTCTTTAGGAAGAAAACCCACACTGAAATCTATCTTCATGGTGAATCTTACTATCATCCATCCCAAAAATTTGGTGTCCTTAACACTCTTGATGTTACGGCCCTTAGAATATCCAACTTTTATGACCTTAATGAATAAATTAAGCACTTAAACTCTGTATTTAAGAGTATAGGATACAAGGATAAGGATGTTAAGAAAGCTATAAAAAGAGTTGAAGGAAAGGTCCTCTCCAAGGGAACTCAATCTAATTCTGTTAAAGTATTCCTTCCATTCATTCAAGGAGTTAAAGATAAGATAGAAAATATTTTAGGGAAGAATGACATATTCACTCAGTTTACAACGTGTGGAATGATTATGCAAAGAATGAGGTTTGTGAAGGATAGGATCGATCAACAACAGCTTAAGGTATTTTATAAAATTGATTGTTCTTGTGGAAGAAGTTATATTAAAGAGACATGGTGATCACTAGAAAATATATTGAAAGAGAATAGAGCCGATATTAAGAATGAGATATCATGCACTTCAGCCCTTGCAAAACACTCCTCGACGACCAATCATCATGTATATCTAGAAAGTGCCAAAATTATCGCTAGGGAAGAACACTATCAAAAGAGGAAAATCAGAGATGTACTTGAGATTATGAAATATCCACACAATCTCAACAGGGATGGCAGGAGTGAGATTAGTGGAAATTGGCTTCCTCTTATCAGACGTATCAACTCTTCAAGGTATGCTTCCGAGGTATAGTATCTTGGGTATAACTTTATTTCCTTTCCTTATCTTCAATTTCTTAAATAAAATAAAAAATTTAGCTCCATCATTAGCATCATTCATATATATATATAAGCTTTAATATTTTAATTGATTTATTAGTTAGTTATTTATTTATTTTATTAATGAACAACATTAATTAATTAAATATTATCAATAATTATTTATTCATCATAATAATTATTTATTTATTACAATAGATAATAATTAATTATTCATAAATAAATAAATAAATTTATTATTATTATTATTATATTATTAAGACATTTATTTTTTTCGTGAAGATGGATCCCTTTTGGGATTCGAAACATCAACAGGATGTATATAATACTATGGATAGTCTAAACTATCATTTTTGAGTAATCTAAATAATAGACAAAATAGATTTTTGGTAGGAATTTGGCAATAATTTTAGTAAGATTATGATTTATTATTATTTAAAATTCACTTTGAATGTATAAATGGATTCATGACCCTAGACACCTCAACCATTTCAGATTAAAAATTTATACCTACAAGTTTTAAAAACATCTAAGGAATTTTGGACAAAATTGACCACAATAAAATATTTGGAAAATCTCATTTTGTCTTGTAGTTAAACTACACATTAAAATAATGATTCAAAAAAGCATATTTAAATTTAATTAATAAATATATAATATTGTTGTTTTGAGGCTTCTGTGATTTGTATTGTGTAGAATTTTCTTTCAGAATTATCGCATTCATTATTTTTAGAATCAACTTTTCGAGCCATCCACTGTGGCTCATCATCAGGATAGATCTATAAAAATATGAGCCACGGTGGATGGCTCAAAATGTCGATTCTAAAAATAATGAATTCAATAATTCCTGAAGAAAATTCTACACAAAATATATAATAATTCAAGTTTACCTAACCTATCTATTTATTTATCTATATGTCATCAATGATATTCATATTACCTTGAAAATTTAAATTAAAAAAAAATATAAAATATGTGAAAGGAAAATGATCCATATATATGTAATTATTTAAATTATAGAGAGATGTGAAATTTATATAAATATAATAATATCAAGAATTAACATATATTTTTATAACTTTGGATCTACCAAGTGTCCAAAGGAATCAAATTTCTAATGGCATAAATGTTTCCTCAAAATTTTCACTAAATTTGTTTTTGCATCTTGAGAGAGATTTGATCTCTCATGGAACTTTGTAGATCCATGGATCTATGAGAGTTATAATAAAATGACCCTTGTCATTAAATTGGCATTATCATTATTTTTAAAGCATGTTGACCAATTATGAACACACCAAGAACAAATTTCACTTAAAAGTTGTGAGCAAGGTTTTACTAACTAAATATGCTCTTTGAAAAATTAAGTTTACATTAATAATAATTAAGCATATAGATAAAATTTAATATTTAAAATAGGAAACCCTAATTATGTTCCTCTTAGATTAAAGAGTAATTGTATATGCTTGAAATAACTAATACTTAAAATAGACAATCCTAAATATATTCCTCGTAAATTAAACTATAATTATGTATGCTCTTAGGTTGAAATCACTTTTTGGCCTTAAGCATGTAGTAAAACAAGTTTTAAATAACTAAATTATCTTAAATAATATAAATGAACAAGTAAATGTAAAAGTATAAAGACTTAGTTGTTAATCTCTTACAAACCACCTCCAAATTAATTACATCATAACGCATTTCACTCTGGGAACAACTCCCCTCCTGTACACTTGTCATCACTCTGCTCCATTCGATCAAATCTTAGACGTTTGGATTATTCTGATACGCTGCTTTTATCAGTTGCACTCACCCCGACGATTGTTGCGGTTTCTCCTCGCTAGACATTTTATGTTTTCTTTTTGCACAACTATCATATTGCAGTCGGCTGCATTCATGGTGAGTCGTGTTGGTTGTATACAAAGTAGGCAGGTTGTTAATTTGAATTCTCATTAATATTGTTGTCTTTGAAGGTGCACGATTTTCTTCAAAGAGCACATACATCTTCGGAAAAGCAAATGTGCATATTAAGCTCATTTCTGGGGACTCTACTAGCACTGCTACTCCATTCTATGTAACTGTCATTTTCCAGACATTAGATCAGATTATATTGCATTTCTTGATTAAGTTTAATCAATGATTCAATTTATACTTAGTGATTGCATATGTCTTCCCAAGGCGATCAACATGACGAATTCAACTTTGAATTTTTGGGGAACACTTCTAGGGAGTCGAACGCTATGTAGACTAACGTTTATTCAGAAATGGTTTCCAACAGAGAACAACACCTTTTCTTATGGTTCGACCCAAATGCAGAATTTCATTCCTATTCCTTTCTCTGGAATCACCAGCAAGTTGTGTGAATATATATATATATATATATATATATATATATATATATATATATATATATATATATATATATATATATATATATATATGATAATTGCCATGCCTAGTTAGTCTTTGTACTGCAGTGTCTGATGAGCTGGTTGTTTGATTGATGGGAGCAGTTTCTTTGTGGATGATGTGCCTATACAGATATTTTCCAACAATGAGAAAAGAGGAGTCCCATATCCTCAAACTCAACCCATGGGCATATACTCCTCAATATGGAACTCAGACGATTGGGCTACTCAAAGTGGAATTTTCAAGACCAATTAGAGCCACACGCCTTTCATTTCCACATACAAAAATTTCAGCATTGATGTCTGTTAGTATTCCTCGAAAACGAACTGCTCTTCGTGGTGGGATCAACCTTCTTACACTTCTCTTGATGCAAAGCAGAGGCTGAAACTAAAATGGGTACATGAGAAATACATGACTTACGATTACTGCAAAGATTCAGTTAGATTTCCCACTCCTCCAGCAGAGTGTGAATGAAATTCCCTCTTTAAACTTGAGCTCTCATCAAGATCCCTTGATCATATGAGTGATCATTTCTTTGTTATTTCATGCATTCCCCTCAACTTTGATGGTAGATGGAAATCCCTTAACTGCAGTGGTACATTCATCATTTTGTAAAATTTGAAGGGATGGAAGTACCTCTCATTGTGGTGAGCCCCAGTATTGTAGCAATAATGCTACAACTCTTGGAACTCCCTTCTTTAATTTTATCAACCCGATAGTTCGTAACAAACTTGGAAGCGACGGTGCTGTATGCTCAAGTACTAGCTCTTGCCGCAGCTGTCACTTGGTCAGCTGGCACAAGTCAACTAGGAGCTTAAGCCAACTTCTATGAGCTGTTAGAAGAAGCTTTTTAACTGATGGACGAAAGCTAACTCAAAGCAAGCTAATCTACTTGCGGAAAGAAACTAAAAGCCAAAAAGAAACGCAAACCCTAGAAAACCCTAATTCTACCAACTAGTCCTACTGATGCAAAGGAAAGAATGAAAACTACGAAAAGAGATGCCATTACTTCTAGGAAGGTAAAATGCATGTGTCTAAGTTATCACTATCTGAAGAAAACATCTTTTTGTATTTTTGCTTAATTTGTTGAAATTATCATGCATGTGCTTCTAACTAGTTTTCCACTGTGCAGGGATGGATCAAGGGATGAAATTCTTTGGGAAAGGTTGGGATGGTACAGAGAGGGTCTAAGGGATCCCTAACATTCTTTCTGAGAGTTTCACAAAGTCTGGATGCCATGCAACCGTGTTTATGAACTTCCACAGGAAGTCTGTAGGGGTTTCTACAGGATGTTCTGTAATTCTTCTACAGGATGTTTCGAAATTGGATTTTTGAGGATGGGTGATTGATGGAAGATGCCTCGATGGTTGTGGAGGTAGGATGGGGGTCTGAAGTGACCCAGGAACTGATGGATGGAGTGGTGAGATGATATGTGGAAGGCTAATTTGGCTTTAAGGTAGTTGAGACAACAATGGAGAAGAAGGTAGGGTTATGTGGCAAAAGAGCAGATGGGAGATGAGGAAACAAACTTGGTGATGGAGGAGCTGATCAGGACGAGGCTCAGATGAATGAGGAGGTGATGAAGGTGCCCTACATAGTGTTTACCTGATCAAACCAACTACATATTGCATATACTCAAAATATCAAATGATCTATCTAACAATTTAATGAAATCAGTGAACAGCAACCTTATTCATGGCAAGAATCACATACAACATGTGAACAAAACATTATCAAAGAGATATAAACGTATGACTAACTACTACCAATCTATCCTACACATAAAAAGCTACTTTAACCAACAAAAACAACCAAAATAACAAAGCAAGATCTAAAGAGCAGATTTTATTTTAAGAACGCAGTGAACACACATAAAGATAAACAAGGGAGGTACTGGGCGCTTGAGATGGGCCCAACCCCAAGAGCTACAGCCTCCCAAGAGAGATTTAGAGCTGGTGCAAAGCTGGATTCATCTTTATTAATCAAGAATGAATAGTTACATCAAAACTGTCCACAAGAAGAACTTGCAAATGAGCTGAAAGCAAAGGTAATCTATTGCATCCAAATCGAATCATAAACTAGCTAACTATTGGCTACAAAATGACTAACCACTAGCTAACTATCTACTGGCTACACTAGCTAACCAAATTGACTAACTGAAATGAGGTCTTAAGCCCTCTTATTTATACAATTTGAGGACCCAACAGTCCTCCTAAAATTTAGGGACTTGGCTGCCCAAGACTTGTAGTTAACAACAGTCCTACTTGACTTGCTTGGCTGCCCTTGTGCTCATTGATTTGGTGGCCTTTGAACTCTAAGCTGATGGTGGAGAATTCGAGGTAAGGGCCCATAAATGAGGGGGACAGCTTCCTACAAATCCTCTAGCTTATTCTCCTACGAATTTGGCTGCCAAGTTCTCATTAAGACCTTCAATTTTGTCTCCAAGTGGACCAAAAAGGCTACACAAAGCACCCATTAGACTTGTTGGCATAATGACTAACCAAATTCACTCTATTAACATAAAAATAATAAAAAACATGCAATAAACCAATGAGAATGGTGGATTAAGTCAACTTAGGAGGTTGAGTGAGCCCAAATAATTGTCCATTTTTGGGGCTCATCATCACCCCCCTACTGAAAGTGTTGCTCATCCTCTGAGCAACCAATCTCTCTCCTCCTCTTTGATGGCCCTGGTGGCTTCTTTGGCTAACATCTCGGCCGATTCCTCCTTTGGCTTCCCTCTTTTCAAACTTCCTGTAGAAACAGTTCGCTGGCTTCCTGTAGAAACAGTCCTCTGTCTTCCTGTAGAAACAGACAGCACCACTGTATCCTGCTTGGCTGTGGGCGATTTTCCTTTCAGCTTGGCTATGGCAGCCTTCATCTTCTCCCCCTTTCTGCTCTTCTTCCTCACTGTTAGAAGGACTGATATCTTTGGCCAAAATTCTTCATTCATTTTTGTGGCACATTCACTTAATGACTGTAGAAGAAAATAGGAAATGCTTAACTTCTTTTATGGAGGTGAATCAATTCCATGTCTAAGTGCACACAACAACCTAAAATGATAACCATGGATAATGATGAATTATGAATTCCCTTGGCATGGTGAGAGTGCTTCCTTTCCTTATGCTTTGGTTAGAAAAGGAAATGTTGTTGATGGTTTCCCCTTGGACTCAAGGAAGAATTCCTGGGCTGTGTGATATTAATGAACAACAATTCCTTGGCTTCAAGACTTTTGCTGCCCAAATACTCGGCTGTCCGTGTGTTTCCTTTCTTCAATTTTGCCTCAAATTTTGTAAAAAAACTTTTTACGCTTCTCAGCTCTCTCATTACATCTAAAGCTGAAAACAACTCCAGAAGGAGCACTGCCAGACTTGCCCTTAGAATCTCTGATTGATTTTGCACTTGCAGTTGAGGAAAAAGTGGAATGAGCATCTTCCTCTAGCTTCATATTCACTTGCTTGGAAGGATTCACATTCTGGTCATGTAGATGTAGATCTTCAAAGAGCAAAGGATGGTAAGCAACTTGTGTATCCGGTTTCAGCATCTTGTCCTTTTTAGGAACTGAAGAAGATGGGGTACCTCTTGCACCCATATGCTTTTTCATGTCATTAGCTGCTACATCAATAGGTTGTACTCCTGTGGAAGCCCTTTGTCAGTTGCACGAGCAAATGGTTGTGGAACAGTATACTTCAACCTTGAAGTCTTGAACATTTCCTAATGCCAATCACCACACATGCCAACGATAGGTACCAAAATTGCAAGTTTGGACTGAATTCTACAACTTACTTTAGTCCATCTGTAATTTTCAGGCACCACTAATCTCAAATTTTTCAAATGACCTTGATACCTTGCAACAAGCTTTAAAATGCCATCACTTAAAGGATGTCCCATATCTATGTTTGAAAGAATAATCTTTGTCATCTATTGAAGTATATGATACAAAATCTCTGCGTCATCTGACCCTTTTGGAAAATATATTCCTGCTTTATTCATGGGTAAAAGTATAATTACTAGAAAAACTCAGCAGAAATTAATTACTTTCTTCCTGGTCATCTAGCAAAACTTTGACAACAAAATTGGCAGTCAATTGTTTCATTTATGGCTCTGCATGTGTTTCAAGGAAAATAAGAACTTTATGTCAACAATTTTTAGTTATAGACACTGCTGAATTCATTTCTGTTATCAACATTCTACTGCTCTGTTTTGAATTCATGATCATATTGCAGAGATGGCATCTTTCCTCAACAATTAATTCTCCCCATGTTCCATATTGGTCTAGGATAAATTCAAATTATTTTGAAGAAAATCTCATACAACTCCTAAGAGATGAAAGAACCTACCAAAGGTATTCTTACTCTTTGATTTCCATATCGTTCAATGAAGCAGGGGGCTTTCTCCAAGAAGGATTCAACTGAATCACTTCAAAATATACAGCTCTGTCCCATAATCAATTCCCTGGTGAAGACTCACCAATGAAGAAGCAGAACATTTCAAATCAGAAAATAATGTTCTATCTGGAAAAACTTCGTAATCTCGAGCTCTTTTCCTTGCTTTCATTCAAGTGCTTCTTGTGCTCAAGACTTCGCGCTCTATCCCTGTTTAGTCTGTCCAAACTCTGCCGCGGAGAAGCAATCCATTTGTTCCTGGGCTGTAGTTGTTTTGCAACAACCTTGACTTCATTTCTTCAAGCTTCAAACTGGATGAGCGGGAGAATTTTGAACAGGCCAAAAAAATCAGCGAAGGATGATAGGTTAACTGATTGTGGTAGAAGAGGATGCATCTTCAGTTGAACAGGTTGCAAGTGCGAGTTGAATATCAGTCCATGAATTTCAGCTGAGCGCTCATTAATTTCTGCGTGATTTTTGGTGGAGTGAGGTGGAAAAACGTGTGCTGGCCCATATGAACTGCTGTGCTATCATGAACTCTTCTATTTGTTAATTAATTGATGCCCTGTGCACTGAAGTTCAACAAATCTACCACTAACTGTGTTTTTCAAATTTTCCATGAATGACCATACACGTATGCTGCGTGATTTTTCCTTGAGCGCTAGGGAACTAGGTGTCTTGCTACATTCATGGCTTAATTTCACCATTCCATTCGTTCATGCAATGCTTAGACTAGATTCATGCAATAGATGAACAAGGTTTAGTCACGTACCTGAAGTCAAATGACTGCTTGTGAAGCTTTTTGCTGCTGCATGCTCATGTTCTGCTGCTGCATGCTTGGATCCTTTGGTTGCATGAGGGCTTGGCTGATGATTTTTGATTGCTTTTCCTTGTGCAGGTGTCCTTTGGCCGGATCTGAGCTGCATGCATTTGTTTCCACGTTCAGATCTGCACCTTCAAGCTGCTGCTGCTGCATGGTCACAAAACCAGAACTTGTTTTCGCCATTGCTTTCAAACGGTAAACCGGATTGATCTGAAACTCGGTGAGCATGTTTCTATCATCATTACACATCTCCCATAGCTAAATTGTGATCAATGGATGCATGGATTTCGAGAAAAATGGAAAATGGCTGAAGATTTCAGAGCTTGATTTCTTGGAAACCGTGCATCGGAATCGGCTGAAACTGCTTGGGTAGGTTACCATCACTCTCATGCATATCCCCATGAAACAGGTTTTGAAACGGATGCACGGATATGGAGAAAATGCAAAAATGGCTGATGGTGATGGAGGCTGATTTCTTGGAAACCGTGCACCGGAATTGCATGGAACTGCTCAGGCATGTTGCCATCAACCTTGTACAATTCCCCATAAAACGGTTTGTCAAATGGATGCATGGTTCTCAAGTTATGGCAAAAACAAATTTTGTTCTATGTCTTTTTGCTTCAAGGCACTTTGCATGTGTTTGCATGGAAGGGAAAACTGAGCTTGGGCTGTGATGCAGGTATGGAGATGATGGAGGAGGAGTTGGAAGATTGCATGAGGGCTTCTGAACCCTTGAGGAAGCTACAATGTTCGCCAAACCACTTTTTGGAATCCATGTCTAGTTTCCCACAATTTCTACAGGAAGTTCCTGTAGAAGCACAATGAGAAGCACAATGAGGTGGAAAAAATGATGGAGAAAGGCAAGGGATGGACACACAAGTGCTTGCAGGTCTAATCAACAGATTTCCACCATCAGATTCCATTTTAGACTTGCATTTGGTTCGTCCAATGGTTCTACAGGATGTTTCCTGTAGAAATGCAGAGCTTCCTGTAGAAGGCACAAGAAAAATTCCTTTAACCTTGATTTGAGTGCTCCTCCTGTCATGAAACGTCCTTCTTGCAACCTGCAATTAGCCAATGGAGATTAGTTTTATTTTTCTTTTCTTTTTCTCTTTTTTTTTTTTGAAAAATAACTAGGGCTCCTCATGGAGGTTTTCACCCTAATTGCCTGCCCTGGGCGCCTCCAAGGAAGGTTTTCACCCAGGGATCTTATTCCGTTTTTATTTTCTTTTCTTTCCAACCCATTGACTGCCTCATGGAGGTTTTCAATCAATGAGCCAATCTAAGGCGCCTCCAAGGAGGTTTTCACCTTAGATTTTTATTTTCTTCTTATTTTCATTTTTCCTTTTTTTCTTTTTTTTTCTTTTTTCTCTACCCTACCCTACTTGAAAAACAAAATCATTTTCAAGTATAAGAATACTTCCAATGGAGCCATGTGCACATCGAGATTATAGAAAAAATGATGTGAAGGCTCGAAATGCATGCTTGGACAAGTATCCAGATCTCAGAGACCAAATGATCTGGCGTTGAAGGGATCAAACAAAGCTGAGGAAGAAAGTACTGCTGCAACTTAGTGACCTTCTGAAACCATATCTCAATATAGCTTTGATATCCTTGGTTCTTTTGCTGATCTGGATCATTCTTCATGTCACCTTCTATCATGACCTTCTGATCTTCCTCTTTTTGTTGATCTTTCTCTTGAATACATGGAAGATTTGATGGTAACCATGAGGGAACTCTCTCGATCTTTGATTCTGATCTCTTCTCTTCATCAAGTGCAGCCCATGCTTCTTTGATCTCCTCTTTGGAATCTTCTTTTGCTTTTGGTCCTTCAATGTTGTCAATATAATCTCTGCTTTGCAACACTCCTCCCGAGCTTTGGTGAAGCTCATTGGGCTCAAGAGGAGTTGTTTGGATATGTTGTGCCTCAGATTTGCAATGGGGTTGAGCTACTCCATTGTGTGGTTTTGGAAATGGTACGGGTAGTTGAGTGGAGGTGTGAAATTGAGATGGATATGGATGGCATTGTGGTTGGGTAGGCATTTGGGGTTGCCTTGGTGGAGGAGGAGGCGATGGTTGTGGATGAGCAGGTGGTGGAGGAAAATGAGTGGGATGAGAGTTGTACTGGGGCCTCCACTCCTGATAAGGTGCATTCCACTGAGGCTGTGGCTGAGCATAAGAGTGAAACAAATGAGCAGCTGGTTGGGCATAATATGGATCTGTGAAGGAACAAGGAGAAGGTGTGAACCAGGAAGGATGAGCAGGGGGACCCCAAGAAGGCATGAAAGTGGCTTGATAGGGGTCATAATAGGTCTTGAGTGTCCCTTGCAGTTCCTGCTAGTAAGATCTAGGTCCATATGGCCTCCTTTGGTTCATATAACGGAGTGATTCAGTGGATCCTTTGGCTCTCTGATATGCAGCTTTGAATCTGGGTAAGGAAGGGAACTGATCTATAGGATGGTATTCTTCACAGACAAAACACACTTCTATGGAGTACAATGGACATTCTTTCCTAGGATGCTTTCTAGTGCACCTAGGACAAAAAATGACCAAAGCCCTTTTGGCTTCCTCTTGCTTCTGTTGGATCCGCAAGGTATCCAGTTGCATGGCAAGAAACTGCCTCATATCACTCTTGAAATCTTTGATCTGATTTTCAAATTCATCTTTGGACAAGATGTTGCTCCCAACATTTCTGCTTGTAGCTATTCGCTTAGAGGAATGTTTTCTTCTTCTTCTCCCCTAGAGGTTCTTTAAATATGCCTTGATGTCCACCCTAGGGTTCTTCAATCACACCCATCGAAGAAGAGATAACGTTGGCTGTGTGAAGCAGTGGGGGGTTGTGCAATCATTTTTCTAACTTATCTCTACTCCTACAAGGCATGAAATGAAATCTTTTTGGTTGTTTTTTTCTTTTTTCTACTTCTACCTACAAAATTGAAATAGATTGAACTGCAACTAACTATCTTGCTAAAATGAAAATGCGGAATTGAAATGAAAGAAGGAAAGGACTAATCTATTTTGCTCAAATGAAATTGCAGGAATGGAAATGCTAGTCTACGCTTGCAGAATTGAAATGCTAATCTACGCTTGCGGAATTGAAATTGCGGAATTGAAATGCTAATCTACACTTGCGGAATTGAAATTGTGGAATTGAAATGTTAATCTATGAAAGCGGGAAATGCTAATCTACTTTTGCATAAACGAAATTGCATAATGGAAATGAAATAAACTACTTGGCAGAAGATTGTAGTGGAAAATAGAAGAAAAGCGACAATCACCAATACTCTGATGCTTCCCCGGCAACGGCGCCAAAAAGATGGTGAGCCCTAGTATTGTAGCAATAATGCTACAACTCCTAGAACTCCCTTCTTTAATTTTATCAACCCGGTAGTTCGTAACAAACTTGGAAGCGACGGTGCTATATGCACAAGTACTAGCTCTTGCCGTAGCTGTCACTTGGTCAGCTGGCACAAGTCCACTAGGAGCTTAAGCCAACTTCTATGAGCTCTTAGAAGAAGCTTTTTAACTGATGGACAAAAGCTGACTCAAAGGAAGCTAATCTACTTGCGGAAAGAAACTGAAAGCCAAAAAGAAACGCAAACCCTAGAAAACCCTAATTCTACCAACTAGTCCTACTGATGCAAAGGAAATAATGCAAACTACGAAAAGAGATGCCATTACTTCTAGGAAGGTAAAATGCATGTGTCTAAGTTATCACTATCTGAAGAAAACATCCTTTTGTATTTTTGCTTAAGTTGTTGAAATTATCATGCATGTGCTTCTAACTAGTTTTCCACTGTGCAGGGATGGATCAAGGGATGAAATGCTTTGGGAAAGGTTGGGATGGTACAGAGAGGGTCTAAGGGATCCCTAACATTCTTTCTGAGAGTTTCACAAAGTCTGGATGCCATGCAACCGTGTTTATGAACTTCTACAAGAAGTCTGCAGGGGTTTCTACAAGATGTTCTGTAAATCTTCTACAGGATGTTTTGAAATGAGATTTTGAGGATGGGTGATTGATGGAAGATGCCTGGATGGTTATGGAGGTAGGATGGGGGTCTGAAGTGACCCAGGAACTGATGGATGGAGTGGTGAGATGATATGTGGAAGACTGATTTGGCTTTAAGGTAGTTGAGACAACAATGGAGAAGAAGGTAGGGTTATGTGGCAAAAGAGCAGATGGGAGATGAGGAAACAGACTTGGTGATGGAGGAGCTGATCTGGATGAGGCTCAGATGAACGAGGAGGTGATGAAGGTGCCCTGCATAGTGTTTACCTGATCAAACCAACTACATCTTGCATATACTCAAAATATCAAATGATCTATCTAACAATTTAATGAAATCAGTGAACAACAACCTTATTCATGAAAAGAATCACGTACAGCATGTGAACAAAACATTATCAAAGAGATATAAACGTATGACTAACTCCTACCAATCTATCCTACACATAAAAAGCTACTTTAACCAACAAAAACAACCAAAATAACAAAGCAAGATCTAAAGAGCAGATTTTATTTTAAGAACGTAGCGAACACACATAAAGATAAACAAGGGAGGTACTGGGCGCTTGAGATGGGCCCAACCCCAAGAGCTACAGCCTCCCAAGAGAGATTTAGAGCTGGTGCAAAGCTGGATTCATCTTTATTAATCAAGAATGAAGAGTTACATCAAAACTTTCCACAAGAAGAACTTGCAAATGAGCTGAAAGCAAAGCTAATCTATTGCATCCAAATCGAATCATAAACTAGCTAACTATTGGCTACAAAATGACTAACCACTAGCTAACTATCTACTGGCTACACTGGCTAACCAAATTGACTAACTGAAATGAGGTCTTAAGCCCTCTTATTTATACAATTTGAGGACCCAACAGTCCTCCTAAAATTTAGGGACTTGGCTGCCCAAGACTTGTAGTTAACAGCAATCCTACTTGACTTGCTTGGCTGCCCTTGTGCTCATTGATTTGGTGGCCTTTGAACTCCGAGCTGATGGTGGAGAATTCGAGGTAAGGGCCCATAAATGAGGGGGACACCTTCCTACAAATCCTCTAGCTTATTCTCCCACGAATTTGGCTGCCAAGTTCTCATTAAGACCTTCAATTTTGTCTCCAAGTGGACCAAAAAGGCTACACAAAGCACCCATTAGACTTGTTGGCATAATGACTAACCAAATTCACTCTATTAACATAAAAATAATCAAAAACATGCAATAAACCAATGAGAATGGTGGATTAAGTCAACTTAGGAGGTTGAATGAGCCCAAATAATTGTCCATTTTTGGGGCTCATCACACTGGAATTGATGTGTAGTGAGAGATTCATCATTTTGTAAAACATGCAGAGATAAGTAATGTGTTTTAGGGGCTGCAAACGTAGCCCACATTTGAGGGCGGGTATGTATGAGGTGTAGGAGGATTTACATGAGAAAAGAGAAAGTTTGTGTCTCTTCTCAGTATGTGTCTGTGCAGTGAAATCAAAGAATATATGAAGTGCCCTCTAGAGGAGAATATTCTACAAATAGCCAAACCATTTCACGATTTTTAAATCTTTGACTTGAGGTATTTTAAGGCCCTACATTTTTTTAAGAAAAAGAAAAATAAAGACAAATAAAGGAAGGATTATACGCATGTCAAATTGAAACTTCAAAATGTAAAAACAATGACTGGAAAAATGCTCAGGTCGGGTTGTAAATCCATTAATTTTAAAAGGCTACACATGAACAGAAATTCTAGTTCTACATTTTTCAATGATCATAAGCATTAATAAGAAATGAGTCCTTAAATTGTGAACTTCGCAATTGTGGCCTTAAATTATAAGACCTTCCCACTCATCGCAGTGCATATTCCCCTTAAATACAAGTTAACTCAATATGACTTTTATAATTCAATGCAATTATAATATATTAAGCACAAATCTATCTCCGTCACAACATTTTGATTCACACAGTTCATTCTGGGAGCCCCTTTTGGGTAAATGTGATGTTCACAAATGCTGAGTTGCATGAATTGTTACTTCACTTTTTTGGGGGTTATATCATAATGATCAAATTCTATCAAATTAGGTCAATTGATGTGAGAATTAGAAATTTCATTAGGGAATTTAATAGTATGATTTAATTCCATTCGCTTAATTTATCCAATTTCTTAGTAAAGTGAGCTATGAACCTTTCCTTCACATCCCATCACTTTATCATGCATGGTGAGCACCAGTATTATAGCAATAATGCTACAACTCCTGGGCTTCCTACTTTACTTTTATCAACCTAGTAGTTCATAACAAACTTAGAAGCGTCGGTGTTGTATGCACAAGTACCAGTTCTTACTACAAGCTGTCACTTGGTTAGCTGGCACAAGATCACTGGGAGCTCAAGCAAACTTATATCGATTCTAGAAGAAGCTCTATATGTGATGAAAGAAAGGAAATATTACTCTACAGAGGCTACTCTACTTGTAGAAAGGAAAAGAAGACTGAAATGTAAAGTAAAGCTAGCAAACCCTACTTAACCAACTAATCCTACTTTTGGAGAAAGAGAGATGAAAAACCATGAAATGAATTCCATTACCTACTTAGGAAGTAAAAACCATCTATTCAAGCTATTTCTAGAAGTAAATGAGCAAAAAACATCTTTTTGGATTTTTATGTATTTTTATGTGAAATTTTCATGCATGTAATTTATTTGATTATGGATGTGGCAGCAATTAGGTGGTGATGGAGGGTCGTTTTGGGACTTGAGAAGATGTAGGATGGTGTGAATGGTTTCTAGAGGGTCTTAGGTAGCCTTCTGGAGGCTTTTATTGAAATCTGACTTCAAAAATAAGCCTACAGGAAAATCTACAGGAGGCTGCAGGGGCTCTATAGGAGATCTACAGGAGGTCTATAAGAGGATGTTGAGAGCAATTTTGGAGGTTTTGAAGGTAGGAGAGTGGGTGGAAAGGGTAGTTGAAGGCTAGGATGATGTGCTAAGGTGCCTAGGGATCACCAAGGATTACTAGGAGCAGAAAAGATGGTCAGGAGAGAGGAAAAAATCCTAAGGGAAAAGCACATAAAATTAAGGCAGATTTGAGTTGAATGTTGGGTGACCTGTAGGGCATAGATCAGGGAGAGAATATGATGGATGGGAGGCTAACTTGCTGTGTAAAGATATTTTTTGCAAAAGGACCTAAAAATCAAACAAGGAGATCAAGCAAGCAAGGAAACTAAGTACATCAAAAAAACATAATTTTGCATCAAGCTAATCTAGTTTATGAACTATGGAAATAAATGCTAACAAATGCTATAATGAGAGAAAGCATGGAAGGAAACTTATTGCAAGATAGAAATGATCATGGTGACAGAGATTTAAAGCAAGGCATTAACCTTCTAACAAACTCCAACATTAGAAATCCTATGGAGAAGGAAACTCTGTGTTTTTTTGTGGCAGGAAGAGGGTCTTGGCCTTAGTTCATGGTCCCAAAGGGAGGAAAGGAGGCCAATGCTCTGTTGATGGCCATTTTGTATCTTCTTTCTACTGTTCAACCTTCTAAAGAGAAATCAAATGGAAAAAACCATCTAAATTACCAAAGCAACCTATTCTTAACCAGGAAAGGAATTCATCTAACAACAATATATAAATACAAACAAGAGGAGCTTGGTTGATTGGATTGTGCCCTATCCTAAGAGCTTCAGCCCTCTGAGGTAACTCAGTGCTAGATCAAAAAGGATCTCATCTTTATTATCATAATAATCATAGGATTACATGAAACTGTCAACAAAAATAAGCTCAAAGTTGAGCAGAGCAATGCTGCAACAAAAATTCGAAAATTTGAATAACTTCCTAATGAGGCGCTAGGCCTCTCTACTTATACAACTAAAGCTCCCAACAGCTTCCGTAAAATCCGGATTGGCTCCCAAAACTCAATATAAACATATGTTATCCTTCACTTGCTCGGATACATCCTAGTGCATTGATTTGGCTGTTTGTGATTTGAGTTGCATGATGGAGAACTTGAAGTGGGGAGTCATAAATGAGGGGGATAACCTCCTATAAATCCTCTCCCTTGTCTACTTCGAATTTTTGCTACCAATTTTCCATTAAATCTTTGACTTTATCTCGAAAATTGAACAAAAATCTGCATTAAACACATATTAGACTCCATGGCATAATGACCAACCGAACTCACTCCATAAGCATAAATATAATAAAAAACATGCAATAAGCTAAGAGAATGGTTTATTAAAATATGTTAGGAGGCAAAATGAGCCCATATAATTACCCATTTATGTGGCTCATCATCACCCTCCTACTGAAGGTGTTGCTCATCCTCTGAGCAACTTAGTCCATCTCCTAATATTTGATGGCCCTGATGGCCTCCCTAACATCTCATGCTTCTGATGTGAGCTCCTCTTCTATGTCATGGAATCATGCCTTTCTGTCCACCTCTTCCCATTGTTGTTGTTCTTGTTCTTCTTTTCTGCCTTCTAGCAGGCTTAGTAGCAGTGGGGGACTCAATTTGAGGCCAATCCAATTTACCTTGAAGTTTTTCATAGAGTGATTGTATAGTGGCACTCTCCTTAATGGTTCTTTCATCCTTGTTGGGGAGTGATACTCCCTAATTTGCAAACTATGTGGTAGGATGTTCCATCTCCTCATACAAGCATGAATACAGTCATCCCCATGTAATCTTTCCATAGCCTCAAAATGCACAATGGCTTGAACCTAATCATTGATATACTTAGGGGTAATTTGTGGATTATTTGCAAGAAGCTGGTGTTTACTGAAAAGAGCCATGGGATCTGATGTCTCAGCGCTGATCATTAAGGGCTCATGCTCCTTTATCATCAACTTTCTTATTTCTGCTGCCCTTAACTCCTCGTGATTCATCCATGATGCCATAGCGATCTGCTGCAGGTCCCCTAGCCTAGGATTCAGTTCCCACACATTCATGTCTGTGAGGGCCATGTTATGCAAATAGAATTCTGCTATTCTTGCCTTGTCTTCTGATGAACTTTGGTCACATGGGTCCATAAATTTTCTGTAATCTTGGAAAGGCATTGTGCCTCTCTATGCCAAAGTATTTATCTGAAACTGTATCCATTGGTCCTTGAGGTATAATCCATATGATTTTGTTGGTGTTCTCCATTGTAGTGCCTCCATGGAACAACTAGCCATATGTGCCAATTGTATCTCTTTTTCTTGCAACTATCTTTTTAGCAATTCATTTTATGTTTGAAAGTGAGCTCTTGTGGTTTCTTCCCTATGTCTGATAGCACTCAGTTCTTTACCGATTTCTCTGAGTTGATTCTCCATGTGGCCAATATCCTCAACTCCCTTCGATTTGGTGATTTGCATCCACCTGTGGCTTCTAATAATTTCTTTCTCCAACTCAAAGAAAAGCGAGATTCAAATTTCTATGGAATGATTCTTCCTCCCTCAAGAAGATTGTAGTAAGAGCCCAAACTAGGCTGGGGGTCAGGTTCCTGAGCCTCTGATGCTTCCTCCTTCCCCTATGACTATCATTCTCATATTTTTTCAAGTTTTTTGGTCTCCTGTAGTCTTGACAGGGTCTCCTGTAGAACAGGATGTGCCTCCTGTAGGACTATTTTTGAGTCCTATAGTTCTACTTTTTCCTTCCAGGTGGGAGATCTAGGAGTCCCCCTTTCATAAGTGATATGTGCCTCGGAAGGGGATTCCTTCCCTTAGGTAGAGGGTGAATCTTCAATAACAATGGGCACTTTAGAGGAAGGCTGCGGTTTCCCTTGTTTGATCCTCATGCTCTTCCTAGCCCTGAAATACATTGAGGTCTGCCTCTTCCTCTTTTGTTTTGGTTTCATTGGGGTGCTAACGGTAGTGAGAGCAACTGTTGCCTCTCTTTCTAGGGTCTTAGGAGACACCTTGGTCTCTTCTACCCCTTTCTCTTTTGTCTTTTTCTCTATCTCTATTTGTTTTGTTTCCTCCTGTTCTATTTTAGTTTCTTTTGTTTTGGTTTCTTCCTCCTCTGTTTTGGTTTCTTCCTTCTCCCCTTCTTGTTCCTCAATTTCTTCCCCTTCTCCCCCTTATTGCTCCTCCTTCCCACTATTAGAAGGACTGGTATCATATGTGAGGGCCTTTATATCATCTTTTTCTGTCATGTTTAAGAAAATCTCCCATGCTATGAGGATTGTGAAGGTATGGAGGGCTTCTTCCACTAACAATTTAATCAACCCATGGTGAGCTAGCTGATCTGGACCTCATGCCTTCAACTTAATGCTGGAGTCTATGAGGAACTATAGGAGAAAATAGGGGATGCTCAGTTTCTGGGGTGTTGGAGTGTCCATGCCATATCTCAACTCATGCAGAAGTCTAAAATGGTAGCCATAAACTATGCTATACCTTCCTTCACAGGACATATATTGATGATTTCGTAACTAACCTCATCACAAGGGTAAGATATGCTTGTCATTCTGATGCCATTTTTGTCTTCTACAGAATGTTCAGTGTTTTGGAAGAAGTTTTTCTTAGCATCTTGTCCCATTGGTTTTTCTTCTTTGCTCCAGGGTAATCTAAGAGGGAGGGTGGTAACCCTACTGACAAATTTTGAGGAAATTTCCATGGAAATACCTCTAAAAGTAACAGTGGAATGGGTACTTGAGTGAGGGACTAAAGAGAGGGAAAATTCCTAAACAAATTCTTCATGAAATCCTTTGAATTTCTCAAAAAATGGCATCCAATTTTCTCTGGTAAATATGGCTACTAACTATGGATGTTCATGAAGCCTTGTTGAATTTGTGGGCTCCTTCCTTGTGAATCCCTCTATCATTTTTCTTATACCCCTTTTGAACACCAAATGATGGAGATAGGAATTTTGTAGAAAACAGGAAAATAGGAGAAAACTGTGTTTTTTTAGAAAACAAACATAATTTTTTTATGGAATTCCCCTTCCTCTATGGATTCAATTCCTCTTTAAGACTTTATCATTCCTTGAAAAAATTGAAAATCAAGGTGGGTATGCATAGAACCTACCTCCTCAAGCTAGAAATCAAGCAAAAACCCCGTGTTTTCTCCTTAAAAACAACGTACTGCCCCTCCTGTAGAACTTCCTATAGGTGCTCCTATAGAACCTGTAAGTGCTCCTGTAGAATGCCGATAGCAGAAGGATGGATGAAAGCAATGGAGAACGATGGTTTTGAGGCTACGGGGGTGACAGAGAGCTTGATGTAGCTAAGTGGATGAGGATGAAATGCAAGAAAAGGTGGTGAAGGAGTTTCAAGGAGGAGTATTTCTTCTTTTAGATATTTCTGGTGATGCGGTGAGCTGGAAAAAAATGTACATTGCCATATTTGGACCGTTAGTCCCCACTTGCCCTATCGTCATGCTTTATACCTAAAATCACATCCCATCATTGCATTGGAGTTTTCAAACCCTCCACTACCTGTCCTCGGGATTTTTTTGTGAGTTTGACTACATGCACGTGTGGTGGCAACTACAGATGAGCGCAATCAACTAGATGAGGGTGGCCAGTTAAATGGACACATTTTATCATTCAACCCTAACCATCTCATTCACTTATGCATATTTTCCATTACACCGGTGCAATAGAGGAGAAATTTTAGTCACTTACCTGTGATTCGATTGTTTGTGTTGCGAGGCATTTTGGCTCCTTTTGCTGCTGCATGCTTGTATTTCCTTTGTTGCATGCTTTCTACTTTATGATGGGTGGCTGGGTGTTTTTTGCAGGTATCCTCTAGCTGGACCTAGCTTCATATGTCTCCTTCAATCCCATGGTTGCACTTCTTTTGCTACTGTGGCTTGATTTTAATAGGATCAGCTGCTAGAGGAATTCCTACAGGAGCTCCTGTAGCTGCTTCTCCCTCTAAAATTTTAGCTGATTTTTGTGCTAGGAGTAGTGAGAATGATGGCAGAGATGCTCAGGGAGATGGAGAGGTAATTAGTAAGCTACAGGTGAGAATTGAGGTGCTACTCCCTTTAGTTTTTGTTTCCTTTTCCAAAACAGGTTCCTGTGTTTTTCTATGACCGGAAGGGAAAAAATGATGATGATGATGTGATGCAGATGTGGAATGGGTGGAAAGGAGAGTGGACAAATATAGGAGGGTTTACATACTCTTCATGAAGCTTTCCAGCCTCTCAAATAGCTTTTTGGAACCATTTCTAGCTCTTTGTGATTTCTACAGGAACCTCTTGTAGAAAGCACAGGTCCTCCTATAGAACACAAAGATTCTCGAAAAAAACATAGTGGGGTGGAAGAAAGATAAAAAATGGTGGAGAAGTGTGAGGAGGAGATAAAATAGGCTTTGTGACATCTCCTCTTGCTCCTTTGATCCAAGTGGATATTGGTGGCCACCTGCCAAGTCCACCTGGACCCCCACCATTGTTTCTCTTAGCATTTTCAGTTTCCTTAATTGTAGCACACCTTACTATTTTTAGCAGGTTTTCGAGTCGTGAACTTCTAGAGCCGTTTTGAGGGCCTAAATGACGTTTTTTTGGAAATCTGGGGCTCCATGGGTCCATGGACCCATGTTGCCTCCCAAAGTGGCAGTGCTCGGATAGATCTTTCTAACGAGCTATTGTACGCGTCAAACAGAGATCGTATGCCAAAGTTATGACCATGGGAAGTTGGTGTACCAATTTACCCAAATAGGGCCCACAGTTTGGTGTTTCATCTTCTAGGGTTAGGTTTTGGAATGTTAAGGGTTTTCCATTCTTTATCAACAATAAATAGGCCTTCGAACCTCATTATAACACAGTTCAGAGGCATGTAGCCACCACATCTCTTCTCAGAGATAAGCTACCATTGCCCTAGCTAGTTTATTTCCATTTCTAGTTGTAAGCATATTTCAGTATTTTCCATTAATGAAATGAAGTATTATTTCCGCTGCATCTTTGTGTATATGGTTATCTCTGTTATTTGTCGCATTCTTGTTTAAATCTGGACTAGTGGTATCAGAGCGGTCTGCTTTTTCTCTGTTTTTCTTTGCAGGTCCCCAACAAGGTCGAGATATAAGGAGTTAGGGCTTGAACTAGCCGAATCCTTGCAAGACCAGTCTCGGAAATCCCGACAGCCTCCCATGGCGGATGAGAAGAAAGATGAGGGGGCAAGAGATCCCATCAAAATCTTGCTCGAAGAAGCCCTCGAGCGACAACGGAACGCGATGATGGACAGCTTTGCCCAGATCCTTCAGCGGCTACCCAAAAGCGACGCATCGGCTTCCAGCAGCTACTCTTGAAATTCCACGCCCTTTAAGGTACAAGTTAATTTTGAAATCCCCATATTCGAGGGTCAGATAGATGCAGATGTTGTAGATAAATGGTTAAATCTGCTAGAGGGTTATTTTTTTGTTCATGAATTTTCGAGTCGGGAAAAGATTGTTTTCGCTCTTCTCAAAGCAGCCCCCCAAGTCAAGGACTGGTGGGAAACCTACTGCGAGCAGAAGGATGAAAGTACTGGCTCACTATTTTCAGCCGCACCCACCTGGAATTCATTCCGGGATGCCATCAAGGAGCAAGGATAATTTTAAGGGCGAATGTTCGCCCTTTGGCGAAATTAAGGGGTTTTAAATTTTTAGTGGGCGAATATTTTGTATCATAGTACATTTTTACAAATCGCCTCAAATAGCCCACCTTATTTTAAGGGAGAGAGTAAAAAAGGTAAATTTAGCCCTTGAAATTAGGACTTACAACCTTCCATTCGCCCATTTTCAAGAATAGGTTTTATTTAAGTGAATCCTATGGGCCAAATACCATATTTATAAAAGAGGTATGGTAAATTAATAAAAATATAAATAAATGAGAGGTATGGTAAATAAATAAAACATTTTTTATATTTACTCCATAAGTCACCTTATATACATGTAATGGTGTAAACAAATAAAAATATAAGTAAAGTGGAGGTATGGTAAATAAATAAAACGTATTTTTATACTTACTCAAACGGTATGGTAAATAAATAAAAATATAAATAAACTAGAGGTATCATAAATAAATAAAACCTCTTTTTATATTTAGTCCATAACCCTCGTTCTATTTATAAAGGCTCAAGAAAGAGGTTTTATTTAAGTGAATCCTATGGGCCAAATACCATATTTGTAAAAGAGGTATGGTAAATTAATAAAAATATAAATAAACGAGAGGTATGGTAAACAAATAAAACATTTTTTTATATTTACTCCATAAGTCACCTTATTTACGAACACTCAAAAAATGGGTTATATTTAGGTGAAACCTAAGGCCAAAATACTATGGGACAAATACCATGGACTAGATTGTTATTAATACCATGCAAAAAACCATTATTAACCCTAATATTAGAATTAATAAAAATAAAAAAGGCACATGGTATTGACCCATGGTATTCACGAAAATGGCACATGGTATTCACCTGGAATGTAGCCTATTTAAATGGGAGAATTAAACCAGCATGTAGGCTATGCTAAGATTCACTAGGACTTTACAAAGTTTTATTATTTAGTGAAAGACTCACGCAGATCTTACAAGATTTTATAATCGAGTAAAATATTCGCCATGCCTGGTGAGAGATTCGCCAAAAAATTATATATACATATTATATTATTGATAAAATCGCCTTCCATTTTTCCTATATGCCATGGAGATTCGCCCATTTATTATATTTATAAATTTAGGGGGGGTTCTTAAAATTTTCCCTGTCAAGGAGCAGTATTACCCTGTCGGAAGCTATGAGGATGAATACATAAAGTGGACCACGCTACGGCAGGGAAGGGACCAAGACGTGCCGGAGTTCACCAATATTTTCCATACCCTTCGCACAAAGTTGGGTATCAAGGATTCAGAGCAACATTTGATACTCAAATACTGTGGCTGCCTGCACAAGTACATCCAGGAAGAAATACAATTCCTGAACATCTCCTCGCTCAGCGTAGCATACCGATATGCCGTCAGGGTCAAGCAGAAGTTTAAACAAAAGAAGCGAGACTTTGGATCTACGAATCCAAAGCAGGGGAAAGGTGCCCCTAAACCACAGAACAAAGGACAAAGCCAAGGCGGGATAGCCCAAGGCAACCCGCCAAAGCTGCAAGCAAAGAACAGCGCCGCGAAGTCGAAAAAGGACACGGGAAAATGGTGTGAGTTCCATAAGAGCTCCACCCACAACACAAGTGAGTGTCAGGCCAAGCAGTCACTGGTGGCTGAGTTAAAGGTTTCAGAATCAGATGCATGTTCCGACTCTGAGTCAGAACTCGATAAGGGGAATGACAAAGGGAAGCAGATCATTGATGCGGATCCCAACGCCACTGTTGCTACCGCCAAGATCCAAAAAAATGAACCCGAAGATCCAGAGGAGGAGGAGCGTCTCTTCCACTCCCAGATGTGGGTAAAGGGCTCCCTATACAGTTCATTGTTGATAGCGGGAGTCAAAAGAACCTCATTTCAGCAGAGGTCGTGAAGCGGTTGGGGTTACCGACCACAACACATCCACAACCATACACCATTAGGTGGCTTCACCAAGGACGAGATCTTCGCGTGAGCCAGCAGTGTCGCCTTCCATACAACATCAAGCCCTTCACGGATGAGGTATTGTGTGACATTGCTCCCCTTGTAGTTTGTGATCTATTATTAGGACAACCATACTTGTCGAAGCGACATGTTGTGTATGAATCAAGGCCCCGTGTTGTTATTATTACATTAGGAAATAGGTTGTACAGGATACCAGAGGTAGCACCACCTACTGCCATCTCTTTGATTACTGCAAAACAATGCAGTAAGATCATTTCAAAAACCAGGATATTTGTTTTCCTGATGATACGCCCTCAAGGAAAGAAGAATACGGTGGCCATGGCCTCCAGATGGGGTCCCTCTGCATGACAACTATAAATGGACGAGGTTGTGGAGGAGTACGAGGACATCTTCACCTCCCCTGCAGTGGTTCCTCTATGCTGTCAGGTCAAGCACTCCATCGATCTGACCCCAGGTGCGCCGCTACCCAATGGACCAATTTATCGGTGCTTCATTCTGGAGAAAAATGAAATCAAGAGGCAGATTCAGGAGCTCCTGCAGAAAGGTCACATCCGTCTGAGTTCATCGCCTTGTGGGAGCTCGATCGTGTTGGTACAGAAGAAGGATGGGACGTGGAGACTATGTATTGACTATCGGGCACTGAACAAGATCACTGTCCGTAATAGGTACCTGATCCTGCGGATTGATGACCTCATGGACCAACTAAAGGGGGCGAAATATTTCAGCAAGATCGATCTGAAGTCAGGATATTACCAGGTACTAATAGAACCCTCTGATGTGTGGAAGATTGCCTTCAAATCCAAGGAGGGCCTTTTCGAATGGTTGGTTATGCCTTTCGGATTGACGAATGCTCCTGCAACCTTCATGAGGCTAATGGATGACATCTTGCGGCCATTCACCAACTCCTTTGTAGCAGTATACTTGGATGGCATTCTGATCTTCAGCCAGAGTTGGGAAGAGCACCTCTTCCACATCCGACAGGTTCTCCAAACACTGCGGCAACACAAGCTATGTGCCAATTTGGAGAAATGCACTTTTGGCATGACCCAGGTTCAGTATCTGGGATACATCATTGATGAACAGGGGGTGCATGTCGATCCAGTCAAGATCCAAGTCATTCGGGATTGGCCATCTCCAACCACTCTAACAGAGCTCCGCAGCTTTCTAGGTCTTGCCAACTTCTACCACAGGTTCGTGTTGGGGTTTTCTCATATTACTTGGCCCTTGAGTCAAGTCACCAAGGGAGGGGCGAAAGCAAAATTCTTTTGGTCTGGATCTCAACAGAAGGCATTCATGGAGTTGAAGGATCGACTCTGCACGGCACTAGTGCTCACGTTACCAGATTTACAACAACCAATTGAGGTCGAGACAGATGCCTCTGACTATGCTATTGGGGAAGTCCTTACTCAGGATGGACATCCAGTGGCATACCACAGTGAAACACTTTTAGACACAGTCCGAAAGTACCCCACTTATGATAAAGAGATGTATTCCATTGTACAGGCCTACCGACAATGGAAGCATTACATTTTGGGGAAGGAAACGGCCATCCACACAGACCACCGACCCCTGCAGTTCATACAGACCCAAGGGAAATTGCAGAATGATCGCAATCAGAAGTGGTCTACATAACTGCAACAATTCCACCTGAATATCAAGTATAAGAAGGGTAGCACCATTAATGTTGCAGATTGCCTCAGTCGACCATCAATCATGGCGTTAACCACCGTGCTCAACTCTTGTGGGCACGAGACTTCTGATTGGCCACTTCTCTACAAAAGCAACCCAGAATTCGGCCACACATACCAGACACTCTTGGAGGGTCGACATGTTCCAGATTTTCACCTCCAGGATGCCATGTTATGCCACCTGGGTCACTTTTGTGTTCCTTCAAGCGAGCATCCCAAGATGATTTGGGAAGCACACTACAGTCGGGCTGCTAGGCATTTCGGGGTCGAGAAAACCGTGGCAGTACTGCAAAATTATTTCTATTGGCCGAATCTTCGACAGGATGTTGGGAAGTACATCAGATCATGTACTGCATGTTCCATTTCCAAACCGATCATCAAGAAGCACGGCCTCTATACCCCGTTGCATACCCCTAGTCGACCTTGGGAATCCATCTCCATGGATTACATGTCAGGCCTTCCTTCCATTAAGCATGGAAATGACTGTGTTTTTGTGGTCGTCGACAGGTTCTCGAAGATGGCCATTATGGCGGCCTACAAGAAGAATATCACAGCAGAAGCCACTGCTAAACTCTTCTTTGAACGAGTGTGGGTGCACTTTGGGATCCCACAGTCTATCATCTCAGATCAGGACAGTCAGTTTCTCAGCAAATTTTGGTCCAGTCTCTGGTCAATGTTGGACACCAAACTCACGAAGTCCACAGCCTTCCATCCTCAAACTGATGGCCACACAGAGGTTGTCAATAGGATGATTGTGCACATTCTGCGCATGTATAACTCAAAGCATCCATGCACATGGGATGAACGCCTCCCCTATGTTTAGCACAGTTACAACCGAGCTCTTCACAGCTCCACTGGCCATAGCCCTTTTCAGGTGGGTTTGGGATTCCAGCCACTATGCCCCATTGATGTGGCCATGCCACTTGCAGCTACTCACATAAATTCAACTCATGTCCAGTCCGAAACAGATAAGGCCACCAGCTTCATTGAGCACATCCAACATATTCGCCAGCAGGTCCATGACATTCTGGAGAAATCAAATGCCAAGTACAAGCAACGACATGATGAACATCAGCTGCCACACAAGTTTCAGGTAGGCGACAAAGTCTGGTTGCATTTGCATAAGGAATTCCTTACTGGAGCCTATCGGAAACTGAGACCACTCCAATATGGTCCTTACACCATTACTAAGGCTATGGGAGACAATGCATTTGAGCTCAGCATTCCCCCATTCCTTGGCCTGCACCCAGTGTTCAATGTGGAGCGCCTTCGGCCATACTTTTCACCATTGCTAGACACATCCGACATTGCAGAACAACTCACACCCACAGAATTAAATCCAGATTACATGGAACAAGCTGCAACTGATCGGATCATGGACACACAGATCAAGAACAATCGCCAACAGAATATCCAACTGTATCGAGTTGTCAAAGCAGGCCAACTCCTTCAGCAGGGCAAGTGGCTCACCAGGGAACAAGTTCAGCAAAAGTTTCCTCATCTCATGGAGGAACTCAACCCAATGGGGACCATTACTTCCTAAGGGGGGAGGAATGATCCAGGTGGATATTGGTGGCCACCTGCCAAGTCCACCTGGACCCCCACCATTGTTTCTCTCAGCATTTTCAATTTCCTTAATTGTAGCACAACTTACTATTTTTAGCAGTTTTTCTGGTCTTGAACTTCCGGAGCCGTTTTGAGGCCCTAAACATGGGAAATCTGGGGCAACATGGGTCCATGGACCGATGTTGCCTCCCAAAGTGGCAATGCTTGGATAGATCTTTCTAAGGAGCTATTGTACGCGTCAAACGGAGATCGTATGCCAAAGTTACGACCCTGGGAAGTTGGTGTACCAATTTACCCAAACAGGGCCCGCAATTTTGCGTTTCATCTTCTAGGGTTAGGTTTTGGAATGTTAATGGTTTTCCATTCTTTCTCAACAATAAATAGGCCTTCGAGCCTCACTGTAACACAGTTCAGAGGCATGTAGCCACCACATCTCTTCTCAGAGATAAGCTACCATCGCCCTAGCTGGTTTATTTCCATTTCTGGTTGTAAGCATATTTCAGTATTTTCCATTAATGAAATGAAGTATTATTTCCTCTACATATTTGTGTATATGGTTATCTCTGTAATTTTTTGCGTTCCTGTTTAAATCCGGATCATCCTTGTGGTCCTCCTGTAACCTACAATGCACATTATCATTCAAAATTTTCCTTTTCTCTATTTTTTTTTTTTGAAGGACAACTAGGGCACCTCAAGGAGGCTTTCATCCTCTTTGCCTTCTCTGGGTGCCTCCAAGGGAGGTTTTCACCCAGGGATCTTATTCTATTTTTTTTTCTCTTTTTTGCATCACTGAGCCGCCTCAGCAGAGGTTTTCAACCCAATGATGGGACTCAAACACCTCATGGAGGTTTTCACTTGAGTCCTTATTATTATTATTATTATTTTATTTCTTCAGTGTGTGGAGGCTGAGACATGCCCCACTACCATCACTGCTTTACTCAGATCTTCAATGAACTCTCGCTTGGAGAGGAGCTTCTTGTAAATTTTCAACCTATGTCCATTGACAAGCATGGGGATGGCTTCTTCGTCAATGGTTCTGATCAGCACTGAACCATTGTCATTACATTTTTCCACAGTGTAGTGTCCCAACCATCTCTTCCTCAGCTTGCCATTGAAGTATTTATAACTTGAATCATAGAGCAGTGCCCAATCTCCCTCTTGGAACTGCTTCTCCTTGATGTTTTTATCATGCCATATCTTCCTCTGAACCTGAACTACCTTTGTGTGGAGGAGGGCCTGCAATCTTTCTTCATCCAATCCATTGAGCTGGAGTAGTCTTTCCTTTTGTGCGTGACTAAGGTCTAGGTCTAGCTAAGTTGCCATCCTTAGTGTATTGTATTCAAATTCTATTGACAACAAAGCCTTCTTCCCATAGACCAGTTCATAGGGTGTGAACCCTATGGTGGTCTTCCATGTTGTGTTGTAGGCCCAGGTGGCCTCAACTAATCGGTCTACCCAATCTTGTCTATTTCCACTCATCACCTTGGTCAGAATTCCTTCCAAAGCTCTGTTAGTGACTTCCACCTACCCATTAGCTTGTGGGTGGTAAGGGGTGGAAGTCCTGTGCTTGATTTTATGATGGGTGAGTAGGTATTCAATCAAATTGGAAGTGAACTGACTGCCTTAATCTGTGACCAATTCTCTTGGATACCCAAACTTGTAGAATATGTTTTCTCTTAAAAAATCAACTACTTTTTCCTCTATTGCTACTCTGATTCCTTTTGCTTCTACCCACTTTGTCAGGTAATCGGTGCACACAATGATGTACTACTTTTGTTTTGAAGGAGGGTTGATAGGACCCACAAAGTGCATGCCCCACTTCTCAAATGGCTCGAAGGTCACTTGAGGTTGCAGCATGGGCATCTCATCCTTTGGAGTAGGCTTTCCCATCCTTTGACACTAATCACATTGGCTAGTGTATCTCCTCACATCTTGGTGAAGAGTGGACCAATAGTAGCCTCCTTGCAGTATTTTGAAGGTAGTCCTCTTTGCTGCAAAATGGCCTCCACAAGGTCCATCATGACAGGTCAGGAGAATGTCAAAAACTTCCTCCTCCCTAACACATCTTCTCAATATCTGATCTGGGCCAAGTTTGAAGAGATTGCCTCCAATCCAGGTGAAAGGGGTGCTTTTCCTCACGATCTTGCTCTTCTCCTTTGAGGAAAGGTGTGGTCGAAACTGTGCTGAAACAAAGTAATTTGCTATATTCGAAAACCTTGGAGAGAGTACTAATATAGCAAACAGGTGTTCATCTGACATTTGATCGTCCACCATCCCTTCTTCACCTACAGACAAATTTACTCTAGACAAAAAGTCAGTAACCACATTTTCTTTATCAGGCTTATCAACAATGGTCAAATGAAACTGTTGCAGTAAAAGAAACCATCTAATAATGTGAGCATTTACATCTAATTTTTTCATTAAATATCTAATTACAGCATGGTCAGTGTGCACAAAGGTTTGATAGCCTACAATATAATGTCTGAATTTGTTTAAGGAATGCACTACAGCTAGGAGTTCTTTCTCGTTTATCATGTAGTTTAACTCCGCCTTTGATAAGTTTTTTCTTATAAAGTATATGGCATAAGGTAGCTTTTCATCAATTTGTCCTAAGGCTACTCCTATTGCTTTTTTCGAGGCATTTGTGTGAATGTGGAAAGGTAGGGCCCAGTTTGGGCCTCTGAAAATTGGGGCAGTCACAAGTTTGCTTTTCAAGGTATCTAAGCCTTCTTGACAATTTTCAAACAATATGAACTCAACGTCTTTTCCTAAAAGACCAAACAATGGAGAGGCTAACTTACTGAAATATTTAATGAATTTTCTATAATATCTAGCTAAGCCTAGGAAACTTATCGCGTCTCTCACCTTTTTGGGAGGTGGGACCCTTTGGATAATAGAAATTTTTTTGGGGTCCACCTGCAATCCTTATCGAGATATTGCATGACCTAGCATGGTCCCTTCGGTCATCAAAAATTCACATTTTTATGGACAGAAGGACAGGTTCATTTCAATACACTTGTACAAGACTTTTCCTAAGTTAGATAAAGCTTCCTAAAAGTTAGAACCATAAGGAGTGAAATCATCCATATATATTTCCACTACATCATGAACCAATTCAGAAAATATACTGAATACTGCTCTCTGGAAAGTGGCTGGAGCATTACACAACCCAAAAGAAAGGACTTGATATGAAAAGGTACCCCAAGGACAAGTGAAAGTGGTCCTATCCTGGTCTTTCGGGCTGATTTGAATCTGATTGTACCTGCTAAACCCATCTTGGAAGGAGAAAAACTTTTTCCCCGGAAGACCATCTAACACTTAATCTATGAAAGGCAAAGCAAAGTGGTCCTTTTTAGTGACTTTGTTAAATTATTGATATTGACATAGATTCTCCATTTACCATTTTTCTTTGGCACTAGCACCAAAGGGGAGACCTATTCACTGTCAGAGATGGGGTAGATGAATCCTACATCAAGCAATTTATCCAATTCTTCTTTAACAATGTCTTTAAGTGCTGGATTCATCCTCCTTTGAAGCTGCCTCACTGGTTTGCAATCTTCCTTAATGTATATATGATGAGTACATACTGAATGGTGCACTCCCTTCATCTCCTTATAACTCCAAGCGAAGGCATCTAAATGTTTTTTCAATAAGCTGTGCAACTCCTTCTCCTGGGAAGTGGATAGGGATGGATTGATTTTCAAGGTTGTTTTTGGGCCAAAATCTATATTCTTAACTTGGAGAGAGGTCAGGTCGGCCACACAGAGATCAGTTAAGGGATTTTTTTAGGTTTCCTTTACTATGTACCCTAATGGCAAGGCACTAGGGGCTAGATTCTAAATTAAATTTTTAATGATATCATCCTCATCTTGCGGTTTCCCCCCCATGGCAGTTTCTAATGCACAAAGTGGTGTAGAATAGACTTCATCCTCATCCTCCTCCTCCAACCAGATAGGTAGATCATGTTATAGCAGGGGTTGGGTAGGAGGGTATAGGACTAATTGCTTCGACATATGCCCGTTCTTGATCGTCATGTTCCTAGCTCGACAGCTAATGTAGGCATCGACAGTAGCCAACCAGGGTCTCCCAAGGATGAGAAGATACCTAGTGAGCTTTACCTTTAGCTGGAGAACTAAGAAATCAGCAGGTTACTCCCAAGAATCAATGGAGACCATCACATCTTCCACGATCCCTTCAAGGCTCATGGTGGAGCGCCCTGCTAGCTACAGTAGTATTGTGGTCTTCCTCAAGGAGACCTGGAGGCTAAGTTTGAGCATTGAACCCTTTGTCATGACATTAATGGAAGCACCCAAATCAATCAAGGTATGTGGGATCATGGTGCCATTAATGTGGACATCAACTATTGGGCTTCCAGGGTCCAGATATTTTGGACAGATTACCTACCGCAACATCAGGTCAAACAGTTGTCCTATGAAATTGATGGTTGGGGCATCTCTCTTGCGCCTTCCTAGATGCCTAAAACACTTCTCTTTGATCAGCCTATTGTAGATAGGCACATCTTTTATGGCTTGTAGAAGTGGTATATTTACACATAACTGTTTTAATTCTCCCAGAAGTTTAGTTTCTTCTGGGGTGGGTTGTGTTGTCCCGGATAGTCTCTCAGGAAAGGGTGGAATTGCTTTAGGTTCATTTTCCTATTTATATTCCTCAACCTCCCTAGGTGGAGGTTGGCTATCTAGGAGAACCTTCCCAGATCGCTAGTTGATCTCCTAAAGCTCCACAGCATAAGTTGGCCATGATGTCTCCCCACTATATACTTGTTGATCCTGTCTGTTGTTCGGGTTCAGGTTCAGTTGGGCAAACATTTGGGGTTTCCTTTGTGGAGTAGGAGGCAATGGTTGCTATTGAGCAGGCGGTGGAGGCAGTAGAGTGGGAGGATAGTTGTACTGGGGCCTCCACCCCTGATGAGACGCATTCCACTGAGGTTGTGGCTGAGCATAGGATTGAAATGAATGAGCAGCTGGTTGTGCATGATATTGAGATGGAAAGGACCAAGGAGGAGGTTTCGACTAGGAAGGATGAGCAGGAGGGCCCTAAGAAGGTACGAGAGCGACTTGGTTGGGGGTGTAATATGCTTGAGGTGTCCCTTGCATCCCTTGCCGGTATAGTCTAGGTCCATGCATCTCCTTTCGTTGAGAAAATAGAGTGGTTCAGTGGCTCCTTCGACCCCTTGGTACATAGCATTAAGTCTGGGCAAGGAAGGGTACTTATCTGTAGAATCATCTTCTTTAGAGACTGAACAAACCTCTATAGAGTTTAATGGACATTCATTCCTAGGATGCCTCCTAGTGCATCTAGGATAGAAGATGGCCAAAGCCCTCTTTGCTTCCTCTTGTTTCATTTTGATATGCAAGGTATCCATTTGCATGGTAAGAGACTGCAAAATCTCACTTTTGAAGTCTTCCAGCATGTTTTCGAGTTCACCTTTGATGGATTAATTAGATGAGGAGGTACTAGCTATGGGTTGACTCCCCCTACCTCTCTTTCTAGCTGCTTTAGAATGGTTTCTAAAGAGAGTCTTTATGTCCTCATAAGGTAGTTTGTAGATGTATCCCCTAGCTAGTAGATGGAGCGTGTCTAGAAGGTCTTTGAGAGTTCCCCTAAGCAGGACCAACTTCAGAGATTTAAGGTCAAGTGTGCACCTGGCCCTTTGGTAACTGAGTTGGAACCTTTCTTCATAATCTTCCAAGGATTCATCACTTCCCATGGTCATTCAGAAGATTTCTTCTTTGGTATCTTTCGACCTACAATAGTCTCAATAATTATTGTTAAAGACTTGCTGCACCTGAGCCTAAGTGGTGATAATTTTGCCAGATAACCACATGAACCAGTGCTATGATGTATCCTTGAGAGTAGAAGGGAATAGTTTCACTTTTTGCTCATCTTCTGCATAGTCATAGGTTCGACAGATAACAACAAACTCAAATAAGAAGGTGTCAGGATATTCTGTAGTCAAGCCATGGAAGTGAGGTAGGGCTGAAGGGCTTATATTCTTCATTTTGGTGTCCTCATTGGTCTCCCAGATGGGAAAGGTACCCTCTATTCTTTCACCATTCCCCCTAGCATTTCTGTTTTTAGCCATTGGCTGAGGAGGGATGTTTTTTTCTTCTTATTCACCTATAGCTTCTTCAAATATCTCTCACTGTTCACCTAAAGGCTCTTCTTGATCATTGCCACCGAAGAAGAGAGAAGGTTGGCTATGTGATGTAGTGGGGGTGTTGGGCAACAATTCTCTTGAATTATCTCTATTCCTACGAGGCATGAAAGGAAATACTTTTGGTTGGTTTTTTTTTTTCCTTCAGATTGTACCTGCAAAACTAAACTTGATTGAAAATTGCAACTAACTGAAACAGACTTGCTGAAGTGAAACTGTAGAACTGAAGAGGAAAGAAAAATGTAATGCAGAACTGAAAGCAAGGAAATGACTAATCTACTTTTGCTGAAATGGAAATTGTAGAAAAAGGAAAGCACAGAAATACAAAAAATGAAAGAAACAACTATTCTATGTTTGCTAAAATGAAATTTGTAGAATTGAAAATGAAAGTAGGGAAATGCAGAAACTGAAAGAAGCAACTACTCTACTCTTGTTGAAATAAACTACTTAGCAGAATGTTGTGATAGAAAGTAGAAGAAAGTAGTAATCACAAAATACTCTGATGCTTCCCCAATAATGGCGCCAAAAAGTGGTGAGCACCACTATTGCAGTAATAATGTTGCAACTCCTGGGCTTCCTACTTTACTTTTATCAACCTGGTAGTTTGTAACAGACTTGGAAGTGACGGTGCTATATGCACAAGTACTAGTTCTTACTGCAGGTTGTCACTTGGTCAGCTGGCGCAAGATCACTAGGAGCTCAATCCAACTTCTATGGATTCTAGAAGAAGCTCTATATGTGATGAAAGAAAGGAAATATTACTCTACAGAGGCTACTCTACTTGCAGAAAGGAAAAGAAGTCTAAAATGTAAAGTAAAGCTAGCAAACCCTACTTAATCAACTAATCCTACTTTTGCAGAAAGAGAGATGAAAAACCATCAAATGAATGTCATTACCTACTTAGGAAGTAAACAACATCTATTTAAGCTATTTCCATAAGTAAATGAGCAAAAAACATGTTTTTGGATTTTTATATGAAATTGTCATGCATGTAATTTATTTGATTGTGGATGTGGCAGCAATTAGGTGGCAATGGAGGGCGGTTTTGGGACTTGAGAAGATGTAGGATGGTGTGGATGGGTTTTGGAGGGTCTTAGGCGGCCTTTTGGAGGCTTTTCCTGCAATCGGACTTCAAAAATAATCCTACAAGAAAATCTATAAGAGGCTGCAGGGGATCTACAGGATGTCTATAGGAGGTCTTTAGGAGGATGCCAAGATTAGTTTTGGAGGTTTTGAAGGTAGGAGAGTGGGTGGAAAGGGTAGCTGAGGGCTGGGATGATGTGTTAAGGTGCCTAGGGATAACCAAGGATTACAAGGAGTAGAAAATATGATCAGGAGAGAGGAAGAAATCCTAACGGAAAAACACAAAAAATTAAGGCAGATTTGAGGTGAATGTTTGGCCACCTGTAGGGCATAGATTAGAGAGAGAATATGATGGTTGGGAGGCTGACTTGGTGTGAGAAGAGATTTGTTGCAAAAGGACCTGAAACTCAAACAAGGAGATCAAGTAAGCAAGGAAACTATGTACATCAAAAAACAGAATTTTGCATCAAGTTAATCTAGTTTATGAGCTATGGAAAGAAATGCTAACAAATGTTATAATGAGAGAAAGCATGGAAGAAAACTTATTGCAAGATAGAAATGAGCATGGTGACATAGATCTAAGGCAAAGAATTAACCTTCTAACAAACTGCAACACTAGAAATCCTATGGAGAAGGCAAATCTATGTTTTTCTGTGGCAGCAAGAGGGTCTTGGCCTTAGTTCATGGTCCTAAAGGGAGGAAGGGAGGCCAAGGCTCCATTGATGACCTTATTGTATCTTCTTTCTATTTTTTGACTTTGCTAAAGAAAAATCAAATGGAAACAACCATGTAAATTAATAAAAGCAACCTATTCTTAACAAAGAAAGGAATTCATCTAACAACAACTAATCCATAAACTGAAACAAAGCATATGAATACAAACAAGAGGAGCTTGGCTACTTGGATTGTGCCCTAACCCAAGAGCTTTAGCCCTCTGAGGTAACTCAGTGCTAGCTCAAAAAGGATCTCATCTTTATTATCAAAATAATAATAGGATTACATGAAATTGTCAACAAAAGTAAGCTCGAAGTTGAGCAGAGCAATGCTACAACAAAAATTTGAAAATTTGACTAATTTCCTAATGAGGCCCTAGGCCTCTCTACTTAGACAACTGAAGCTCCCAACAAATTCCTTAAAATCAAGGAGGCTTGGCTCCCAAAACTCGAGATAAACGTAAGTTATCCTTCACTTTCTCCGCTGCCTCCTAGTGCATTGATTTGGTTGTTTGTGCTCTGAGTTGCATGATGGAGAATTGGAAGTGGGGAGTCATAAATGAGGGGGATACCCGGATATAAATCCTCTCCCTTGTCTACTTCGAATTATTGTTGTCAATTGTCCATTAAATCTTTGACTTTATCTCCAAAATTGAACAAAAATCTGCATTAAACACATATTAGACTCCATGGCATAATGACCAACCCAACTCACTCCATAAGCATAAATATAATAAAAAACATGAAATAAGATAAGAGAATCATTGATTAAACTATGTTAGGAGACAAAATGAGCCCATATAATTACCCATTTATGGGGCTCATCAGTGCACTTCACATCCCATCACTTTTGTCATGCAACATTTGGTTGTCAATGAAGGTGATAAAATGTTTGGTTGTTCTTTTTTTCGTGGGTCTCTGTGTTGAGAATAATTTAGTAAGTGATTTGTATGTATATGTATAGTTAATTCAGATCAATTGTATTTCTTTATTTTAGACATTCCTTTTCTTTTAAAAAAAATTGCGGTCAGCATTTAAAATAAATATAGTAATTTATGAAAATATTTTGATTAATATAAATGCATTAATATGATATTAGTATACTGATAAGTGTTTATTTCACAATAGGTATTCAAGAAGTATAATTTAATTATTATTAATTATGAGATATTAAGTATTTTAATTTAATTATTAAGTATTTTAATTGTTATTAATTATGAGTTATTTAAGAATTTTAATTTAATTATTTTTAATTATTACCTTTTTACAAATTTAATTTAATTATTACTAATTGTTAAATGTATGATAGATATTTAATTTCTACAAAATATTCCCATAAATATCTCTTTTATAATAAATTTTCAAATTTTCAAATTTTCAAATTTAATATTAATTTAATTATTACTTATTATTAAATATATGGTAAATCTTTATTTTCCAAAAAAAACAATTTAATTATTAGACTTTGAATAATTTTTCAAAAACTTTAATTTAATTATTACTAATTATGTCGTAAGGTGTTTTCCTCTAGGAACAACTCCCCTTTATGTACACCTTTGTGTCATTCAATCCATCCTTAGACAATTGGATTATGTGCATCCGTTGATTTGATCTGTTGCACTGACCAGAGAGGGTGGTAGAGTTGCTCCTGGCTTTTGTTTTCCCTTTGCACAACTATCGTATTGTAGTCGGTTGCATTCACAGTGAGTCATGTTGATTGGATTTGAATGCAGGAGGTTGTTAGTTTTATTCGTGGAGTGAGGAAATCGATATCCCCTGGCTGAATTTTGATGAGCACGGTTTGATTGATTGAGGTAGAGAAGTTAAAGATAATGGATAAAATGGTGTGGGTTATTATGCAACATCTCGACTTGCAGTAGGTCGCTCGAGGAGTCAAGACCTTATAACGTCACTACGGGGCCATTCACCATACGTAGACTTTACTTGCCACCACAATGGGGAAGTGCATCGTCAAATTTGATGACTTTACTTGTCACGACAATGAGGAAGTACATCGTCAAATTTGATTCTTTAATTGTATGCAAGCTTTCACCCATAGATATTGGGGCACTGGTTGTATGAATGGCATACAATCCAGCAAGTGACCATATTGTGATTGCATTATTTGAGGATGTCATGATTAGAGCTTGTGATTTTGACATAGAGCACAACTTTGTGCTATATTCTCTAGAAAAGATAGTAGAGAGGGTGACTCCTAACACAAAAGTGCATATTGCATTAACTCCTCTTCAACCTATAGTATTTTTTTGATTCCACTGGCGTATGAGCATGACAGTTGTGGGAACTGTTGAAGGTGGAAGGGCACCTACAAAGATAAAGATGGATCTCGAGAAACCTGTTGTTAATATAGTTTTCAATCCACAGAGCCCACTCTTGTATGTTGCATATGTAGATGGTTTGGTCAGGGCTTACAACATCTTGGCAGTTTAGCAAATCATCATCTATAGATGCAACTGCAGGTTCAACAGACCAAAGGTCAAAATCAACTTACGATTTCAGATATTGCCCGGAAGGCTTAGTCATTTGTTGGAGCAACATGCAAAGAGTGACACAATATCGCGCTTTCCACTTCTTACTATTGTAGACACAAGACATCCACTTAAAGACATTCCTGTGTTCCAGCCATTCCACTTAGACATCAATTCTTTCAACAAGGAGCAACGTATTTTTCATTATCCGGTGAGGGCATTTTTTATGGATGGATGCAACCTCACTGCTTATAACCTTTTGACTAGAGCGTACAATATACACAAGAAACTTCCCCCAACATTTTTTCTAAGTTGCAGGCTCTTGGTTGAAATGAACGGTATCCAGATCACATGCTACAAAGTGAAAAGAAACATAATTTTTTGTTTGTCTTTGAATTGTGTGATGCAACAAATGAGGTTGTTATATATCGAGACCTTATCAAATTACAAGTTGTTGGTGAAAAAGTGAACGCTTTTACAGGGAGAGACAGGGCTTTCATTGGCCCCTTATATATCGAGACCTTATTGAGTTGCAAGTTGTTGGTGAAAAAGTGAACACTTTTACAGGGCGAGATGGGGCTTTCATTGGCCCTACTAATAATCAATATGAAATTCTCAATGATGTTAAGACTAGGCTTACTTTCCATTTCATGGAAGTGAGTGCAAATGACCCTACTGTTGGAGGTACAAGTGAGGCAAAGAGTAATGGAGAATTAGGTCCAAACTAATTTTCCGAGTCTAGTTTTGTGAATGATCGATCTCCATTGCAGTTTATCTTTGAAACCAAATTTGACAAAATTTTCTGTACACCTTTAGAGTCAACAATTTTGTATGTTCGCTCTAGAAGCCATATTGGGCTTGCCAAATTGTTTGCTTCTACTTACCATATTCTAATGATCATGGTCAATATCTCTCTACCAAACTAGAATGGGGAAATCCATCAAGATTAAATATGAAAAATATATCGAGTTATTCTTCTGTCGAACTTGTTAAAATGTTTTATGACGAAAGACTTGTCACCATGATGAGACCGAGTTTCTCCTTCCTAGGACTTGTAAAACTTACTACGATGGATTCCTTTGAAGAACGAACTTATATGACAAGCATATGATATTACCTTCATGCTTGTGGTAAAAAAATAATTGGGGTACTCACTAGAAATAGTGTGGGAAAATGAAAGTGAAACATCCTTTGTATAGGCAGCATGTCACTCTTGAACATGACACTCTTCTACTTCTCATATCAAGTTTGGATTATCCTCACTCAGTCACTTGTCCTCCTGGGTTTGGGTGATCCATTTTACCTCTCATTTGACTATTCCATTTCATCATGACTCTTGGTCTTATGTTGAGTCAAATGTTGCCACACTTCGAAGTCGTGTTGCCGATGTTCAATAGAAGTCCTATATGTAGTTCATTACCTATACATTGCCTGACCCTTTGCTACAACCTTGAATCCTATTCATTTCATTCCACTTTATTCCACGTATCATGTCAATTATGGGGGAATCGTCACGTCGCTCCTTCGACTAGTCACTTCATGTCGACTTCGGCTCATTATCTAGGAAGATGACTTCAAGTTCAATGGTAGGAAACTTGAACAAGACAAGTTTCAGGTATCTTGGCAACACATAGATACATGATTTCATTTGCAAATATTAAGATTCTAACATGCAGTTCAATTTTCTTTGATAAGGGTTTTCCTCCATTTAGATCTTTGTTGTGGGCTAGTCCTAGACTTTTATTTTCCACTGCAACTACAGTAATAGGTGATTTAGAATCCACCCTAGATCCTCATGAAAAGAAAATGTTTCATCGTCATAAATCCCCTGTAACCCTTTGAATTTGATTTATTGGCATTAGAATGATATTTGCAGGCATGATGTCAGTGGCATCAAACCTGAGCATCTAATAAATGCACTGCCACTAAAGCAAGTTCAAGATAAAATTAAGCAAGTCTTATACAATGGAGAAACAATCTGGCATGCTCGTTTAAAAGGAGGAAGAGAAAAGGTTATTGTAGGACATGGTTTGGATCATGATTTGAAATTCTTGGCAATGTAATATCCTAGTCATTTAATTAGGTAATGCATGTATGTGTTGTTTCCCACCCATTATATGTATATGAGTATTCATAAAATATCAACTAACATAATCACAATTGTTTCAGGGACACTACTAAGTACACACCACTACTTAAGAGTAGCAAAACCAACAACTCACTCAAGTATCTCACTCAATCATTTTTAGGGTAAATTAGCACATTGTAAGCTTATTTTTTGCTACAATTCTTGTGCAATAATGTTTCTCACAATACTAATTTATTGAACAAGATTTTTCGGCAATACACTGTTTAAAAAATTGAGGACATCATGCCCTTTTCTAATAAAATTAATGTTATTGAAAGTTTCAAAAAGAATGAATCATATATTGGGTTCATTGTTTGCAATGCTTGGCATAACATGCACAATATTCAAAATGGTGATCATGATCCATATGAAGATTGTGTGGCAGCGATGCGTCTTTACAATAAAATGTGTAATGTTGACCATTCACCTAAGGAGCACCTAACTGGAGATGGATTTCCCATTGATGATATCTTTGCAAATTGGAAAGATAAAGATTTGGAGAAAATGTTGCCTGAGAATTTGCTTAAAATTTCACAACCAGACTTCTTTTGTTGGTGCTTGGATTCTAGATGACAAACGCATTAAATTTGAGCCCATTTTATAGCCACCCTATATTGGATGCACCATGTATGTTCAAATTCATCTAATTCATGGGAAGAAGGTGAAAGAACCATGTATTTTCAAAGTCATCTAATTCATGGGAAGAATTAAAAATCAAATTAACCTACAGATATAATACAAATATTTTGATATTTAGACACAAAATTAGAATTGATGAATGTGTTTTAAAGGTAAAAAATTATACCAAATTGTTTTATATAGTTATATAAATTAAATGACCAATAAATGTGTATATATATCCATTCATAATTAGAATTCGTGCAATTAAATGTTGATACCAATGCCATCTTGTAGACCTCCCAATGACGGTGGTGTGATGATTAATGGAATTTTAATAGCTAGCCAGAGCGAGAGTGAAAATTAGATTGTGTGCAACTATACATTTTCTCTGCTACTGCATTACACACCTCCTCACGATGAGGTTGTGACATTCATATGTTTTACATTCCCTTTTGAGAATCAAATCCAAATCCTATATTGGGATGGGGATGTTATGGCATGATGCCTAAATTGGGTTCTGCTACAACTTTAATAGTACCCCCAAGGATTTTTTGCTATTGCACTAGACTGTGAGATGGTTAGCAATGGTCAAGATGGAACCCTTGACCTTTGTGCACGAGTTTTCTTGTTGATGAAGATGAAAAGTTGGCCTTCCACACTTATGTCAAGCCACAAATTGAAGTTACATATTACAGGTCATAATTTTCATTTACGACTTATTTATTCAATTCTGACTTGGCACTTGCTAACCTTATCTCATTTGAATTAGGTTAGGTCACATTGCATGACCGAACCACCTAATTGATTATGTTATTTTCAAGAATGATGTCAGTGGAATCAAACTTGAGAATCGAATAGATGCATTTCCACTAAATCAAGTGCAAGATAAAATTAAGAAGGTCTTATACAATGGAGAAACAATCTAGCGTGCTCTTTTAAAAGGAGGAATAGAAAAGGTTCTTGTAAGACATGGTTTGGATCATGATTTGAAATGCTTGGTAATGAAATATCCTGGTCCTTTAATTAGGTAACTTGGTTATATATGTGTGTATGTAGTTGATTTGTCCACATAAATTGAATTTCTAAGGTTTGTTGGGCTCAAAGACTCCACTAATATTTCTGGGACCTTCATTTTGCATGGTTTGAATGAATTGTTTGGGTTATAGATTGCGGTAATGATTATAATATATTATTGTTGCAACATGTGTGGAATTTTATCTTTGACCTTTATTATACGCACAACTCCCCTAGGGTATTTATTGACTCTATGTGGACAAGCGAGTTTATTATCATTTTTCTTTTCCTTCCATAATGTGAATCTACAACATATAGGAGATTGTTTAGAGTATTTTTGGTTGCTAATAAGAGTTTTTCCTTGCTTTAAGATTACAATATTCAATTACATTATCTACAATTCTTTTTAAATATAGGATGAAGCTCATTACTCTACTCCCTAATTTTAAGGGACACTAGCCAGCTCAAGTTTTCTATATACATGAATTGAATTAGATGCGGGCCCAATTGGGTCTGAAATTTGTTCTTTTAGGTCAAGTTGACTATTTTAAGATTAAAATATTCAATTACGTATACAATTCTTGTTAGATATAAGATGAACGTCATTACTCTACTCCCCGATTTTAACAAAAACCTGTCAGCTCAAGCTTTTCTAGTTATACATGAATTGAATTTGATGTGGGCCCAAATGGGGCTAAAATTTGTTCTTTTATGTCAGGATGACTAAATGTTTATGAAATTTGTTCTTTTAGACTAGGTTCACTAAATGTTGATATTATATAACTATATTATACAATAGATTAACTTGGTTATCATTTATAATCATTGTGAATATTATTTTTAACTTTGTTTTCTGGGCCAATGTTTTTAGGGTCTTTTTGTTTGATTTGACGGGAACTTGCTTCAAGAAACACTCCCTGAGGTAGGGAGTTGTGGTGTATTACATGAGCTATTTTGGTTTAGTGATAAAGGGTTGCGGTGCATACCATGAGTTGTATTTGGCTTATGTGCTAAATCATATGGGTATCTATTTATCCAAAATCGTATAGGATTTGATCCCAACTTCATCCCTTGTTTGAAATATGTTAGTTTGGTTGAATTTATATTATTAATGCTAAAAACTGTGTGGAATTTGCAGACCCTTCTATGGCTTTTATTTTGAATGTTAAGGGTTCATTGCATCTTAAAAAAAATTAACAACAGAGAACCATAACATTCAATCAAGGATCCATAGCTACATTCACCAACCATCCATTTCCAAATTACCAGGCTATCTTGTTCCCTAGAAGGGTATAAAATGAAACTAAACTTGCAAGTACAATGTTGAAATTGCTAAGCATTCCCTCCATTGGTATATTTCAACTCAAATCAATAGGATAGATAAAGAGGAGTTCACTTTACTTTTAACACCATGTTATTTCTCTCACTCAAATTGTATCATATCATGTGTGTCTCTGTTTATGCTCTTTCTCCTTATGTTATTGCCATACAACATTCCTTTACAACATCTGATGCAATTGCTAGTTAAATAACTTTCACACACACACACTCATGTTTTTTAACAAACTCATATATATATATATATATATATATATATATATATATATATAGATATAGATATAGACACACACACACATAAACTTTTCATGTTAAAAAAAATACTTGTGAAACTTACGAAACAAACATTCAATATACAATCGTTGATTTTTATGAGTAGTAAAAAATTGAGTCGAGAATAGACTGGTGGCTCTACAATCTGAACTAGGGTTTGAGTTAGGGTTTTGGCCGCCGGTAACCATGGCGAGTCATGGAGGAGGGAGATCTTCTCCTTCATACAGTCAAATAGCCACAAACAGAAGCAAGGGAACTGGTCTACATCGATTCAAGAAACCACCGGAGGTGATAACTAAGGATAGTAACACAGGAAACATCAAACCTCACAGAAGGAAGATAGCAGGGAGAAGAGGAAAGAGGGTAGCAGTCAGAAAGTTGCACCTATGAGTGCAAAACGGGTTTGTAAACCCAAGTCTACCATTATTCCTCGGGTTGTTTTAAGTGACCCAGCGCTACAGGGGCACAGAGAACACATGGCATAACACGCGGTTATACGCAAATTTATGAGGATTTGGTTGGCAGAGAAGACCTTACAAGCATGGATAAGGAACCACTGGAAACCAAAGGGGGAAATAAAGCTTGACCTTGGATCCAAGGGATTGTTTACGGTGGTGTTCATGAGCTTAGAAGATAGAGACAGAGTGTTCGAGGGAGGACCCTATTTTTATGCTGCTGCGGGTCTTTACATGCGACCATGGGTGATGAATTTTGTCCCAGAAAGAGAAACGTTGACTTCAGTACCAATATCGATAATACTATACTCCATTTATTTAGATTATTGGTTGTTGGAGTCTCTAAAGGCTATTGACAATAAACTATGGCATTTTATAAAAATATCAGATGTGACTCTAAGAGGTAAATACACTTTATTCACCTAGATTTGTGTGGAAATGGACTTATCTAGGGCACTTTCGGACGAGATCATTTTAGAAGTGTATGATAAAGAATGGGTACAGGTCGTGGACTATGAACATGTCCCATTCACGTGCCGTAAATGCCATGAACACGGGCACCTATACAGGGACTGCCCATCAAACGAACTAGAGAGCAACATAAAAGCCACCACAAGCACAGATCTTAAGGGTTTCACTAAGGTGGGGGACAAAGGGAAATGAGGAAAGTGGTACCAAAAGAAAATCAATGAGGATGGGAAACCGAACCACAATAGTTGCAAAATCTTAGAAGAAGAAGTTGGAAACAACGAAGCAAACCAAGAATCAGAGACTAATACCAATGAGAAGGATAGGGATGCTAACATGGAGGATATACTAGAGAACAAATAGAAAACTGATGATCTACCAAGCATTGTAGAGCTCAGTAGGGACCATGAGATGACCCCAAGTGAGGCGAGAATGGAGGACCATGAACTGCAGGAGATTCTTGAGATGGAGAACTTAGATCTAAAAAAGTTTCTAGAGCAAGGTATTGCCAAAGGGGTTGACTCCCTGCCAAAGGAGGAGTTTGACAGGGTTCAATAGCTCTTCCTCTGGTGATCCAAATCAAAGGGCTCTGGAGTCAACAGAAACCATGATATCCAGGAATAAAGGGATGAAAACAATGGAGGAAACAGCGAGGCACTCTTCCAAGAATTTGGGTAGGAAAAGAGGAGGAAAAATATAGAATGAGCTGCTAACGTAATGTGGAAAACTCATGATTAACTCAAGTAAGATAAGAGATCTTACCAACTACTCCTTTACAAACCTTTATTAATGAAGCCTACAACCTGGAACATTAGGGGCCTAGGAAGTAAAAGGAAACAAGAAATCTTAGCAGTAGAATAAAAGAATAAAAACCAGATATGGTTTTTATTCAAGAAACTAAGTGTTCGATGGACAAGATCAGAGAATACATAGCAAATGGTTAAGAAAGTATGAGTATCTAGAGGTTAAGGCAGATAACTCAGGAGGATGGATTCTTTCACTTTGGGATCCCCAGAAACTTGGAATCCTGGATGCGAAAGCGTCCAAGAACTATCTATCGCTAGTGATTCAACCTTTGGGTGGTAGGGAGACTTACATTATTACAAATGTCTATGGTCCTCAAAAAATAGAAGACAAACTCAAGCTTCTCACCTCCCTTGACGAGTTGAGAGAGAGATATCCTAATATGCCCTGGATTCTGGCAAGGGAATTCAATATGATCAAATCTCTTACAGAGAAAAAGGTGGCACCAAAACACTAGGTAGAGACTCCATCACCTTCCAAAAATTCACAAATAAAATGAGACTAGTGGATGCTGAAACAATAAATGGCACTTTTACCTGGAACAATAAGAGAGGAGGGGCTTCTCAAGTTGCCTCTAAACTAGATAGATTCATAATCTCAAAGGAACTCCTTCTCACAAGCCTTGACATGTAAGCTCTAATCCTTCCCTTTGGAGGTTCGAACCACTAGCCTGTCCAGCATGAAGCCACTTTTATGGGTACATCGAGCAACATACCTTTTAGGTTTGAAAATGTCTTTCTCTCTCACCCTAAATTCACTAGCAATATTGACAAATGGTGGATAGAATATTTTCCCATTCAAGGAACTAAAATGTTCATGCTGCAACAAAGACTTAAACACATCAAATCTAGACTCAAAGATTGGAACAAAAAAGAGTTTGGTAAAATTTTTAAAGCCAAAAGAGAAGTTGAACAGAAACTGCAGGGGATTAATCAGATCATAATCACAAATGGTTTTAACAAGGAAAGGAAAACTCAAGTTGATTCTGTTCAGAAGGAATGGGAAGATAGGTGCATCCAAGAGGAGATATTTTGGAGGAAGAAATTGAGAGTGAAGTGGATTAGAGAAGGAGAAAGAAACACAATGCTTTTTCATAAATCAACTTTGGATCACAGGTCACATAAAAAAATTTCAAAACTCGAAGATTTTCAAGGGAAAGATCGTGTCTCCCACAATGAAATGGAATCTGTCCTAGTGCAACATTTCCTTAGCATTGCAAATGAGCCTCCCTTAGACAAGTCACGGTTCATTAACAATTTCACAAAGCACATTCCCAAGCTTGTAGCAAGGGAAGACAATCACAATCTTAACAGGCGAGTGTCTAAAGATGAGGTGAGTGAATTGATCAATGAGATGAAAAAAGGGAAATATCTTGACCCGGATGGATTTAATGTGGACTTCTTCAAAGAATGTTGGAAAACAATCAAACAGGAGATCATTGATGTAGTGGAAGACTCCAGAAGATCCAGAATGGTTTTGAAGGCTCTTAAAGAATCTTTCATATCTTTGATTCCAAAGAAGAAAAAAGCTATGACACCAGACATATTCGGACCCATAGCTTTATGTAATGTGGTGTACAAGATTATTTCCAAAGTGATCTCTAACAGACTCAAACCCCTTCTTCTAGCTCTTGTCTCAGAGGAGCAAACTAGGTATGTGAAAGGAAGATAGATTCTCAATAATATCATACAAGTTGATGAGGTGGTACACTCTTTTAAGAGAAATAAGTAAACTAGTATGATTGTACAGCATGACCTACTGAAAGCTTATGACAAGCTAAGCTGGTCTTCTATCAGGGTAGTGCTGAGAGCTTATGGTTTCGACCACAACTGGATTAGATGGGTTATGGCCTTGGTATCCACAACTAGTTTTTCAATCATGCTTAATGGCTCGCCCTCAAGAACCTTTATGCCTTCTAGGGGTCTCAGACAAGGAGATCTACTATCACCCTTCCTCTTTGTGCTCATGATGGAAGGGCTAGGCATAGCGATAAAAAGTGCAAGTGCTAAAGGAAGTATCCAGGGACTGAAACTTACCATAGATGGAGATGCTTTAACTCACCAACAATTTGTGAATGATACTATGTTGCAGGGCATTCCCACTAGCAAGGATGCCAAAGCTTTTAAACAAATCTTGAATGAATTTGCTATGGCTGCTCGTATAGAAGTAAGCATTGACAAATCAAAAGTTTTCTTTTTTAACACTGACGTTTTTATTCAAAGAAACCTCACAAGAATTCTAGGGTTTCAAATGGATCGGTTACCTTCTAAGTACCTTGGAATCCCTCTTATAGACAAACCTATAAGTAGGGGAGTGTAGGAGATCGTAATTAATAAATTTCAAGATAGGATAAGGGAATGGACATGCAGATCTTTGAATTTGGTATGGCACCTTGTGTTTACAAAGGCTATCCGACAAGCCATACCCATTTTTATGATGTCAACTCTTCCTTCTCCTATAGGAGTTATGCACCAGATTATGAACATTCAAAGAGATTTTCTTTTGGGGCAAAGGGGAAGAGAAAAAGAAATGGGCATTGGTAGCTTGGGACAAGATCTACAAACCTAAGGCCCATGGTGGTTTGGGGCTTCATGACCTTGAAACCCTCAATAGAGTTTCGAGTGCAAAACTTTGGTGGAGGTGGCTTAAGGAATAGGCAACCCCTTAGGCCAAGCTTTTGAAACAAAAATATGGAAATAATTGGCAGGAGAGGGATCATATAGGAATTTCTGGGCTTATCAAGGGCTCCCACATTTGGAATCTTTCTTTGGAAAACAGAGCCATTGTCCAGCAGCACAGCTTCTGGGAGGACAACTGGTAGCAAGAACCAAACTTGTTCAGGGAAGAACTAATCACTCTCAAGAATGACACCGACAACAAAGGCTTATGCATGATAAGTGGCTTCTGGGATCAGGCAAGGAACGATGGTAAATGGAGAATATGGAAGGATCTGGGCTACAGTGAAGAGAGCCCTCTGAAACCTCAGGCTGGCTCTCTTGCTCAGGCTTTGGAACAGAGGAAGACTTTGGTATCATCCTCGTCTGACCAACTAAGATGGGGAAGAAACACATAAGGTAACTTTAACCTCAAAGAAGCTAAACGAATAGCCCTAGAGTTTGATTATCAAAACCCTGATCATGAATGGAAGAACCTCTAGCGACATCAGCATTGGATGAAAATAAAGTTGTTTATGTGGTCGGTTCAAAAAAACAAAGTTCTAACTTGGGAAAATCTTCTAAAAAGGGGTTTTGTTGGCCCATCCAAATGCCATCTATGTGGTTCACAAGAGGAGACGACGGAACACTTACTCAACCTCTGCCCTTTCACCTCTACCTTGTGGAATTGGACGGCCTCAATCTTCAGGCAAACTAACAGGGATAGACTTAGCATTACCAACACTTTGAAGAATTAGAGAAAAGACTTCTCATGTAATGAAATCATCAACAAAGCTTGGCTTCTGGCTCTAGGCTTCTCGATCTGGGATGTTTGGAAAGAACGCAATTGTAGGATTTTCAAGAATAAAACTGGCTCAACTCATAACATTATTGCACAAATATTAAGACATGTCAAAGGCACTATTAGAGACATTTTAGGAAGACCTCCTGAGGACCCTACTCTGGCCCAGGACACTCGTATACTACTCCAATTAGGTCTCCATTCGCTAGTTCCCCAGAGCATAAACAAGGGTGTGAGCCAGATAATTGCTGGTAAAGACTTCTGGCAACCTCCTCCTCGTGGTTTCTTGAAATTCAATATAGATGGAGCTTCTAAAGCTAATCGAGGAATGGCTGGTTTTGGAGGGGTCATGAGAGATGAGAAGGGGTGCATTAAGGATATCTTTCACAATCATTTGGCGACTGCCACTAATAACATGGCGGAACTCATGGCCTTAGAGCAATGCTTGGAAATACTCATTGAGTCAAATTTACACAATTCCATCATTGAAGTATATCCTGAATTGATTATTAATGCAGCCAAGAAGATAAATAATGGAAAAGCTGTGGGAAAAGTTTCAAAACATTGGCAGCTTTTGCAGGTCTTTCAGTACATTCATACCCACCTACAAACCCTGAGAACAGTTAGCTTCATTCATGTGCGAAGAAAATCCAACATGTTCACTAATCGTCTCACAAATGAAGGAGTGTTATGCAAAGAAAGTCACAAAAAGTATGCTTGGGATTCGACACCCTCGGGAAAATTGCGTGGGGATTGTCAAACGCATGCGGCCAAAGACATGGAGAACTTCCAGACTATTAGGAATGAACAAGAAAGAAGACTAGTGGAAGCAAGAGTGAGTGGAGGAGAAAGTCTTTTTTAACCATTGCTTGCTCAAAAATGCGTAAAATAGAGCTTTCTACAGGGGAGGGGCACTTGGTAAATAGCAGGCTTCTTAGCAGGTCGCTGACCACAGATCTTGATAGCCTTCACCATTGAATGGCTATCGGGTGGGAAAGTGATCGAAGGTTAACTATTCAAGCAAACCCGAAGATTTTTAGATCCGTGGTTCATAATCTTCATTGGGTCCATAAAGAGGGTAAAGACCATGCAAGTTTCTGATCCAATATCTCGGAGGACCGTCAGATCAATAGGGACCAAATCATATGGATATCGAGTTCTAAAAGTAATCGAAGGTTAAGTCTCAGACTGAACCCAAACATTTATAAATGAATGGCTCATAATTCTTAATTGATCCGTGAACTGGGTAAAAGAGGCGCAAGTTGCCGAGGCGATAATGTTTGTGCCTCTCGATTCTTACGAGATCTGGATCAAAGGGATATCGGGTTTCAACATGGGGGTAGGTTAAGTTAAGAACGACCCTCATGTTTTATACATTGACAGTTTATTCACCCTATTAGCTCCGTAAAGTTGGTAAAGGTCGCACATATCTCTGAAGCAATTTCTTTAATGACCTTTGGATCAGTGGGGGTCTTATCGAATGGCCATTAGGTTGGATAATGGGCAAAGGTTTAGATGTAAGATTAAGGCATAAGGTTGCGAGTTGTTTGGGGTTTTTTTCGGGTTAATCTTCATCGTGTTAGCCCTTGTTCATTTTTACACTTGTAAAGACATGTAATATTTGTAACATTTCTTGCGTTAATAGAAAGCTCCACTCTTACTTAACCAAAAAAAATATTCAATATTTTAATATATTTGTTATGTAGTTATATAAATGGGATTTTTTTTCTATGCGAAAAGTTTTTTCTTAAATGTTAGAAGCGTAAGCTTACAATGACCATAAGTTTAAGCGAAAGCCTACATTGACCATAATATAATCATTTTTAAATTAGATCCGTCAGGCGTAGCAAGTGGGGATTTGGTCGTGCTACACCGATTGATTCGTTTGAAATTATATTATTAAGTTGAAAAATTTGCGAAAACCCTAAAAATTTGGACCCTAGGCTGTTTCGATCGGACCATGCTAGTTGCGTTTCTTTTGAATGTCTCCCACTTCGGAGCCAGCGCCAACCAAATTCCGATTAGAAATGTTGCAGCAACTATCTTCAACGTTAGGCCCCACTCAATACAACATTGTTGACCAAGTACGCCCCAGTCCACACGGCTTTTCCGTTTACTCAGTAGCCTTGAGTGAACTTATGTGAGAGCTATATCTGTATTTATATTTTGCATGTCGGGCACAATATAGCATAGCAAAGAGAGGAGGGCATGGGTGTTGCGCAGCGAAAGAGAGAAATGGATAACAGTGTTGTGTACTTTGTGATCATGGCAACTACAATAATGCTCTTTCCTGTCACTGCCACAGTTAGTAGTGACTCAAGGGAGCCAAATTATTCTTCCCATATCCATCTCCAAAATGGTTTCTCCGATGGTCATCATATCGAGAGCAACCCTGGTGGAAATACTTCTCTGCAACCCCGTGATATTGGTTTGAAGGAAGATGAACGCAAGATGGAGGAAGGTGAATTGGCATCATCCATGGATACAAGGGACATGGAGGCTCTTCTTTCATTCAGAAAGATGATCACGTCCGATCCACATGGATCTCTTTTGGACTGGACGGCAGAAAACTCTACGAAAGTATGCTCCTGGACTGGCATTTGGTGCAGAAAAGGAACTAAAAGAGTGGTTGCCATCATACTTCCTGAACTGCAATTAGAAGGTAGCCTTTCTCCGTCTCTCGGCAACCTTTCATTGTTGCGTATTTTTATACTTTCTCATAATAATTTCAGAGGAGGAATTCCACCAAAGCTTGGGCAGCTTAAAGCGCTGGGAATTCTTGACCTCAGCTTTAATCATTTCCAAGGCCTTATTCCAAAAGCATTGTATAATTGCACACATCTTCAATCGATCGAACTTTCAGGAAACAGCTTGACAGGGATTATTCCATCAGAATTCGGGCGTCTAGTCAAGTTGGGACATCTGCACTTGAGTGGCAACTCGTTAAGTGGTGATATCCCTGAAGCTCTGGGTAATTGTACTCAGCTTGCGGATTTAATTCTGGACAAGAATGGAATCCAGGGGACCCTGCCCATGAACATATTTCGGCTTCCCCTTATAAAACTAGATCTTTACAGTAATACCTTGTCTGGCAACATCCCTGAAGCAATTGCCAATTTGAGTCAGTTGACCGTCCTAAATCTCGAGGCAAATCAGTTCACGGGTAGCCTACCGAAAGCGATTACCAACTTGTCGCAGTTAATCTTCCTAAATCTTTGTGCAAACAATCTAACTGGTAGCATACCTGCGGAAATTGCCAATTTGAACAAGCTTGAAATGCTTTTACTCCGTATCAACAATTTCACTGGTGCAATTCCAAAAGCCATAGGAAACCTTCAATCCCTTCAAATGCTTTCCCTTGATAGCAACAGCTTGACCGGAATTATTCCATCAGAATTCGGACGTCTATCCAAGTTGCAACTTCTGAGCTTGCGTGGCAACTCATTAACTGGTCATATCCCCGCAGCTCTGGGTAATTGTACTCAGCTTACGTATTTAGTTTTGGGAAGGAACAGAATTCAGGCCCCCCTGCCCATGAACATATTTCGGCTTCCCCTTGCAATACTAGGTCTTTCTGGAAATACCTTCTCTGGCAACATCCCAGAAGCAATTGCTAATTTGAGCCAGTTGACCTACCTAAATCTCAGTACCAACAATTTCAGTGGCGCTATCCCTGAAACTATTGGTAAATGTATGGCACTGCTGTACGTAGATTTCTCCCAAAACAATCTTAGTGGAAAGATTCCTGCATCTTTAGGGAATTGCAAAGCTTTAAAGGTTCTAATACTCACAGAGAATTTGTTGTCAGGGACAATACCATCAAGTTTAAAGAAATGCACTGCTTTACAGAGATTGAAATTGTCAGAGAATTCACTTAGTGGAGATTTGACGACGCAGTTTTCAAATTCTCTACAAATTTTCTCGGCACATTCTAATAAGTTCAGTGGGATTTTGCCTTCATCCTTGGCTAATTGCACCCAACTTCAATTGCTGGATTTAAGGAATAATGAATTTACAGGAGGGCTTCCTCAGTGCATTGCTTCTTTTTATGACCTGAGAGTTTTAAGTATTGGTTATAATAAATTCAATGGTAGTATTCCTCTGTGGATTACAAATCTTTACCAATTGCAAGTGTTGGATTTATCCAACAATAATTTTAATGGGAGAATACCATTTAATCTTGAAGGATTACATGGATTCAAAATCAAACCCCAACTTACTGGTAACACACTATATGAAGATGTAAGGATTACCATTAAGGGAGCTGAGTACAATTTGATATATGTGCTGGTAACAAATACAATATTGGATTTGTCTAGCAATAATCTTATTGGTGAAATACCTTCAACTATGGAAAGTCTAAGAAGCTTGAGGTTGCTGAATTTATCTGGAAACCATTTGGAAGGACAAATACCTGCATCACTTAGTGAAATATCTACTCTAGAGCAATTGGATTTGTCCAAAAACAATTTGAGTGGAATAATTCCTCAAGATCTCTCTAAATTAACGGAATTGTCTTATTTGGATTTTTCAAATAACAAGCTTTGTGGGAGAATTCCAAAAGGAACACAGTTTGACACCTTCAGTGTGGCTTCATTTCAGAAGAACAAGTGCTTATGTGGCAATCCTTTACCAGCATGTAAACAAATGGGAAAGAAAAAGGAAGAAGGTAGCTTTAGTGAAGGTCAAGGATGGTTGAGTCATGTATCTGAACATGTTTCATTGATTGCCTTAGGGTTGGGAATAGGAATTGGATTTGGTGGAATGGTAAGTGTCATAACATTATGGAATAATGGTATATTTTGGAAAATATCTCCCAATCCTAGAAGATTTTATGGAGAGTATAGATTTCCTACATAGCTAAAAAGTTTGTTTTAGCTTATTATATTATTAAAATGATAGCAAGATGTACTGTTAAAATGATAGCAAAGTATGCTATGAAAAATAAAAAGTGCGTTATGTTGTTATATCCATAATATTGTTGTAATAGAGAGAGTACTTCATCATTTAATAAGAAATTTAAAATCATTTATTTTCAAAAAGATATTTCAAATCATGCATTATGGACACATTTGTACTATTGTGTTTTTTTCTTTTTAAATTCAAATAGTTCTTTTTGGTATTATTGTGTTTTTTTCTAAATTCAAATAGCCTTTGTACATATTTTAAAATTAATTTAATACCAAATCATGTTTTATAAAATATATATATATATGAGTATAAATTATACACTCATTTTTTCAATATTATTCTAGATTAATTTAGTATTTAATAATTATATATAAAAGAAATCATGTTATAAAGTTAAATTAATGTTTTCTTTTAAGTATTTTTTTATATTATTAATGATAACCATTGTTTTAATAAAACATTCTATATTATAATATTATAAATCCAATGATAACGTGATTATAAAATAATGGTAACATAAATGATATATAGAATTTTCACTTATTAAAATTAAATTAATATTTCAAGTATTTTTCTCTTCTATTAATTTCTGTAATATTAATTAAAAAAATAATGATTTATTATAATATTATAAATCCAACCTGATTATAAAATATGTTATAATATTTTTGATTGATCATAAAAGATATTCATGATATCTTTCGTTTTTGTATATTCATGATATTCATGATATATTATGATATTCATGATAAATATTAGGTAATAATTATCAAAATTTTAAATAATTGAAAAAATAATAAAATGAAAATTTGTAACTTTATTTTTTATTCTTTTGTAAATTAAAATTTAAAATATTTATTTAATTAAAAAAATAATTAATATAATACATTTATAAAATATATTATTGATATTTCCAATTTTTTATTTAATAGAATGTGATATTCTCATTTAATTAATAAATAATTTCAACTGTAAAAATTTATTACTATATTATTTATCTATATTAATGAGTAAGTTTAAAGTAGTTAATTAATATATTAAAAAAAATTTGAAAAATTGAATTTTCACTTAAAATTATATTAATTGACTTAACATTCTTTTGAAAGCTCAATGCTATATATATATATATATATATATATATATATATATATATATATATATCGTATGCCTGGGGTAGTTCAAGTGTTGATGGTCTTGGAATGAAGTCACACTTAACGAGAGATCTTGAGTTCCAATCTTGTGCTACTCTCCTCTAATAACAAGTTGAATAATGAAAATGTAAACTTGAAAATAGTAGAGTCCTACTAAGTTTACTATATATATCTATATATATATATTTTTTTTTAAATAAAAGTAAATAATGTTGTGCATAAATTAAAAGAATATAATATATTTAGTGAATTAAATAAATTTTCTAAATTATTTTTAACAGTTATTAAAATTATTTATTTTATTAGTATATTTAGCTATAAATTTGAAATTATTAAGATACTCATAAAAGTGTAAGAATTTATTAATCAATTAGTTTACACTAAATTAAATATAAAATTTAGAAAAATTCATTTCATAAAATATATTAAGACATATTTTTAATTTAAAATTTGTGTTAAGAAGTTAATGATTAAGATAGTAAACTATATTGTTACTTATTATTATTATGTTAAATTATTTTCATTTATTCATTTAATTTAATCTATAAAGTTTCTTTCAAAATATATTGTTACGAGAGAATTACATTTTTAAAAGTTACAAGTTATTATCATAATTCCCTTATCTATTCAACATCCCCTACCACCTTCCCTTCGCTGACCATTCCCTTTGCATGGTCACCTCTTTCCTAGAAATAGATTTTGATGGCGCATTGAAAAGAATATGGGCCCAACCAGATTCAATGGTATATTTAGAGATCAAAAAGGCCTTCCACTTTACATATAATAAGATACATTGGGAATTAATGACAATAATGTCACTGAACTCATTGTTCTCATCATAGGGATGGAAATTTCACAAGCATAGGGCTCTTCCAAGATTTTTGTGGAAAACGATTCTAGCTTATCATCAACATGCTCCATAAGCTACATAATGGTACCCTAGTACCTAAGGTCTCCAAAATTTGGTATTCAAAAGCACTCGTATGCAAGGCTTCTTCTCTTCTTTCCAACATCTCGGTCATTGTCACCTCCCACGTTAGGTGGACAAGTGAAAAAGTAGAAGATATACTAGCTAATCATTGAAGTTTAGACTATTTGATAATACTCTCCTCCACTTGGAACCTTCTACAGGAGTCCCCTCTTAAGGAAATGTGCTGGAAGCTCATTCAAAAAGGTACATATATCCTAGATGGGGTGCTTAGTGTGCAAAAGGGGAAAATGGGTGGGTTTCCACTACCTCACCTAGACATGTGGTCGGGTGACATGCAAGCATGCCCATATAAAGCATGTTGATGATGTTATTTTTCCTAATTCCCCTCCACATGTGAGGTTCTCTCAACACACTCTAGCACGCGCATGACTCCTATCATATCCTTAAATGTATGTCATCCATCCTTACTGCTTGTCTGGCTTCCACTCATGTGGTATTACATCTAACTCTAATGTAGATTACAACATCTCTTCTTATGGTTTGATTTTCATTTTATGTTACTAGCTACCAATGCCTCTGGCGTACATCATGAGCTTGGCTCTTGATGATTACAATCAGGTTCTTTAATTGACCCACCCTTTCAAACCTTGGTTGAGAATTTTCCTAGCACATTTGGACCGCATTCATTGATCCAAATCAAAGTCGTCCTCCCTCATAGGCTAGAGTCATGATATCAATTTCCATGTTTCGTTCAAGAAATAGGTTCCACCCAGTTGTTTCCTTCGTCCCATAGGTTCAACACACATGGTGTTTCCTCCAATTTTGGTTCCTCTTGCATGCAAGAAAATCTCTCATTTGGATGTCATATGCCTTCAGCAAAAATGCTTTTGTCGGGTTTTACTTTGAATAATGCTCCTTGTTTGGTATTTATTCCCACATGTGAATATTCTTCTATAATTTCATCAATTACCACTCTTTACTGGCACTCTCCTTGTGGTCTAGATTCAAATATTAAGCACCGTCTCTCTAGTTTTCTCTCTTAGGCCATCCTCATTGATCTTCTGGTCTCTTCAATTGACCTAGTGTCTCTCTCCTCACCCTCTCCTAAGTTGGCTCACCCCTTTTGTGAATGACTTCTTGTACTCTCCTTTACTAGATCTTATCCTCCATTTTCAGTTGGCTACCTATCTCAGGACCTTCTACATGTGTCTCGTCCCTTCGTGCATGTTCTTATAACAATCCCCCTCTAACCACCTACACTTCTATCACAATTATTCCCTCCACCATGCCTCGTCATTGTGCACATCTTCTCATAGAAGCCTACTAACAAGAATGGGTCTCTAGAGGGAACTCATATATCAACCACTACTTGGAGAAAAATGTTGCCTAATTTTGTAAGCTCACTTCGAGCCCCATCCAAGATGAGAAAACCTGCATGGATAGATAAGGAGCCCCTTAGAAGAGTCAACTTTAAAACAAATAGGTTCACATAGATTTTCTAGACTAAATGTCAAACATTGGGCATACATGTGTGCATTTCTACTAATATAGGTACATTTTTTTAATATTGGCACTTAAAATTCCTCCTTGGCAAAACCCTAATGGATTGGTTTAAGCATCGAGCAGATTTTTATGCACTCTATAGAGCATTTGCATCAGCATATGAAGGACTTGGACCAATGACCAGACCACATTGAGTAGCACCTTAGTATCCCACCCCCATCAACAACGAGGACCCCATCCAGTTCACAACTACTGATTGTGATCCCTCTACTTAGTATATGTTATGTTTATATTAATTGTTTATTATTGTTGTTTATTATGATGGTCAATCTAGCCCACATTTTAGTTTATCTACCATCCTTTTTATTTTTTCGAGCACTATGCTATCAAATGCCTTTCCACGGAGAGTATATTTTTGGTGATGGTCTGATATTCCTAATGGAAAATTGACTTAACATTATATGAAAAAAATTATGCATAATTTTAAATAGATAGATGAAAAGGATGCAATGTTTTTAGAGAATTAACTAAATTTTCTACAATATTTTTAAAATCTATGAAAATATATTTATTTTATCAACATTTATATTAAAAAATTCAAAATTAATAACTATTCTTAAAAGTGTAAACATTTTTAATAAACTAACTTAAATCTATCTCAACTCTTGATTTACCAAGTGGTGAGAGAGGGATCTAATCTCTTTTCACCCTAAAAAGAGATTTGCACCTCTAATAAATTTGATTACTCTCAGCAGTTTGTAGATTTAGGGTTAAGATAAATCTAGAGTAGTAGAATGGATGCCTTCAAATAAATTAAATATAAAATTTCAAAAAAATGATTTCATAAAATGTATTGAATTATATTTTTAATTTAAAACGTTCTATTAAAAGGTCAAGGATTTTAATATCTTTTTTTGCAAGCTTGGCAAGATTACACATTCATCATGTCCAATATATCACCTCGATCAGAGCAAGGAATTGAACCGATGACTTCACATCAAGGAGTAGCTTAACAGAGCACCTGATCACCATCTATCCAAGATCCTGTGGACAGTGATTTTACTATTAGTACTTAATGTAGTAAACTATATTATCACTTATGTTTAAATTAAATTACATTTTTTAATTCTTTAATGTTAAATGGCATTTTTCTTATATTTTTTAAAGTTTCTTGAAAAACATATTGCTACTTAAAAATTTACATATTTTAAAAGTTATAAGTTATTGTCATAGTACTTATTTTTATTTTATCCTTTCTTTTGTTTTTTTGTATGCATTACCTCATTAAAAAATTGTATTTTATTTTCTTTATTTTTAATTTAAACTATATTTATTTTGGAAAATTATATCTTTTATTTATTTATTTATTTATTTTTAAATTGAAGTGTTTGTATTACTTTAAAATCCACATTACGACATTGACATCGAGGCAGTCAGAGGGAGGAAAAGCTTCTTAACCTTTGTCAGCAAAAAACCTTTGTAACTATATAAATATAACCAGACTTTCACTTCTCACTCTCAACATAAACAACAAAGACATTTTTACATTGACTAAACATATAAAAGGCCAAACGCAAGGCCAAGAGCCCTATCTTTATACTAAAATTCACTATCACAAAAAGAACAAGGGAATTTTATTCATACATTGATCCAGGCGTGTACAAAGTCCACACAAAATAAGCGTTGAATTTATGCACCAATAAGCAACCTTCATTACCCATAGCTTCATACCAGCCACTACACTCCATCCATGACCAAAACACTAAAACGCACAAATCTGAAATTTCTAAATCATCGATGTCTGTGAATTAATGAACTGTAATAAAACTCGATATAGCCTGCTAGGAATACCTGGAGACATCCCACCATCTTTATCCCATACTATTCATCCTTTGAGCAAGAGATATCTGTAAGACCCCATGTACTAGAGCTATGAGGATCCAATTGCTCCCATACCTTAGAATCATAAGAAATATGACTTTCTACATGCATCAAGTGGGTAGTTATATTTTCCATACAGAACCTTAGGTTCCTTAGCATCATTTTCGAGTCTTCATTGAAGGCATAAATATTATATTTTTTAACCTATTTGTCTCTTAACACCAACCCCAAAATCATTTTCATTTTCCAATGCAGTGCTACTAACTTTAGGTTCTGCTTGCCCCTTCCACTCATATTACCAGGGTTAGGAACCTATTTAGACATGTCCCCCAAAAATTATGAATCCGAGAGAGATTATTTCTCTTCCCCGTCTTTAATTTCTATCTAATGAATCTCTCGACACGTCTTCAAAGTAATAGTGTTAAAATAGGTTGCCACTAAATCATGAGCGAACAACATGCCACCTCATTTCCCTAGTTGAGCTTTGGCTCCTCCTCCCCTCCTGCTTGTCTCTCTCTCTCTCTCTCTCTCTCTCTCTCTCTCTCTCTCTCTCAAAAATTGTTAGACCACAAGAGGGCCCTTCTTCTTCTTTAAAAGGATTTCCTCTTCCTACAAAGGGACAAAGCCACTAGCTCAAATAGACCTTATTAAGTCTTGGGAACCACCAAAGAACATTGTTGTAGAAACACCAACCACATGAATTGACCTCTGACATAGACTCGCCAGTTAAGGATATGGGAAACTCTGTGTCAATCAAATACTTAGATCCCTTAAACATTGAGCACATCATATGTAACCCTTGTATTCAAATGATATTATGCTCAATAACCCAAGGAGCAATAACAAGACCCCACCTCCAACACATGAAAAATCTTATTTCCCATGGTTCCCCTACCACTTCTATACTCAAAACACTTATTCAGACTTTTCCAAGAGGATTCTGACTCAAAAGACACAGCGTCAACAAGGCTACAAAACTTACAGAGACCCTCACCCTCATTTTGACTAATTTCACCCAACTTCAATTGTTGGATTTAAAAAATAATAAATTTACAAGAGAGCTTCGAGATTAATTTGCACTTTTTAATGACTTAAGATTTTTAAGTATTGGTTATAATAAATTCATTTCTACTATTCCTTCATGGATTACAAATCTTCACCAATTGCAAGTGTTGGATTTATCCAACAATAATTTTAATGGGAGAATACCATTCAATCTTAAAGTACTGCATGGATTCAAAATCAAGCCGCAACTTAGTGGTAACAAACTATATAAAGATGTAACTATTATCATCAAGAGAGTTCAGTACACTTTAACATATGTCTAGCAATAATTTCATTAGAGAAATACCTTCAAGTATTCGATTCGTCTAGCAATAATATCATGGAAACAAATACAATATTCGATTTGTCTAGCAAAAATATCACGGGAGAAATGCCTTCAAGTATGGAATGTTTAAGAATCTTGTTATTGTTGAATTTGTCTACAAATCATTTGGAAGGACAAATACCTGCATCACTTAGTCAAATGTCTACTCTGGAACAATTGGACTTGTCCAAAAACAATTTGAGTGGAATGATTCCTCAATATCTGTCTAAATTAATGGAATTGTCCTATTTAGATGTTTCAAGTAACAAGCTCTATGGGGGAACTAAAAAAGGAACACAGTTTGACACCTTCAGTGTGGCTTCATTTCAAAAGAACAAGTGCTTATGTGGCAATCCTTTACAAACATGTAAACAAATGGGAAAGAAAAAGGAAGAAGGTAACTTGAGTGAAGGTCAAGGATGGTTGTGTCATGTATCTAAACATGTTTCATTGATTGCCTTAAGGTGGGGAATAGGAATTATATTTGGTGGAATGATAAGTGTCATGACATTATGAAATAATGGTATATTTTGGAAAATATTTCCCAATCCTTGAAGATTTTATGGAGAGTGTCAATTTCCTACATAGCTAAAAAAAATTGTTTTAAATCATTATATTATTAACACATATGCTATTGAGATAATAACAAAATATACTATAAGAAATAAAACAAATCAATTATGTTGTTACAATTATAACATTGTTGTAATAAAGAGTATTAGAAATGAAATCTGACATTGTCTCTTTTAAAAAAATTATTTCAAAAATATGAATTATTGAAACATTTTTACTAATGTATGTAATTTTGTTTTCCTTCTTAAATTCAATAGTATTAATACATATTTTAGTTTTGATTTAATACTAATTTATTATAAATTATAATTTAATTTTTATTAAAAATATATATAAAAATATAAAAATATAAACTATGCACTCACCTTTCCATTAATATTATTATAAATTAATTTAATTTCCTTTCCATTAATATTATTGTTATTATAAATTAATTTAATATGGGTTAATTATATATAAAAATTTCATGCGATTAGTATTAGATTTATATTTAAAATATTTTTCTCTTATAATAGTTTTTCTCATAGTTCATTAATCATAAAGATGTTTTAATAAAACATTATATATTATAATATAATAAATCCAATGAAAGTGTGATTGTAAAATAATTGTAGCATTTATCAATTATATGTACAATTTGTACTTATTACTTAATATTTAAGTGTTTTTTCTTTTATATTATTTTTTTAATATTAATGATAAAAATTGTTTTAATAATATAAATGTGATATAGAATATATGGATGATATTTTTTTTTCCTATACCATGAATTTAATACAATTATAAAATATAAAGTAATAATTATCATTTTTTTAGATAATTAATAAAATTATAATATATTATTTGTTTTTTATTAATTTTAAATTAAAATTCAAAATATTTATTAAATTAAAAAATAATTAATATAATATATTGATAAAATGTATTATTAATTTTTTTGCGTATAATAAAATTTAATATTCTCACTTAAATAATAGACACTTTCACCAAAAAAATATATTTATAAAAATATTAATGGTCTTATTTATCTATATTAATGAGTAAGTTTAATGTATTTAATTAATTATTATAATTTATTAAATTTAAATTTATGATTTTAGAATATTAAATAAAAACTATTTGAATGAAATACTATTTTACTGAATTTTTACTTAAACTTATATTAATTGACTTAACAATTTTTAAAACTCAATGGCTATTAAAAAAGAAATATATCATAATAATTTAAGAAATAAAAATAAAAGTAAATAAATCTATATAATTTTAAATCGATAAATCAAAAAATATAATATATTTAATGAATTAAATAAAAAAATTTAAATTATTTTTAACATATATCAAAATTATTTATTTTATTAATATATTTAAATTTATTATTTATTTTATTAATATATTTATTTATAAATTTAAAGTTAGTAAATTATTTATTTTATTAATATATTTATTTATAAATTTAAAGTTAGTAAATTATTTATTTTATTAATACATTTATTTGTAAATTATTTATTTTGTTAATATATTTATTTGTAAATTTAAAATTAGTAAGTTATTCATAAAGTGTAAACAATGGTTACTGAATTAGTTTACACCAAATTAAATATAAAATTAAAAAAAAATTCATAAAATAGGTTAAGTATAAATTTAATTTAAAATTTGATGTTTAAGAAAATAAATATTAAAGTAGTAAATCACATCCTTGTTTATCTTTGAATTTAAAAATTTCTATGGTTAAATATTATTTATTTATTTTAATTTTTAATTTTATTTTTTTTAAATATATTCCTACTAAAAGAATTTATTAGTCATTTTCATAATTCCTTTCTCCATTCAACATCCTTTACTCCATTTTTTTATGTCCCTTTCTTTCTTATAAATAAATTTTAATCGCGCATTGAAAAGGCTTTGGGCCCAACCGAATTCAATGGTATATTTAGAGGTCATAAAGGCTTTCGAGTTTACATATAATCAGGCACATTGGTTGTTAACAACAATAATGTTATTTAACTCAATGTTCTCATCATAAGTATGGAATTGCACAAGGATTGGGCTATTACAAGGTTTTTGTGGAAGACCATTCTAGCCTATCGTCAAAATGTTCCACAACTTACAGAATAGTACCCTAGTACATAAGGTCTCCAAAAATTAGTGTTTAGAAGCACTCATATGCAAGGCTTCTTCTCTTCTTGTCAACATCTCGGTCATTGACACCTCCCACGTTATCTCGGTCATTGACACCTCCCACGTTATGTGGATATGAAACAAAGTAGCATATATGCTAGCTAATCATGAAGTTTGGATTATTTGATAGTGCTCGTCTCCACTTGGAACAATGTAAACTATCAAATGGGAGTTGCATCAATTTCTCATTTTATTGAGGTACCAAAATATTATTCGATTTTTAAAAGTGTTGATTCAGAATACACATTTTCTTTGGAGCATATTTTTGACATTTTGAATTTTGTTATGTATAAGTATGAGCATTTTTTTTAAATGTTTGTGATTTTCATGTTGATTTTGAAAAGTGTTGATGCAACATCAACCACTTTTTTTAGAGGGATTATTTTTGATATCTTAAATTTTATAATATATTAAGTGTGAATAATGTTTTTAAAATGTTTGTGATTTTCATGCAGATTTTCAAAAGCATCAATAAATTTTTAAGTCATATTTTTGGGACTTTAAATTTTCTTATGTCGTAAGTATGCACAAGTTTTTTTAAATTTTGATTATTTAACCATTTTTCAAGTTCTATTATTCATCTTCTTGTTTTTCCTCCTAAGATGTTCGGTTCTTAAGGACATTACAAACTTGTGCCTTTTGCTTTTCTTTGCAATGTTTTTCTATAATGATTTTTTTATTTATTTTTTTGAAAAGTTTTAAAAAAATAACATTAATATTTTGAGGTTATGATTTTTTATATATTTATATATCATTAATTAATACTTCAATACACATAAAAAAATTATCACTAAAAAATAATTTTAAACACTTGACAAAAAAACATTTTGCATATAGATATAATTAAAAAAAAAATACTTATTTTGGGGTCTTTTCGCTAAAACTGACATGTCAAATAAAAAAAAAAAAAACTATGAAAAAATTGAATAAAAAGGGGCGAAAATAATAAATTTTAAGAAATTTCTATGAATTTAATATTCGAAAATGATGACTATCAAGGCCCACTAGCACAACTAGTTGAGAATGAGCATCATTTGCAATGTGACCTACGATCAAACCTCACAGAGCTTGTGATGCTCATGCTAGGGGAGGAGTCATGGTAAAATCCAATCAACTTAGAGTTGGTGTGGCCCAAGCTGGGTGCGATCCCCAGGTGAACTTGACGACTTAGATCCCCTGGGTCAGGGTTTCTCAAGCCATATGTGAAGCCTAGAACAACACTGACAACTTGAAATACAAACAAAAAATATTCAAAGATGATAACATTTAAGTTTTTTTTTTTTTTTGTTCCAAATAAAATGATTCAAATAAAATTTTAAGTAAAAATAATTTAAAAAATGTTAAAAAAAATATAATTTACAAAAACAAAACAAAAAAATAAAAATTTTTATAAATAAAAAAATACAAATACATTTAAAAAAAACATTTAAATAATTTGTCTTTAAGAAAAAAATAGGTAGAAGGAAAAAAATAAAAAAAATTAAAAAACACTAAATTAAATTAAGATAAATTTAAGAAAAACATTATAAAAAAAAAACAATAATAAAACATTAAAAAAAATGTTAAACCCCACAAAGCTGCACGAGCAGCCACAAGCCCAGGCGGGTGGTCATTTACAAATTTTCGCCCACCTTGGTCCGCGACTGCTGGGGCAGCTAGGGGGTTTAATTGTTTTAAATGTATTTATTTTTTTATAATTTTTTTAATAATGGTTTTTATTATTTTTATTAGTTTTTATTATTTTCTTTTTTATTATTATTATTATTATTATTATTTCCACGTTTTTTTATTTTAATTTTAATTTTTTTTAATTATGTTTTTTTTAATTTAGTTATTTTTTAATTATTTTTTTTAATCATCTAATTACGTATTATTTATTTATTTATTTATTTATGTTGTGTTATTTTTATTTTTTTCTCAAATTGTGTTTTATTCGAAAAAAATATTTTTTATTTTTTTTTGAATTTGTATCTTTCATTAGATAGTTTTGTTTTATTTTTTGTTTTTTAATTTTTTTTTTTTTCTTTTTATATATATTTTTTATATTCGATTTCTTTTGAGTCTTTTATTTGTTAGTTTTTTTATATTTTAATATATATTCGTATTTACTTGTTGTTTTAAACAATTTTCATTTAGTTTTAATTCTTTTCAATGTTTTGATTTTGGTTTTGTTTTTTATTTTTTATTTTTATTTATTTATTATTTAGTTTTATTTTATTTTTTCTATCGAGTTTATGTTGATTCTGACTAGCAATTCGATCCTCGTATGTGTCAGTTTCATAGTTGATTTTAAAATTTTTGTTATAATGGATCGAGTCCACCCCCAAAATGTGTTAATTTCATGGTTGGTTTTTAAGTTTTCATTGTAATAGGTTGAGTTTGCCTACATTGCATGTCAATTTGATGGTTGATTTTTAATTTTTTGTTGCAGTGTGTAAGTTGTCTTAGGCTAAAATTTTAAAATAGATATATTTTTAGTATTTAAAAAAGAAGTTACTCTCGGTATAATGACTCTTTTATTTAGGTGTTCATTTTGAAAGTTTTTTTAGTCATATAATTTTACTATAATGCCATAGCTGAAATATGTTGAGAGCTTATGGTTTTCTATAGTCATGATCTTTAGTTTTAATTCCATGGTTGAAAAATTGTCAAACTTTTAAGGTTTTTCTGAGTCATGATATTTTATCTTTAATGATATGATTGAAAACAAATATAACTCTTTTATCTTTAACACCATACTTAAAATTGTTATAGTTTTAAGGCCTTTCACAGACGTGATATTTTATCTTTAATGTCATGTCTAAAAATCATTGGAATTTTAAGGTTTTTCAGAGTCATGATATTTTATCTTTAACGCCATTGATAAAAAACATTGAAAATTTACTCTAAAAAAAGGCATTGTTTTAGCATTAACACTTTTCATTTTTAGGGTATTTTTTGCACAATAAAATGAATTTTATTGGCATTTACTGCCATTTTTAAAAAACATTGAAAATCTATAGGGGGAAAACGAATTATTCCAACATCAACATTTTTCATTTTCAAGGTATTTTTTTCACAAAAAAAAGTTAGCTTTTATTGAATTTTATTGTCATTTTTAAAAAAATGTTGAAAATTTACCCTAAAAAAATAAATTATTCCAGCATTAACACTTTTCATTTTTTGGTTGTTTTTACATGTTTTTTTGTGTTTTTTTTGCTAGAGTTCTTGTTTTGTGATTACAATTCCCATTTGATATTTTACATTGATTTGGAACCTCCTACAGGGATCCCCTATTAAGGACATGTGCTGGAAGCTCATTCAAAAAGATACATGTGTCCTAGATAGGGTGTTTACGATGAAAAGGTGGGAATGGGTTGGATGCCACTACCCCACCTAGCCATGTGGTCGGGGGACATGCAAGCATGCCCCTATAAAGTAGGTTCATGCTGTTATGTTTATGAAGTCGTCACAATATGTGAGGTGCTCTCGACACACTATAGCTCATGCACGACTCCTATCAAACCCTTGAATTCTTGCCATCCATCCTTAGTGCTCCATCTACCTCTAATGTAGATTACAACATCTCTTCTCATGGTTTGATTCACATTTTATGCTACTATCTACTAGTACCTCTAGCCTAAATCACATGTTCTTTCTCTTGATGATTACAATCGAGGTCTTCAATTGATCCACCCCTTCAATACTTGTTCTAGATCTATTCTACTACCTCTACACCAAATTCATTGCTACAAATCAAAGTGGCCCTCCCTCAAAGACTAGAATCATGATAACAATATCCAATTTTCATCCTAGAGAATAGGTTCTTCACAGTTGTTTCCTTCCTCTTGTAGGTTCAACACACTTGGTGTTACCTCCAATTTTGGATCCTCTTGCATGAAAGACAAGAACTCATTTGGATGTGAAATGCCTTTAGCGAAAATGATATTGTCAGTTTTCAGTTTGAATAATGCTCCTTGTTTGGTGTTTGTTCCCACATGTAATTTTTTTCTATAATTTCATCACTTACCACTCTTGAACGATACTCTCCTTATGATTTGGATTCAAATATTAAGCACCCTATCTCTAGTTTATTGTCTTAGGTCATCCCCATTTCTTTTCTAGTCTCTTCAATTAGACTATCTCTCCCTCCTCGCCTACTACTAAGTTGGCTCACCCTTTTTGTGGACAGATTCTTGTACTCTCCCTTACTAGATCTTGACATCCTTTTCGATCACTTGGTCACCTAGTTTAGGACCTTCCACATGTGTCTCTCCTTTCATGTATGCACTTATACCCCTCCCTATTTAATCACCTACTCTTCTATCTCTACTGGGCAATCCATCATGCCCTGCCAATGTGCATGTGTTTGTAGAGAATCCTACTACCAATAATGTGCCTCTAAGGGGAACTCATATATCAAGCAATACTTAGAGGAAAATATTTCTTGATTTCATGAGCTCACTCCAGGCCCCATGCAAGATGAGCTCAAATACATGGATAGAGAAGGAGCCTCTCAGAGGCATCAACTTTCAAATAGTTAAGTTCCTATAGAGTTCATACACTGGGTGACAAGCATTGGACGAACACATGGATATCTCAACCAATACATGTACAGTGTGTATTTATGTTGGCACTTAAAATTCCTCCTTGGCAAAAGCCCTATGTACTGGTTTGAGCATCGAGTAGATCTCCTACACTCTATAGAGAATTTGCATCATCATATGAAGGGCCTGGACCAATGACTAGATCACATTGAGTAACACTGCAGTATCCCATCCCCATAAACAACGACAACCGATCTAGGTCACAACTGTGGATTTTGATCCCTCTACTTAGTTTATGTTATGTTTATATTATTTTCTGGTATTATTGTTCATTATTATGGCAACCCTAACCCGCTTTTCAGTTTACGTCCCATCTTTTTTTATCTTTCAAATACTATGCTATTATATGCCTTTCTACAAAGAATGAATTTTTTGTTATGGTCCTGTCTTCCTAATGAAAAACTAACCTAAGGTATATGCATATCCATGTACATTCCTATTTAGAAGGTAATACAATATTTATCCCAAAAAAGATTGACTTAATCTTTTTTTTCTCTTAATTCTTATTAAAAAGAATATATATATATATATATATATATATATATATATATATATATATATATATAATTATATATATATATATATATATAATTATAATAAAATAAAAAAATTATATGAAAAATTATTATATAATTTTAAGCAGATAAATGGAAAGAGTGCAATGTATTTAGACAATTAATTAAATTTTCTACAATATTTTTAACATATATGAAAAAATATTTATTTTATCAACATATGTATTTATAAATTCTAAGTTTATAATGATTCATAGAAGTGTAAACATCTGTTAATAAACAAACGGAGATACATCTCAACTCTTGATTTATCAAGTGCTTAGAGAGTGATCCAATCTCTTTTCACTCTAAAAAATAAATTCCCACCTCTAAGAAATTTGATTCCTCTCACCACTTTATAGATCTAGAGTTAAGATAGATATAGACTGATAGAATATATCTATGTATGTATATATGTATTTGTTCTTACACAATAATACCATTTCAAAAACTACAGGTTGTAAAACCTAGAATTCAAAAATCGTTGATAGTGAATTGACTATTTTACTTTAATTTTATTTTAATTATTAATGTTTTTTTATTTAATTTAAGTTTAATTTTAATTTTTATATAATTTAACTGATTCAAGATGCTTATATAATATGAGAGACTTTACATCATCTCTTTCCAACTGAAATAGAAAGTAACAATTACTTTGAAGGAAATTAAATATAAAATTTCAAAAAAAAAATTCATAAAATATATTGAAATATATTTTTAATTTAAAATTTTCTATTGAAAAAGTTAATGGTTTTACCATGAGTGCTTAATGTAGTAAACTATATTGTCACTTATTTTTAAATTAAATTATATTTTTTGACTCTTTATTGTTAAATGAAAAATTTCTTATAATTTTTTAAGTTTTTTGAAAATTATATTGCTACTCAAAATTTTACCTATTTTAAAAGTTATAAGTTATTGTCATAGTACTTATTTTTCTTTTATCCTTTATCTTTTTAGTTTTTTTATTCATTATCCCATTAAAGAATTTTATTTTGTTTTCTTTATTTTTAATTTAAACTATATTTATTTTGGAAAATTATATATTTTATTTTCTTCATTTTTTTAAAATTAAAGTGCTTATATTACTTTAAAAACTAGATTAAATTGTTGACATCTAGGTAGTTAGAGGGAGGAAAAGCTTCTCAACCTCTACCAACAAAAAACCACTATAATTATACAACTACAACCACACTTACACTTCTCATTATGAACATAGAAAACAAAGATATTTTTACATTGATTAAACATATAAAAACCCAAGGCAATGCTAAGAGATCCATCTGTAGGCTAAAGTTCATTATCACAAAAATAACAAGGGAATTCTATTCATATGTTGATCCAGGAGTGTCCACAGTCCACGTAAAATAGGCAATGATTCTATGAACTAGGAGACAACATTCCTTACCCACAAGTTCGTACCACCCACTGCACTTCGTCTGTGATAAAAACTCTTAAACCCAAAACCATGAGCTTTCTATGTCCTCGTTATTCATGAATCAAGGAACTACCAAAAAACTCAATATAGCAAGCCAAGAAGACCTAGAGATATAACACCATTTTTTTCCCATACTAGTCATCCTCTGAGGAAGAGATATTCTTTGGATCTCATGCATTAGAGCCAAGGGGATCAAATTTCTCCCCTCCTCATAATCACAAGGAATGTGACTTTCTACATTCATAAAGCAGGTAGCTATATTGTCCACACAAAAACTCAGGTTCCTCAACATCTTTTTCACGTCTTCAATATAGGGGGAAATATTATATTTTTCAGATTGTTTGTCTCTTAACAAAAACCCCATAAGTGTTTTCATCTTCCACTGTATTTCTATTGAATTCAATTACTACTTGCACCTTCCCCTCATATTACTAGGGTCAGGAACCCATTTAGACATGTCCTCCAACAATTCTGAATCTAAGAGGGATTATCTGTTCTCCCCAACTTTAATTTTTATCCAACAAATCTCCTTGCATGTCTCCAGAGGAATGGGATTGAAATAGGTCAACAAAAATTCATGGGTGAAGAAATTACCACCTTGTTGCCTTGGTTGGGCTCTGGCTCCTCCTCCCCTCCTTCTTCTCCCTCTCTTCCTCGAAAACATTGTAAGACCACAAGATGTACCTTCTTCTTGTTTAAAAGGATTGCATCTAGCTATAGAGGGACACAACCACTAGCTTGACTAAGTCTTGGCAAGATGTGGGAACCATTAAAGAACCTCGTCACAAGAACATCGACCATAAGAATTTACCTATGACACGGACTCACCAAAAAAGGATATCGGAAACTCCATGTCAATCAAATACTCTGGCCCCTTAAAAATTGAGCACACTAGATGTAAACCCAATACCCAAACAATACTACACTTAAGAACCCAAGGAGCAATAACCAGACCCCACCTCCAACACATGTCAGAACTTGTTTCCCACAGTTCCCCTACCACTCCTATACTGAAAATAGTCATTCCAAATTTTTCAAGAGGATATTGACTCAGAAGACACAACCCAAATGAGGCTATAAAACTTACAGAGACCTGGCCCTCAGAATACAAGACACATTCAACAACTAAGACACAAGACCCAAAATTATTATACCCACATAAAAACCACATAAAATAAACTACTTTAAAAACAAGAAGGCTAGAAGAGTTACATAGGGCATACCAATTCCAATCGATGGCAATAAAATCCCACAAAAATTCATCGACTCCCCATCTGGACACAAGCCAGCCCAAAAAATTAAACCTGGTGGAAAGGAATCGGAAGCAATGGACACTATGACTTCTTTTTGGAACAAAAAATTTCTCACAACAAGGCCTATGGAATCCCATATCCTTAGAATCTTAGGATTCACCTCCATCTAAAAATAATTACGGACGATGATTACAACTCCACTACTAAACCAAATACATGAAATTAACCCAGCCTCACCATCCCTACCTTCACAAATTCCTTCCATTACCATCCTCATCAGCTCATAAACACCATTCCAACTGGAGGGTTGCATTATGCTACATGCGAAGCAACAAGTGTGTACACCCTCCATTCATGGATTTTTAATACACTGACGGTGGTGGGCATGAAGACCCAACCCCTTGCCACACTTAATAACATCCCCATCGGGGATATATCTTTTATTTTTAAAATGAAAGGAAAATTACAGTCTATGTGTATAGTGAAACAACAAATAAGGCTCATTGAATCATGTTGATTGTAAAATTCATTTAAAATAAGGTTCCACAACAATATTATTAAAAAGTAGTGTTGCAAAAGTACTATTAGAAAGTAGTGTTAAAAAATGGAAGGAAACAAATATGGTAGAAAAGAAAGAGAATCTATTTGTAATCCTCTTTTTAATATTTTTACTCTTATTTAAAATGTCAATTAACACACATATGGGATTCCTTGGGAAAAGGATTCAATAATACTATGTGTAAAGAAAAATCCTTCATTTCATGATCCTAAAGAATTTCCAAATCCTTACAAAACTCTAAGCTATTAGATCTATGTGGCCTCTTTTGTTTCCCTTGCAAGGTTTCATTTGAATTTACAATCTTTGTGAGGGTCTAGGTGTAGACTTATTTGTTTTTCCATTCTTGGTGCAATGAGTTGAATCCTTAGTGGATTATTTGGAAAAATATATATATTCTACTTGTTGACATTGGAATTGTACACTTAAGTTAACAAGGGATGAATAGCCTAGACCGAGGCTCTTTAATATCTCTAGCTATTTAGTATGGCTATCCTCGATGGGTTTATAGGCTCTATTGGCCTTGCATCCTTTCCTCTTACTAAGAAGTGAATCCAAGGAAAGCTAATCCTAATTTAAACTATGGTTATCATATTCTAAAATAAAACTAATTCTACACTAAATAATGATTAAAATAAATTGTAAGTAAATTATCAGGTTAGTTATTGGGGCAATTATATGAATGATATATTGCCACAAATTAAATTATCAACCAAGGATTCGTAATCAGTAGAGTTGATACACTATATGTGTCAATAATAGATAAGTTCCTATGTTTGATGTGTATAGCCTAAATAAGAAGCATTCAAAACTAGCACTCCCTTTCACAAATTTCAATCTAACTTTCTCACACAATTTTAAGGTCAGAAGGAAAAAATCAGTAATAAAATATCAACAAGTATGTGATATAAAGTTTTTTTTTTTCTCAGGTAATAAGTTTGTTCATATATAGGTTCATGAAATAAAAAAATCGATTCAACTCTGTTTTCTTGCAACAACTTACTGCAATAAAGCATCAACTAAAGAAATCATTCTTAATCTAAATAGCTCTAAAGGAATCCATACATTCTTATACAGGAAATCTTAAGCATGATAAGAGTCTTCACTAACAACACATGTAGGTGAATGGTGAGATATCTCATCTTAACACTTCTTGTTATTTAAAATAGAAATCAATAATTAAATATACAACCTAAGAAATAAAGTTTTCATTCGTAAAATCAATAATTTATCACTCCAAAACTAACATTTATAGAATTATATCAAACACTCTCAAACAAATTACCTTAATAGAATCATAACTGGAATCATATCAAATACTTTGAAATTGAATTATAACACTAAGTCACACATACATCAAACTAAAGTCGCAAAATTGTAGTGAAAACTTGCCTTGATCGCTTTGGTGGGCCCTTGCCGAGATAGCAAGGAGCGCTATGAAAACTTGCATGACTAAGGAATCTATGAGCACATTGAATTCATCAATTACTCCTTGAATTATTGATTTCAAAAATAAAGGATTACAAAATCAAATCTCCAGCATAACAGTAATATTTACACCTATGTATCTTTGTCTCTCTAGTTCTCTTACTGTCTCTATAAACTATCTACAACTACAATTCTTTAATTAACTAACTTCTATTAATTAACTAACTCCTATGGTCAAATCATTGTAAAAATACACAATTTACTTTCTTAGCTTCATCCTCATGACACACAGTGCATGAGTGATGAAGCATATCTTGATTTTTCATAAAAGGGTAGGGCATTTGACCATTGGTTCCCTCAATCTCATTGAAGGCAGCTCACGTGAACCGTAGAAGCTGAAGGGTCAGGTTTCATACCAAATGAACACAGGGGGTAAAGGATGATTGGAGGTACTGGATGAACATAGTCAGTTCCAGATGAGTGTAGGTACCAGACGAACACAGGTATGCAAGTATCAGACGAGCATAGGTACTAGATGAATGTAGGTGCATGGGTACCAGATAAGCAAGAACACAGGTACAAGATGAGAAATGTTGGTACCAGATGAGTAGGAATAGGGTCTAAAATTATATTTTAGCCGATCCAAATACTTAGAAAGTATAAATAGTCAATTATTTCATTCCTACTAACAAGAAATCGTACAAACTATGCTTTAAGTATGAATTACCTCATATATACACAAGGATGCTAAAAGTCATGTTTTTGAAGAAGGTAGGCAAGTGGTGAGTAGGTTTTGAGGTAAAGTTGGTCGAAAATAGAAGACAATATAGGGTATTAAGGCATAAAAGAGTAGACCCAACATTCCCCCATACCTAAGTCGTTGCATGTCCTCATGGAAAAAGTGTTGAACCATTCCTCAAAATTTCAAAAATGGGGTTTTCTTACACTTTTCCTGAACATCATCTATTTGTATCTAAGAGATTCACACCTAAAGGTTATTCTTTGAGTTCCCTTTTAATAACCATGGTATAGTGTATAGGCGAAGAACTTTCTTAAGCTTGGTGGAGACCTCGTCGTACTCATCTTGCAACCTTTGTCTATTCTCCTTTAATTACTCATTTTATTTCTTGATGTACATGTCTAACAACTTATATTCTTTCACTTTTTCTTTTAGTTTTTCATTTTCCATATGAAGTCTCTGAATTTCATTTGATCACTAGTTAGAAAACTAGCATATTTAACTGCTACTTCCTTAGTGGTTTCTTTACTAGCCTCAACTTCTTTCCTTAACTCTTTCAAGGTTAGATATCAATTTTTGGGATTCAATTGCATTAATTAAGTCATTCATCTATGACTATTTCCATGAGATGTAGTCATAACTAAATAATTTTTCATGATTTTGAAAGAGTCCATGAGAGGTAGTTGTAACTGACTAATTTCTCATTACTTTTTAATAGTCCACTTTGCACTCATTACATCGGGTGATGCTCGCAGGGGTGAAGAAGTGGGATTGAAGCTAGTGAAATGAATCACATAGCATCAATCATCACTTATGAGGCTTGCACCCAGTAACCAAGACTTCCCTGAAGGTCATCCATCCCAAATCGCTTCTAGCTCAAGTGCGCTTAATTGTGGAGCTTTCCCCACAATTAGTCCCACTTAGATTGCTACCCCATTTGAAAAACCTTAGCAAGTATCGTGCCTCATGAACCATTCAAGTAGATTTCCCTTCAATCTTTTGTATTTAAGTATTAAGGGGTTTTTTCAGTGCATCATATTAGGTATCATTACTTGGGATTCAACTGTGTTAAGTAAGTCATTCATCTATGACCATTTCCATGAGAGGCATTCATAACTAGATAATTTCTCATTAATTTTTAATAGTCCATCTAGCACTCATTGCATCGGGTGATGCTCAAAGTTTATGTAACTGATTCTTTTATTTCACTAAGTTTTTCAACTTATACATTTTCTTTTTAAGTGAAGCAAAGACATCTATTGGATTTTCTGGAAAAGAAGGTGTATGAGTAGCCATTACCTAATGTGCCATGCTCCTGGTAGTTCATCATGTAGGTGCTGATGACTCACCAGATTTTTTGTTAGGAGTGAGGATATAATCTTGAAACAACCTCCTCTTCTTCCTTTTGGTCTCTGACATGGACTCTGCAACTTCTCCTTTTTGTCCATGTTTCTCCTTTTTTAGTAGTTTGTTCTATGTCACCCTTTTCACTTGTTTTAGGCTATTTCATATTTTTAACCCTCGGCTCAAGAGTGTCCTCCTGAGGAAACTCAACAACTACCTCTAAAATAGTACCTGTGAGTTTTCCTTCTTCACTATCAGCTTACTTCCTTCTCTTCTCCTCGTTCTTTGGGGTTTTACCTTGAGTGGTTGAATCAAGAGATGTGATTTTACCCTTTAATGATCACCTTGATGGTGCAATAGAATCCTTCTCCTATTTCATTTTACCCTTGTCTGATTTATTCACGGATCTTGGTGAAGTAGGGCCAAAAATGCCTTCTTTAGATTTTGACTTCTTCTATTTATTCTTACTACTCTCTTGCATGCTATCTAAATCCTTACTACTATCCACTGGCTTGTTTCCTTCTATGGTTTTGGAACTCCCTTTGAAAGAAAATTTATTTCTAAGTAACTTCTTCCAACTGCTACCCTACTTCCTTATCTCATGAGTAACTAATAGTTTTATCAATCCATGATGATAAATACTAGTCTCCGTTGAAAATAACAACAAGAAATGTTAAAAATAGAATCTAAAAATTCCAATTTAATTTGTCCTTGAATTAAATTGTGAATTAAAATTGCAATTCTTTTCTCATGGAAACTTGTAATAGTTAACTAAGTTAAGTTAACATAGTTAACTTAGGAATTTCGAGTTGGAATTCTATCTGAAGTCATGTAAGTGTAACCCCTAAGTTTGAGGGGTCCAAGATGAGTTTATTTATGAGTTGTAATTAGATAACTCAGTTTACTGAGTTATGGCTAGTTAAATTAGTTCTAATTGTTTGTGGAACTAATAAAGGATTAATAGTCAGTTGGTGCACTGGTGCATCCACAAGTGTTACTCCAGTTAATTGAAGATTCTCTCATCAGAAACTCAATCATGTAAGTTTAGAGAAAGACCCAGTTGAGACTAAAGTACAGGGATAATGTGCTATGTGTTGTATGATTTAGTAAGCTATAAATATCATGCATGCAATAAAAGAATGACCTAATTTTGGATTGCGCAGTTATGGATGAGGAATTTGTCTTTAAATACAAGCTAATTCTCTCGGGAATTGTGCATGTAGGTTTTAGCCCTGTACAAAAATTTCCTGCATACAAATTCTAAAACACAGAAAATAAACAATGTGAGAGCATAACACATAAAACACATATACATAGATATTTTCCCCTGGATCCCAAAACTGGGACTACCATCTTGCTTTTCCATTATGTTCCTTTCAATGTTAGAATACATATTTATACATGCTGAAGCATCCAATACCATGGACCGAAAACCATCGCATCCAAAACCATGGATCGAAAATCATGCACAAAACCATAGGTAGGTCTGCCCAACATAATATAGGGTCCAATAAACAAAATTTTCTGGGGCGCTGCCCCGAACCCCATAGAAGGGGGTTACCTGCACCCCTCAAACCCCCTGTGACCCCCCCCTCTACGCAATCGGTGCAACGAATGAGGGGCTCCGCCCCCCCTCTAACCCCCCGGTTAACTACATGGGCTAGTCATGGAAACAATATAACACAACCCAACATTCTCCCACTTGTTGTTTTCTTTCCACATTGGAGAGCTTAGTCATTTATCTAGACCTGCAACATCCATTGTTTCTCCACACCAAGACAACTCCTCAAAGCTCACATATTTTGACAATGCATCTGCAGTATTCTTCAAAGTGTCCACCTTTACTAGCAACACCTTTTTGTTTTCTATCATATCCCTCACAAAGTGATACTGAACATCAATGTGCTTTGTCTTTGAATGATATGCAAGTTTCTTTGCCAGGAAAATTGCACTTTGGCTGTCATAGTCTATCCTTATAGCTCCCTGTACTAACCCAATACTTGAACAAAATCTCTGCAACCAAATTGCTTCCTTGCTTGCTTGCTTTCTTGAGTGCCTACCATGTATTCTGCCTGTGTAGTTGATAGTGCCACTGCAGATTTTTTCTTACTCATCCAACTAACTGCACCTCCAAATAACTTAAACACATACCCACTTGTAGATCTTCTCTGATCTAGATCTCCAGCCTAGTCTACATCAACAAATCCATGAATATCCAACACTCTATCGAATCATGGTCTTCCTTGGTAGCACAAACTAGAATCACTAGTGCCATGCAAATACCGGCAAACTCGCTTCGTTGTTGTCCAGTTCTCCTCCGCTGATTTTGACATAAACCTACTCAATACTCCCATTGCATGTGCAATGTATGGTCTAGTACAGACCATTGCATACATCAGGGTACTGACTGCACTTTCATATTGAACATGGGACATGCCCTCTTCCTCTTCTTGTGTCTTGGGACACTGTTCACACCTACAGGAATAGGAACCTTCACCGGTTTATTATCCTGGATATTAAACCTCTACAGTATTGTCTCGACATAATTCCTCTGGTTTAATCAGAGCTTCCTCTTTTCCTGGTGTCTTTTAATTTCCATGCCCAAAATATAGTTTGCTCCACCAAGGTCTTTCATGTCGAATTTGGAGGACAATTGGGTCTTCAAATCCTGGATAATTTCTTTGTCATTTCTAACCAGCAACATATCATCCACCTATAAGACCAGATAAATAACTCAGTGACCAATTAATTTAAAATACACAAAGTGATCTACTTTGCTTATGGTGAAGGAAAGTCCTCATATAAATGTATCAAATTTCTAATACCACATCCTTGGGGACTATTTTAACCCATACATAGACTTCTTTAACTTGCATACCAGTTCTTTCTTACCCTTCACTGCAAAACCTTCATATTGCTTCATGTAGATCTCCTTTTGCAGATCCCCATGAAGAAATGTTGTCTTCACATCCATCTGTTCTACCTCAAAATTAAAAGCAGCAACAACATGTAAAAGTAATCTAATAGAAGCTACCTTGGCAACAGGAGAAAAAATATCACCAAAATCAATTCCTAGCACCTAGGAATAACCTTTTTCTACCAACCGAGCTTTGTATTTCTCCACCTTTCCTTCTGCATTTGTCTTCTTCTTGAACACCCATTTGCTGGCAATGGGTTTCCTTCCAGCAGGAAACTTCACCAGATCCCAAGCCTCATTCTTGTTGAAAGATGCCATTTCATCAACCATGGCCTTCTTCTAGTGTTTTCCATCCTCTGAATCTACTGCTTCCTTCAGAGTTTTGGGATCATCATCAGTAATAGATCAAGAAAATTTTGAATAGGAAGCAGATGGACTATACCTTTCCATCTACCTTCTTTCTCGAACTGATCTTCTCATAGCCAGAGTTTGTAGCTCTTCATATTCTGATTCCTCCTCTACTGTAGAGTCTGATTCTTCCTCCTTAAGCTCAAACACTATCTTCTTAGGATTCTTTGGTTGGGATTCATGTTTAATAACATCTTTCACCTCTCTTAACACAACATCTCAGTTTTACACAACTTTCCTTGTTACTGGGTGCCAAAGCTTATAACTCTTTAAACCATCCTTATACCCACTAAAGATGCACTCTTCTGATTTACTATACAACTTGGTTCGTTTATCCTTTGGAACATGTACATATGCACCACATCCAAATACCTTCAAATGTGAAAGAGAGGGTCTCTTTCCAGTCCATACCTCTTGTGGAGTCTTATCCTCCAACATTGATGAAGGTGATATGCTGACCAGGTTACATGATGTCTCCACTACCTCTGCCCAAAATTCTTGTCCTAACCCAGCACCACTGAGCATGCTTCTTGCCCTTTCCATCAATGTTTTCTTCATTCTTTTTGCAATTCCATTTTTCTCAGTTGTTTATGGAGTAGTCTTCTGCTGTGCTATACCACACTTCTTACAAAATTCTTAAAATTCCTTGTTGCAAAATTCTCCACTGTTATCTGTCCTCAACACCTTTATCTTCTTCTCTGTCTAGTTTTTTGCCAGAGCCTTAAATTCTTTATACCTATCAAAGACTTCAGATTTCTTCTTAGGGAAATATATCCATGTAATCCTTGAGAAGTAATCTATAAATGATACATAGTACACAATCATACCTAGTGATGGAACCTTCACAGTTCCAAACACATCATTGTGCACAGGTTCTAATATATGTTTCCCTCTTACTATCAGAGGGGAAACTCACCCGATTCTACTTCCCATATACACAGTTTTCACAAACATCAAAATCCAAAGAGCTATTACTCATACCTTCTACCATACCTTTTCCATGAAGTATTTGAGGGCCCTTCTCTCCAATATGTCCAAGCCTTTGATGCCACAACATGGTCTTCACTACAGAGGCCACCAGATTTTCTACTCCACTTTTAGGAACCACAGAGTTGTTGCACCCATCAACAATAGTGCTACCTTGTAGCTTGTACAATGTTCCGATCCAAACTCCCCACATCAATACCCGTGCTCCCTGAACCATTTTGTAGGTATCCTTCTCGAACACTATTTTTACACCTGCATCATCCAGCTTGCTTATTGAAATCATATTTCTGGCCAATGTAGGAATACGCAGAACACCCAGAAGTCTTTTAAGCCTTCCACCTTGCAACTTCAACTTTACTTTTCCGTGGCCAACAATTCTAGCCTTCCTATCATCCCCTAAGAAGACATCACCACCATCATATTTTTCATACTCGCAGAATCAGTCTCTATGGGGAGTGAAGTGAAAGGATGCACCTAAGTCAATCAACCGTGCCTCATGATCCACATGTGTACTTGAAGAAGCCAAGTACACATCCCCACCTTCATCTGAGGTGGTTTTCTCCTGTGCAGAAGAAGCATCATCAAATCCCTTTCCTTTATCAGGAGCTTTAGATTTACAGTCCCTTTTGTAGTTCCCTTCCTTTCCGCATTTCCACCACACCACCTTTACAGGTTTTCCTAGATATTTTGATCTCCCTCTAGATTCAGATCTCCCACTCTATGACTTACTTTTTTTTTTGTTCTGGGACCATCCTCGTACAGACAAGGCATCACCATTATGGCTCTCCATATTTTTGTGTCTCATCTCCTTCGTCAGCAAGGATGAGACTATGTCATCAAACTGAAAGGTAGCTATATTGCTACCTATTGTAATAACCAAACTATCCCACAAATCTGCTAGAGAAAACAACAAATTGATGCACTTATCTTCATCTAAAATTTTAATATCAATAGATAATAATTGACTTACCATAGTATTAAATGCATTCAAATGCTCTGTCACTGAGTCTCCATCTTTCATCCTCAAGTTATACAAATTTTTCCGTAGGAACATTTTATTCACCAGAGACGTAGATTGGTATAAAGTCCCTAACTTGTCCCACAAAGCCTTCGCCAAAGCTTCCCTTGAAACATTCAACAATACCGAATTTGAGACACACAACCATATTGTGCTCGTTGCCTTTTGATCCAACTTCTTCCATTCTTCAGCGGACACGCCCATTGGTTTAGTACCCAGATCTACCATGATCCATTGATCTTTATCCACCAACAGATCCTCTATCTTGAGTTTCCACAACTCAGAACTCTGACCATTAAATTTCTCGATCTCTATATTTCCACTGCTCGCCATCTTCTTTCACCAACAGAATCGATCTTACAGATCTCGCACTGAACAAGATCTACCACAAGCCTAAGCGAAACCCTTCAGCAACAAAGGCATCCCCTTGAACCAAAAATAGCTTTGATACCAAATGTAGGTTTTAACCCTGTATAGAAATTACCTGCATACGAATTCTAAACACAGAAAATAAACAATGCAAGAGCATAACACATAAAACACATATACACAGAGATTTCCCCTAGAACCCAAGACTGGGACTACCATCTTGATTTTTCATTATGTTCCATTCAATGTTACAATACATATTTATGCATGCCGAAGCATCCAATACCATGGACCGAAAACCATTGTATCCAAAACCATGGACTGAAAATCATGCACAAATCATGCCCTTGACCCCATAGAGGAGGGTTACCTGCACCGCTCAAGCCCCCTATGACCCCCTCCCCCACTACGCAATCGGCGCAACAAAGGGGGGGCCCCGCTCCCCCTCTAACCACCCATTTAATTACGTGGGCTATTCGTGGAAAGAATATAACACAACCCAACAGTGCAAAGAATTAGAAGATTGGAGGCTTGGAAATTTGGCTAAGTATTGGCCAAAAGAAGTCATTAGGTGGAGGATAAGAAATAATTGTGTAGGTTAAACTCAATTTTTAGCAAAGAATATTGTATTCATCCAAATTCTTTGACCAAGGGTTCAAGGAATCAGGGGCTTGGAGAGCAGCAGAAGAGGCTGATTTCCTGGAGCTTTATTATGAGAAGGGAGATTGATCATACTGAGTGTTGGGGTTGTTCTTGTGAGAACATGAATTTTATTATCATATTTGATTTCTAATTTAATTCAATACATATAGTGAGGCTTTTCAGCTGAGGTTTTCCCCAAATACATCTTATGTTATGTGCCATTGTTTTATCTTTTTTGTGTTCATATTGTTTTCATTGATCTATTGCTTTCTGTAGGTTGAAACTAGAAGTAGATTCTTTTCCTTTGCTTTAGTAAATTGCACGAGCTTATGAATTTATAGGAAATTCTACATGGTACCAAAGATAGAATTTTAGAAATTTTCTACATGGTAGCGGAGCAGGAAATTTGTTTTATTGGGCCACAAGTTTGCAGAGAAGATATGAATATTTTTGTGTAGTATTTAAAAAAAATAAGCATATCTTTATTACTTGTAAAAAAATACCCAAATTCAAAAAAATATCGGCCGAATTGGAGTTCATATGAAGGCAATATCGTTGATTTAAAATTAGCACATTTTGCAGAAAATTCTGTGATGGCGGGACATATGAAATAAGTTGGTGTGCTAGCCAAGAACCTATATTAACTTAAGGTACAATATGCATGCAAATCCTTGAGTATAAAGTCAAAGCTTAGAGCCTTGGTGGTTGACAGGGAGAGTAAATTAAATCTCAACATGTAGCCCCAGAGGAAGAAGTCTCACAAGAAGTCTCAGACAATTGTTGAGCAACCACAATTGGAGAAGCCGAGAGGATACCGAGTGGAGGCATCAACTCATACGGAGACCTCAAGTAGGGGGAAATTTCTAGCCAAGTGGGTACAAGTATCACTTGCATCCATACCTCCACGTGTGAGGTTGGGCGATGTAAATTGATAGTCTCAATGGGGCTTAAATTGGGTAGGGTCCATAGAGAGGTTTTATCTCCTGGATCGTACCTTGCTACAGGAGCCCAAAGTACATAGTAGAGGGAGGAATCAGTGGTGATTGATACAGATAGAGATCAAAGTGACAAAGGCTAGAGTAGTCAGATAATAAAGAGTGCAGAGAAGGGTTGACAGTAGTGTAGAAGGGTAGAGTCAACAGAATCAAAGAGTTTTTAATCAATAGAGGCAATATCAGTCATAGACTTTGATGACAGATGCATCATACTAATTTAGGTTAGATGTTTTCTTTGTTTGTGGAGTTGTTGTAGCAACAACACTAGAGAGAAGTGTTTCATGCATAACATTACAAAGGTTCGAGATAGGCATCAAGTTGTATTTCTTTCTTTTTGAGAGGGAGTGTTGAAAATAACAACAAGAAATGTTAAAACTAGAATCGAGAAATTCCAATTTAATTTGTCCACGAATTAAATTGTGAATTAAAATTGTAATTATTTTCTCATAGCAACTTGTAATAGTTAACTAAGTTAATTTGACTTAGTTAACGTAGGAATTTCATGTTGGAAGTCTATCTGAAGTCATGTAAGTGTGATCCCTATGTTTTAGGAGTCCAAGATGAGTTTATGTATGAGTTGTAATTAGATAACTGTGTTTACAGAGTTATGGTCAATTAAGCAAGTTCTAACTGTTTATGGAACTAATAGAGGATTAACAGCCGACCACATACTGGAGAAAATGGAAAAAGGTAGAAGAATGGGATCAGTGTATAGAGACAGAGCAAGGGATAGTGTTAGACAAAGAAATGAGAACAAGACAAATAACCATCAGAATGGTCCCCAACATCCTGAGATGGGGGAACTCAAAAAAAGGAACCTTCACCATCAAAGAAGCTTACGAGCTAAAGGAAGAACAAGAACAAGATGGCCAAGCACTACTCTGGAAAAAAATCTGGAATGGTGGATGGTGGCCTAAGGTAGCACACTTCCTCTGGATAGTTTGTAAAGGGAGAATCCTAACCTGGGACTAGTTAGAGAAGAAAGGAATGCAAAGCCTGCCCTTTTGCTAGATATGGCAGAAGGACAAAGAGAACATCGAGAACATGATGAACTCATGCCCATTTGTGAACTAGCAGTGGGGAAAAATACAAGGATTCTTCGATAGGATGGATAGGAACTATCAAAGCATAAAGGAAACAATCTTGATATGGCACAACAACATCTTCTCAAGCCCTGTTCTAAATCATGCATGGGGATTGGACCTGGGATTTAACCTTTGGACTATCTGGAAAGAACAGTATTGCAGAATTTTCAAAAACAAAACCTCAACACAAGATTAGGTATGGGAAGGATTAGTCAAAAATATTAGGGAAATGATTCTAGCAGAACAATGGAGTCTAGAAGACTGGCAAGTCCCTCCCCATGAAGCAAGAATACTTCATCGTCTTAACATAACAATGGAAATGATTGCCCCTAATGCATGGAAAGTGTGAAGCATGCATATCGATTCCCTGTTTCATTTCATTTTACCACGAGAAGGATTCATCAAGTTGAATTTTAATGGGTTCTCAAAAGGGAAGCCTGGAGCAACAAGACTAGGTGGCATATTCAGAGATAACCAAGCAAATGCGCGGCTCATATACCCAGACTCATGTGGAATCGAAAGTAACAATGAAGCCAAATTTGCAGTAGTTGGACAAGGGCTTCGAATAGATGTAATATTGGGACACAAAAAAGTAGAGGTAGAAGGAGACTCCAGCTTGGTCATAAACACCATGAGCAAACTTAACAATGGCATGTCATGGGACAAACTGAGCCAAAGTTGGAGGATAGCTCGTGTTATCCAGGAGATAGGGGAGCTCATGCACAAGTTCAATTACCTAATAATCAGACATGTAAGAAGGGAAGGGAATAAAGCAATAGATTTCTTGGCCAACTGGGGCTGTAATCAACAACGTGGCCCAATGGGACAATTATGGCCAATTCAACCTAGGGATGATAGATTCAAAGCTTTGGAGGACATCCTATGGCAAGATTCCCAAAACGACCAGGAAACTAGGAATCCAAACAACAATACCCCCAATTTGGGTGCATGCCTGAGGAAGGCGAGGACACTGGTCAGAGATGGTAGTTATGGTATGTAAGGGAAGGATGCCAACCACCACCCACCACAAGCTCATGGAAGTGGGTGTGGTGGCCTCCCACATGCAACCTGACAGAAGACATGGGAGAAGTGGCAGTCAGTGCCAGGGTGGAGAGAGAGGTGGGGAGGTTAAGGCACGATGGGTATTGGGATAGAGAAAGGCGGATTGGGATTATGAAGGAAGGAGAGACAGAGAGGGGAGTATAGTCGAGATTACAAGAGGAAGGATGAGCGAGGGTGCAAGACAGTGGAGCTATCAGCTACGACCTCTGCGAACTATTTCTAGGTATGTGCCCTAGCCTTACAAGCCCATTACTATGTTTACTATGTTAATTCATGGATGGGGCGTGTGGATGAAGACTGAGGAGGGAAATTGGGGAGAAGGCCAAGGAGACCAGTGTAAGCTGGGGGGAATGGTGTCCGGGTTAGAGCTAGAGGCTAGAAATAGGAGGTAAAACCTGGGCTGGGACTTTGATAAACCCCTTGTGAATGATCGAGATAGCTGGTATACGAAGGATGGTGAGGAGACTGTGGCTAAGCATGTGCGAGGGCCATGGGAATAGAAGAGAAGAGAGGTATCTCTTCTCTGTAGAGATGAGAGGAAGCAGCATTGGGTAGAGGGTCGAGGGAAGGCACTGCGAGTGGGAGTGACAGTAACCTAGCTCGATGGGCTAGTGGTGAGAGCTGTAAGCATAATTTGGGTCAGGCATCGAGACATCACCCTTGTGAGAATACAAGAGCATTGACATAACCAAAGGGGTGGTGAGGCTATTGCAAGGTAGGTGAGCAAGAAAAATGAGAGGCAAAAGAGTGGCGCAGATGCATTAGGCAGAGGAGAGGCAATGTATCTTGGGGTAGAGGGGCACCTGGGCAAAGGAAATTGTGATGGGAACTATGAGGGGAGGGGAACCTGCATCATTCAGGAGAGGCATGAGACCATTCCCCAAGAGCTAATGCATATTGTGTGTGAATAGGATCAGAAAAGAGAAGAGATGGCTTGACCCACATGTGGAAGAGGACACGACAGAAGGGGGAGGGAGTCAACTCATACAACATACCCAAGCACCTCAGAAACTAACCATGGGAGGAAGCCTATAGAATGCCTCATCAATGAATTGGTAGTATCTTATAGGGAAGGAACGAATACAGCCATCTGTAATATTCTTGAAGAATGGGAGGAGAAGATAAAACAAGAGGAGGAGTTGGATGACGAAATGGAAAATTACTGGGTTGTAATCTAGGATCCTAGGAGTAGCAGGGGAAAACTCACCTAATTTAAATAGACGTTATATCTGTACTAGCTCATGAAGAGCCTCATGGGGAATGAAATGGAGCAAATGTCAATGGGGATGGCTATGACCCTCCACGACATGCCCAATTACAAAAAATACTTGTGAACAATTCAATTTCAATTGTGTAAGTAGGACATCTGCCTAGATCGAATCCAAAGGAACATTCCTTGCATTATCAAGGTTTTTTACATACCTAGAGACTCACCCAAATATGCAGTCTACCTCAGAAGAACAACATGATTAGTAAGTTTCTTGGAATTTGTTTTTTGTTTCTTGCGGGTAGCATTTACTTTTACTAATGCATGCTTATGATAGATAGACACATAGAGTATTATCATGATACTAATATGTATATAGCATGCTTAGATCAACTGAAACTATATTATTTTTGGATGGATTATAACGAGGATAGGTGGCCAATAGACTAGGTTTCCCACTAGGAAAGTTAAGGTCACCTATCTCACATATGTGGTGTAAACTTGTTTTTCATAAATATAAAAAGAAGGTGCTGCCAAGATTAACAAAAAAATAGAGTATTAACAGTCAGTTGGTGCACTAGTGCATCCACGAGTGTTACTCTAGTTAACTAAAGATTCGCTCATCAAAAACTCATGCATGTTAGTTCAGATAAAGAGCCAGTTGAGACTAGTGTGCAGGGATAGTGTACTATTAGTTGTATTATTTACTGAGTTGTAAATATCATGCATGCGATGAGAGAAGGACCTAATTTTGGATTGTGTAGTTATGGATGAGGAATTTCCCTTTAAATATAGGCTAATTCTCTCACGAATTGTGAAAAGAATTAGAAGCTTGGAGCCTTGGAAATTTGTCTAAGTATTGGGAAAAGGAGCTCATTAGCAGAGGATAGGAAATACTTGTGCAGGTTAAGCTCAAGGTTGAGCAGAGAAATTTGTATTCTTCCAAATTCTTTGACCAAGGGTTAAAGGAATCAAGGGCTTGGAGAGAAGTAGAAGAGGCTAGAGATTGTCTTGAACTTGCTTGTGAGTAGGAGAGATTAATCATATTGAGTGTTGGGATTGTTATTGTGAGAACAAGCATTTTATTATCATCTTGGATTTATGATTTAATGCAATACAGATAGTGGTGGTTTTCAGCTGAGGATTTCCCCAGAGACATCTTTTGTTATGTGCTATTGATTTATATTCTTCTTGTTCATATTGTTTTCATTGATCTATTGGATTCCACTGGTTGAAAGTAGAAGTAGATTCTTGTCCTGTGCTTTGGAAAATTGCATGAGCTTATGAATCTATATGATTTTCTACGGTCTCAGCCTTTTTGGAAAATGATTTAACCCCTCTTACCATCTTGTTCAAACTCATTTAGAGGAAATATGGGAAGTTTATTTATGGTCCTCCTTCAAAATGTAACAAAAGTCTTAAATGGTAAAGAAAAGTGATAGCATGCCTTCCTTCACATGTTAAGAATATTTGAAATCTATTAATGATTAGCTTATATTCCTCTTTAATCCAGTTCCTAGGAATAACCTTAGACCAGTCAGGGTTGAAATTATCGGGTTCTAAGAACTTTCGACAAAGCTCTTTCCTAATATTGACACCTTTGAAGTATTTCTCTCCTGCAACTAGTAATCTTGTAGCCTCTGCTATGGTGGATTCTATGATTTATAATTATATACCTCCTAGCTAAACATATTTTCCATCATAATTTTGAGTGAAAACATGAGAAAAACCCTCATGGTATCCATTAAACTTCTCCAGAAACGAAATCCAGCCAACTTGCTCAAATTGTTCTTTGCACAACTAATATTCTTCTATTTCTTGGTAAAAATAGAACATTGGTTCATGTTGTTCTACCCCCATGTCGAATTTAAGAACGGGTCTTAGATAATTTCCAGGGATAGATCTCAGAAAGGGTTGAGTATCAGAAGTAGCATAGTACCGGAAATAACAAAGTACTGGAAATGACGGAGTACTGAAAAGGATTTATGGAAAAAAATGCGACAGAGCTAGCATTGGATGGATGAGTGGGATGAAGGATGAATGGTATGCAAGAGAGAAATGATGCTCTTTTAGATGGAGAATTGATCCAAAAGAGCATTTATAATTTTTAAAGGAGATGGTAATGGTCACTGATGGTTGCCATAACTACAAGGTGAGCGCATACAGGATGATGGCAATAAGTCATATTCAGAGCTTATTTAGACATTCATCTCCGTTAATGATGTAAAATTCATTCAAATGCAGGTTAAACGCGATGGAGATAACATAGTTGATTGGACCAGTACATTAGTACATGATGGTCAATGTCATGTTTTCATTAATAATTCATCGTAATCATTTAGTTTGGTTATGAGGTAGTGGTAAAATCATTGTTTAAACAACCCACAGAAGTAGGATATCTATCATGAGAGATTCAAATACATTCGCTTGAATTATGATTTGAATATGCCAAATCACACCCATGATTATCCCATTCAATCATATCATAAAAATGATTGTTTTCTTAGAAAACATTGGAATAAAGGCAAGTACTTTAGGATTAGGATAGGGGCTTAACAACTAATGGTAATAAAATTTTATGAGGGTAATTATATATTCATCACAAGATTAATATGAATCTTAATAGTAGAAAATAAAACATTGAACTCATACCTATATTACCATATTAACACAAGAAAAGTTGTTTTAGTACCAGATGAAAATTGTTTTCAAGTACCGAATGAAAATTGTTTTCTAGTACCGGATGAACATAGGAGACTCTCTTCCAGTACCAAATGAACACATGAGACTTTTTTCTAGTACTATATGAATACAAGAGACTGCCTTCCAGTACCAGATGAATACAGGTATTTTTTCTTCAGTGGCAGATGAAATTCTAATAAGATACTCGGATGCATAATCTTCAAATTTGAATCATGTAGTCTTCTCCTTGTAGCTTAGCATGTTCTGAGGGTCAAGCTGAAGTAGGTGCTAGTGATTACTGATGTTGTATGTGAATTTGTTCTGATCGAAGGGTTACACTCAATGCACTAGTACAGGAACTTTGAAATTGCAGTGGAAGTGTTAGAGAATGTGGCAAAAGAATTCAATGCTTAGGTTCCAAGCTTTGTAACAAGAAGGTATTTCGTAGTTGGAAAACCTCCTTTTTTGGAACCAAACTAACCACCTATTTTTTTGCAACTTCCATTTTATTTGTAAATAAACCTAACTACTATTGTTCTATGGATTTTTCTCGAGCCCAAATCAGTTAATGCTCGTCAGTATTTTCAATTTTAAGGAGTTTGAAAAACTTTAAGAAAACTGCATTTCACTTACTCGTGGATTTTTATCGAGCCCGGGCTAGTTCATGCTCACCAATGTTTTCAATTTTAAGGAGTCTGAAAAACTTAAAGAAAACTCCATTTCACTTACCCATGGATTTTTCTCAAGCCTGGGCTAGTTTTTTCTCACTGGTGTTTTTAATTTTAAGGAGTCTAAAAAGCATAAAGAAAACTCCATAGGATCCATTTCCATAAATAATTTACAAGGGTTAGTTAAAGGAATAAGCTTACACTCGGTAAATGTCCTTCTTTATTGTATATCTCCAGGGAAGGAAGCACAATTAGTAATACCAAAATCATTATACAATCAACAAACCTATATACATATAGGTACAATGTTAAATTAGATTATACATCAAAACTTATAGTGGTGGATCAACAAGAGGATAACTCCCACTTCTAACCAATCACATTTCAAAATTTTGAAGAACATGTTTAGTGACATCCTTTTTAGAGAGTGGCTTATGGTAAAATTTCAATAGATGTCCATTTACGACAAGGGAAGTTTGATTTGCATCAACAATTTTTATCTTAACTGAGCCATTTTCAAGGAATGTATCTATGTTATAGGGTCCAAGCCACCATGTTGTGAATTTTCCTTCGAAATCCTTAAACATATTGCCATACAAAAAATCCCAGTCACCTGGTTGATTTTTTTTTTCTTAATAAACTTATCGTGCCATTTGGTTATTTGATCTTAAACAATCATCGTCCTTTGAAGATAATCTTGTCTCATCTCATCCAATGCATTCAATTCCATTATCCTTTGTTTATGTGCCTCATCTAAATCCATTCCTAGCTACATGGCAGTCTTGAAGGTTTTAACTTGGAATTCTATAAGAAGAAAAACCTATTTTCCGTACACCAACTCATATGGAGAATGTCCTGTTGTGTTACTCCAAGTTGTCCTATAGGCCCACAAAGTTTCTTGTAACCTATCAGCACAGTATTTATGAAGTAGTTGTATTGTTTTGGTGAAAATGACCTCGATTAATTTATTGGTAGACTTTTCCTATCCATTCGCCTAGGGATGATAAGGTGTAGATTTCTGGTGTCTGATTTTATACTGCTCTGTAATAGCTTTGACCAATTTGGAAGTGAATTTAGTGCCTTGATCAGTTACTATTTCCCTTGGTACACTAAAATGGGTAAATATATCTTCAAATAAAAAGTTAGCGATAGATTGTTCATTGGCAGAATATAGTGATTTAGCTTTTACCCATTCGGTTACATAATCTGTACATATCAGAATATATTTCTTCTTTTTTGACCCAAGAAAAATTGATCCTACAAAATCTAATGCCCATTTATCAAAATGTTTAATGACCACCTATTCTTGAAGAGGCATTTCATCTACTGGGATAGGTTTCCCCATCCTTTGGAAATTATCACAACTATCCATGTATTTCTTTGCTTCCTTGAAAATGGTGCGCCAATAATAACCGAATTGTAATTCTTTATATGAAGTTAATTTTTCGGCGAAATTTCCACCACACAACTCATTATGGAAAGATTGTAGAATGTCTTGCATCTCATCTTCTCGTGCACATTTTCTGATCACCACATCTAGACCATTATGGTATCAATAATCCTCATGCCACATATAATTAGAAGCAAGTTGTATGGTTCCCTATTTTTCTCTTGAAGACAAATTTTGTTGCAAATTTCCTATAACCAGGTAATTAGCTACATCTTCATACCAAGGAGCATAAGTAGAAATAGAAAATAAATTATCATTCGTAAATCATCAGTAACTGGTGCACTATCACCTATATGGACAAGTCTAGACAGAAAATCAACAACAATATTATATTTTCTTGGTCTGTCAATGATAGTAATATTAAATTATTACAGTAGTAACAACCATGATCTAGTAACACGAGCATTGGTGTTAGGTTTATTCAAATCCAATATTTGAATGGTCTGTGTGTACAAAAACTTCATACCCAATTATTGTTGTTGGGAAAAGTATCCAATATGGAATGACACTATCCCACTCTAAGGGTGATAGTACCTCAGCAACAACTGAATGCAAAGCTATTCAAGATTACTTCTTTATGAGATGAGAGAGAGAAGAGAAAGGGGATCCACTAACCGTTATCTTCCGCTAATGGTTGATCCAATCTTCCCTCTTTGCTGATTGCTCCTAGCTCCTTGCTCTTTCACCGGCCTAGCTACATAAAGATCCTGTAAAAGCACAAGAAAAGGAAACTACAAGAAGCATACATCCATAATCGATTCAGGGATTAGAATAAATCAAATATACAAGCATCAATTCACCATTGAGACACATGCATATAGAAGAACCTCAAATACTTTATTAATAGAAGAAGTAAAATTCTGAGAGTGTTACAACCATAATAGGCCCAATCCAGCAACACCTCCCAGCAGAAAGAAATCTCCTCTTCACCTCCTTCAAGCAAAATCACCCAATAGTTCTATACTCAAACCAACAGCACTTCCTTACTTGCACAAAATTCCCGCCTCCATAGACCTCATGAGAGAGCTCTATATATAGAAGTTTTGGAGAAAGGATGAGTCAGCTTGAGACTGACATGAAGCTGACTAGTTTCCTCTCCCACTTCAGTTATTCTTCAGTTCTTGAGTCCACTTGGAGTTTCTTGCTTCCACTTGGAGATCTAGATCCTCTTACTCATCACAAGGCGAATTCCGTGATCCAAGTGTCATTTTGGAAGCTTCCTGGGCATTTGACACCTTGCAAAATGACTGTGCCACTTGGCCAATCTCGCTCAGCGTAGGTAGCCTTCATTGCTTTTGACATTCAGCGCAGGTATAGAGTGGAGCAGTTGACATTCAGCGTAGATGCTCAGTGGAGCAGCTGACATGATCCAGAAATAGCTTTTTTTTTAGTGTTTTCAGGTGGAGAACTGATTTTCAGTGCCGTGGTTTGCTGACCTTGTTTCTCTAGGGGTAGGAACAACATGTTTAGGGACTTTGGATCCCTCAGATTATTGACATTTCATGCTTCATGCTGTTAGGCACAAAAATGTTTATAACAGTTGCCCCCTAAAGTATGAGGTCGTTTATCGGGTGAAATGCTTTATCAGGAGGATCCGAAGTTCATTCAATCGCTGAGAGGTGCCCTACAATAAAATACAATACAATACATTATTTTTCATTCTGCTTTCATGATCTAGCTGAGGCGGGCATTCCTATGCTCAGCTTTATAAATTCATTTTGGTACATATAAAAGACGACCGTCTGATGGTAGACTGATAATTCTCTGCTGAAATTATCATCCTTTGAATAGGATGATCATTTGCTGCAATAATGTACATATCAAATGCCTTTATATTTCCTGAATATATATCGCAGCCCAGATGGATGAAACTAGATCCGGGGTCTTCAAACTTGTTCGATCTTCACTCTAAGTACAAGTCGATCCATGTGAGAATTGCGCTGAAGTCGAACATGGAAAGACATTGCTTGATTACCGGTCAATAATGTAAACCGTTAACAAGCGCGAGAGGAATCACTGATAATGATAATGAACCTCAAGGTACTACAGTACAATTCACGTGGTGTGAATATAGGACTTGGCGTCGAACACCACGCGAAATCTTCTGGTCGAAGGTCATTGATGTATACCTGTCGCCGGAAGTGAGAAACTTGCTATTGAGGCATGCAAGCTTCAAAGTACTGGGGGGGGTGTTCCTAGATCAACTTCTTGGATAATGAGCTGAAGTCGACAAGAAGCGATCTGTCAAAGGAGGGCCTTAATGAATCCCACATCAGTGACACGGAACGGAGCTAATGATTTTAGTGGAGGTGAAAACAATCTGTGAGATATGATTCAGGGTGGCGATCATGGGTGGACGAAGGATAATGTATGGCAGTGGATGGGACACGGTTGACTCTTTCTGAACAACATCTCTTGAACATATAACGACACTGATTTGATGGATTGGTAGCATTACCCCAAATGTGGATGGTTTGGCGAAGACCATGGTGATGAGACCGGTGAATGAAATAACCCAACCCGATGTGATACGGACGACAAAGTGTCATGTTCAAGAGCGACTTGCTACCATTAAAGCTTTGAGGTTCTCCCAATTTTTCCCCAGTCATTTCTGACCGGTACCTCTTTATTTTTGTCAAGCTTGAGGAGGATAACATATGCTTGTTCTATAACCTGCCCTTCGGGCAAGCCCATTTCTATGTTTTAACGAGCCTAGCGATAGGGAAACTCGTTCTCGTCTAAAGACAAGTTTGTCGCTATTCAATCATTTTAACGAGTCTAGCGACAAAGACAACTCGGTCCTTTTCATTTTTAGAGAGTCTGAAAGGGTACATAAAGTTAACTCCAAAATTCCTTTTTCGTCATCTAATCCCTTAAGTCCGAAAAAGTATAAAACAATACAGAAGGGATGAGTTTTCGATAACTTTAACGAGCCGAATAAAACAAGCGCTCGACCTTTTTGTGCAATAATCCCTCAGGTCCAAAAAGATTAAAATCTAGAGGAGGGATAGCTCTTCTGGTCCTTTTAACGAGCTGGAAGGTCAAAACTCGGCAAACTTTTCATATTTTACGAGTCAATTAAAAAGAGCTCAAAGAAGACTCGTCTTTTGAGGAACGAGTGATAAACAGGGATAGCAGCAGATTCCAGGTATAGGTTGGAAATTTCCAATCACGGCAGTGTCACAAGGATGGCTAAGTGAAATCACTCTTCGTAGCTGTTCCCCAAAATGGGTAAACAATCATATGGGGGTGAACGATCGGCCAAATGGAATGGAGGTGGCAAGTGCAAACACGACCAAGGCTTTTTATGGCTAATAATTTACGATCACAATGGTTATTTACCGGAATAGGTTCATTTTTTAATGAGCTTAAACTCTGGAGGAAACTCTTGCTCACGCTTTTCTATTTTTTAACGAGCATAAATTCCGCGGTAAAACTGCTCGAATCTTGTGTTTATTTTTTAACGAGCATGAACTTTATGCTAAAACTGCTCGAAATACCAGTCATAAGATAAGAAATGTCTCCTGAAAGATCCCATTTTTTATAGAGCTTGCGCCTTACCAAAGCTATGCTCCCTCTCATCCTTTCTTTATGCAAGTTCGGAAACGGCTAATCCCAAAAACAGATAAATAACCGCTCTTAGCTTGCACTCCAAAAGGTTTGCATGCCCCCAGGTATAAAATACAATTTCAAGGCTGCCCCTACTTATCCGATAAAACCTTTGTTTTAAAGGGTGAGGCTTGCCTCTTTCTGGTTACCCAAAGATTGTTTTGTTAACACCATCAAACGAAAACATTTCCTAAGCACTGCCTACCGAAGTAAACAATGGTGAATGACCTTTGTCAAATAAGTAACCTTAGCAAAAGAATCATATCCCAGAACAACCCCTCTTCCACATACGGATGGGGTACAGACTAGTCATATTCTTTCGCGGAAATTCTACCTTATACCCAGGGTTTCCTCTGCCCGAAGCAGACCAGGATGCATGCCCCCTGGGTTCCAGTCCCATCTTTCCGAATCACTCGCACTCATCGGGAAGGAGGACTGGGGGTGGAGACATTTCTTGAGTGAATAGACCATTGAGGGTCCGTATTTGACTATTTGCGATGCGTGATCCTGGAAATGAAAGTTGGTCTACGAGCTTGACCACCCTTCCTTCGTGTGGAAAACACATTACTCTAAAGAGTGAGGAGACTATAGCTCCCATGCAATATATATAGTCTCGTCCAAGGAGTAGGTTATAATCCAAGGGTCCTTGAACGACCATCACGTTCAATTGAACGGTCTTCCCTTTCAATGTAATAGGCATATTGGGGAGGATCCCTAACGGTCGACTGGTTCCTTTGTCAAAACCTGAGAGATTTCTTATCTCAGGCAAAAGCGCCGGGGAACCCAGTGCTTTCCAAGCAACAGAGGAAAGGATACTCACAGATGCCCCTTCATCAATGATAGTTCTAGCCATTACCATTTTGTAGATTTGGACTATTATTCTGAATGGTATACTGGCTGGCAACCGGGGTCTGCCTAGTTGGTTCCAATCGAAGGACACAATCAAGTTGCTTGGTGGTGGGACCGAATACACGGCCGGAAATGATCTTGACGATGTTCCTTCCTGCGATAAAGGAATGGGCGCATTGCCCTAATGCTCATCAGAGTCTGTGTTGATGAAAAGAATCTGGATGGTTTCATCCTTATTCTCTTCAGTGAGGGTGTCATTTGAAGATGAATCTTCGGTGACGGTGTCATTTGAGGATGAAACCTCTAAAGGAAGAACCGGGTCAACTGTCGTATCGACCTTTAGACTTTCGTCTGGTCTGGATTCAGTAGGTTCATTTTCAATGACTGACGCTTCAGCTGACCACTTGAACGGGCCAGCTGCGTTTTCAACCAACGAAGGACTTGGCACGAGTTTTTTGTATCAGGAGGAAGTCTCAGCGGTGAAACCGGACGATCTTCCAAAACTCTCTTCGCTTCCTCCAGGAAGGGACAACGGTGGATGGCGTGATCGCCTTCACACAGTCTACAGGGGGATCTTGCTCCCCCCTTTTGTCTTGAACCTTCACTTTCGCTGGTTGACGGTAAGCATTCAACATGGCTATCAAAGGTTGATGCTCCCGAATTGTGCAACCGAGGGGACCAGTCCCTTAGTATCCGGGGAATACAGGGACAATCTCTATGGAAGTGGTCTCCTCTACATATGACACATGGCGATTTAGGCCCGGTCTGTGCTGTGTGTGGATTTTTGTTAGATGTCTTTTGCATGCCCCCAGTCGCCTTAGGCTCCTTCTTCTTCTTCTCTTTCTTCTTCTTTTCCTTCTTCTCCATCGGAGCTTGGCTTTTTCTGGCTCCACCTTTCGAAGATGAAGGATTGGAGGAAGAGTTATGGGAAGTAGAAGGTTGGTGGGTAGCTCTAGACTCATCTAACTGTTGACTCGACTGTTCAGGAACGATGGTGTTATGAACTACATTGGTTGAGAAAAGCCAAATAGGTAGGCCAATTGTCAGTCCTGGAAGCGACAATGTGGCCATGTGGGGCGCACCAACTTCTCCCCAAGAGGAGAAAGGACTAGGATTTCCATCATGTGTAATTCCTTGGTTGGGGCGTTTCATGTTCTCAACCTAAAGATCAACGTAGGAATAGGAGGTGATTATGTTTCATTTAAAATAAATTTTATAACGACGCTTTTAGACACAACTTGCTTTTTCACTTTTTAAGAGTCGAGAAAAAGCTAAAGATGACTCTAGTCTCCTTCGATGTTTTAACGAGCCCGAAGTGAAAAATGCTCGGATGGACTTTTTCAGTTATAGAGTTTGAAAAAGGCCAAAAGAAACTGCTCTGGAGTTCTAGGCAGAGGGTGTGCCAAACCTTTCGCAAAACCACAGAATACGTTTTACGGTACGAATGGTTGATCTTCGTGAATGCTGTGTTCACTGCATTGCGATCAGTAGGGCGGCCGACACGGTTTCCTATGGATAAAGGCTTTGATCCTATAGGGTTCTCCCAATATATACACGACGGTACGTGGGAGCACAAGTCCGTATTGATACTTATCGCTTCAAGGTGGAGGAATCACCCAACCACTCAACGCTAAGATATCACGTTTAACGACGTCGGAACACGTCTCTAGCTTAGACCTCTATGTGTTTGCGTTATGTTTCAATGCGTTGTTATGTAAATTCAATTTATTTTAAGGTTGATCTTGTTTAGCAGTTTGCCTTTATGGATCACCACGAGATGTATAGTAACACTCCTAAATGCAGTCTAAGATGATAAGCAAGCTTTTCAATCTTTCAACTTTGAAAACCTTAACTACTGAGGGAAAAGAAAGATAACACCTTTTCACACAGATCATAGAGCACACACTAATGCATTTTCCCTAAATCAACATGCAAACTGTCATAATGCACATGCACAATGCAAGTATTTATTTTCTCTTTCTTAATGTTAATGCAATACGAAAAAGAAAGCTGTTGTATAACTTTGAATTCAATTTCAAGCGAAAGCAAACAAGTTTGTCCAAAATCAAAAGACACCTTAAGATTTACTTGTTTCGACACTAGAAATATATAAACTCAAACCATATGACGAAAGCGAAAGCTCAATCAGCTATGAACAGCAAACAAACTAACTCTTAACATCAAAACGACACTTAATCACAGGTCTAGATCTAAGAGGCCACAGCAAGACTAGTTCTCTTTCGTTATGGGAAACTGTAAATGCATAAGAAATACACAAAGAACAAACACAGTTTCTTTATACAACCAAGGCGGAATAGTGACAAGGAAAGTTGGTTTCAGATAGGTACATTGACTGGTAACAGGCAGCAAAACAAGAGTGAAAACAGGGCAAGAAACAGCAGGAAACCCCAGTAGCACTAGGCTAAACTGGTCCAGCGCAGGTGGTACACAGGCAGTTTGACCTTCAGTGCAGGTAGCCCCTTCGGGAACTGCGCTGAAATGCAGACAGCCTTCACACAGCCTGCACTGAAGAACGAAACTTTCGTTTCTCTTGGTTTCTGGGTCACAGATTGCTCAAAAATTCACAGTTTTTGCTCAAATCAGAAGCTATCAGTCAAGGACACACTAAGGGATGAAAAGGAGGATGAAAAGCTATCACAAAGAGCTTATTAGAGTCCTTGCGGATCAGCTCTTCAAATCATAAACTTGCCCAGAAACTGAGCTAGAGTAGCTGCCCTCTACTTTGTATTTGAAAGATCCAAATACAGTTCAATTCGATACTCCCTTTGTTTATGAAATGAATATCAAAAACACAAACAACCAACAAGATACGCTCCCCAGTGGAGTCGCCAATTTGTTGTTGGGAAAAGTATCCAATATGGAATGACCCTATCCCACTCTAAGGGTGATAGTACCTCAGCAACAACTGAATGCAAAGCTATTCAAGATTACTTCTTTATGAGATGAGAGAGAGAAGAGAAAGGGGATCCACTAACCGTTATCTTTCACTAATGGTTGATCCAATCTTCCCTCTTTGCTGCTTGCTCCTAGCTCCTTGCTCTTTCACCGGCCCAGCTACATAAAGATCCTGTAAAAGCACAAGAAAAGGAAACTACAAGAAGCATACATCCATAATCGATTCAGGGATTAGAATAAATCAAATATACAAGCATCAATTCACCATTGAGACACATGCATATAGAAGAACCTCAAATACCTTATTAATAGAAGAAGTAAAGTTCTGAGAGTGTTACAACCATAATAGGCCCAATCCAGCAACACCTCCCAGCAGAAAGAAATCTCCTCTTCACCTCCTTCAAGCAAAACACCCAATAGTTCTATACTCAAACCAACAACACTTCCTTACTTGCACAAAATTCCCGCCTCCATAGACCTCATGAGAGAGCTCTATATATAGAATTTTTGGAGAAAGGATGAGTCAGCTTGAGACTGACATGAAGCTGACTAGTGTCCTCTCCCACTTCAGTTATTCTTCAGTTCTTGAGTCCACTTGGAGTTTCTTGCTTCCACTTGGAGATCTAGATCCTCTTACTCATCACAAGGCGAATTCCCTGATCCAAGTGTCATTTTGGAAGCTTCCTGAGCATTTGACACCTTTCAGAATGACTGTGCCACTTGGCCAATCTCGCCCAGCGCAGGTAGCCTTCATTGCTTTTGACATTCAGCGCAGGTACAGAGTGGAGCAGTTGACATTCAGCGCAGATGCTCAGTGGAGAGCTGACATGATCCAGAAATAGCTTGTTTTTTAGTGTTTTCAGGTGGAGAACTGATTTTCAGTGCTGTGGTTTGCTGACCTTGTTCCTCTAGGGGTAGGAACAACATGTTTAGGGACTTTGGATCCCTCAGATTATTGACATTTCATGCTTCATGCTGTTAGGCACAAAAATGTCTATAACAATTATATAATGTCTAAATTTATTAATGGCATGAACTACTGATAAGAATTCTTTTTTAGTGACCATGTCACTTAGTTCTATAGGAGAGAGATTTTTGCTAACAAAATAGATGGCATATGGAATTTGATTCTCTCTTTGACCCAAAACAACCCCCAAAGCTGTGTTTGAGGCATCGATACATATATGAAAAGGGAGGGTGCAATTTGGTCCTCGTAGAATTCGAGTAGCTAACAATTTTCGTTTAAGAGTTTCAAGGGCAAGTTGACACTAAGGATCCCACTAGAATTCTCAATATTTTGTTAAAAGTTTGGACATAGGGGCAACTATGGTTGTAAAATTTTCAATAAATATTCTATAATATCTGGCATCCCTTGAAAGCTTCTAACTTATTCTTGAGAGCTGGGAGTTTTGATCTGAGCGATTATTTCTATCTTAGCAGGGTCTATTCTTATCTTAGTCCCAGAAATATGATGGCCTAACACAACACCCCTTGTAAGCATCATTCTAGATTTTTCACTGCTAAGGGCAAGGATGGCCTCTTTCCATCTGATTAAAACTTTCTCTAGAATGTCTAAATCTTGTTGGAAATCTTCCCCATATACTATGACGTCATCCATATAGACTTCCACATAGCCTTGGGTTAGATTGGATTTAGACTGTTCAATTGTTAACAATGGTTCAGTACATTCCTCCTCTCCATACAAGTTCTCTATCCATAACGGGATTGATGTAATAGGTTGGGCAGGAGGAAATGAGGTACTTTAGTGGCTTTGACATCCGATTACAATGGTCATCTCTCTAGTCCTGCATCCAATAAAGGCATCAATAGTTGCTATCGATGGTCAGCCCAGTACTACTTGATGTCCAGGTTTGGAGGATTTCAGATGGATGACAAAGAAGTTCACATGATATTCCCACGAAGCTAGTATGATTATTATGTTATCCAGGCTAACTCCAATATTTTTCGGGTTGGCCTCAAGCCTTCTAACTGCAACTTTTGCATAATATCCAAAGTCATGACATTTATTGCTACATCTAGGTGAAAAGGTGTTTTTGTTAAAGATAAACCATTCATTTGTATGGTCACTACTATATTCCCATGATCAGTGTATTTAGAAGGCATCTCTGACATGGTTTCTGACAATTGGCCAAATACTTTTATAATAGGGGGATTCTTCCTTTTTCTTCCTATATTTTTAAAGAAAATATCCCTTACATTATTGGAATAGATAGGAATATGTTTGATATCTTGAAGCAAGGGTATCTTTACACAAATATTTCTCAATTCAGCCTTTAAATTATATTCTAGTGGGAGCTCAAACTTTTTGACAAGCAATCTCTCTGGATAGGGTGGTTGAGTGACCTCTTGAGATGGTTTACGTTGTTTGGTAGAATTTATTGGTGTTGAGGGAGGGTTTTCCTCTTCATCAGGAGGAGGATCTTCCTCTTGGCTACATATGTCCTTATCTTCAAGAGGTGGTTATGTTGGTTTTTCTTCTTAAATGATCATTGTAGGTCCTATTTTATTTAAGACCTTCCCAGATCTTAGTCGAATTTCACTTATTGGAACTGAAGTGATAGTGTAAGTAAGGAAGCTTTGCATATCCATATTTTGTAAAGGTTGAGTTGGCCTATTATTAGGGTTTGGAATGGCTTATGCAGGTAATTGAGTAGTTCAAGGAGGATTTGGGTTTGGTGGCATTTGTTGTTGATTCAGATTCATGGGTAGAGAAATTCGTTGTGGAATTGAATTCATAGGCAATTGTTTCTACCTTAGATTCATGTGTAGAGCAAGTTGTTTTGAACTTGGGTTCATAGGCAACTGTCGTTGAGGAAATGAAGGTAATAGGGGTGGGTTAAACCCTGGAAATAGCTGAGAAATATTTGGAGGATATTGTATCTAGATTGGGTAAGAAGTTGTTTGGTATGGTTGTGGAGGAATATTCCCATATGAAGTCCCCCTCCAACCTTGTTGCCAAGAATATTCTTGTGATGGTTGAGGCCCCCATTGGGAGTAATGCATTTGAGGGGCCCAATGTGGTTGTGCAAACTACATGGAAGGGTCTTGGAACATGGAGGGGTTTTTTTGCCTCCATGGTCTCCTAGGGGGTAGAGATGGATCTTTTGGTTCTATTCCCCCTTTGTAAATGGCTTGCAACCTAGGTAGTGAAGGGAATTCATTAGTTGGGTGTTTATCTATACAAATTCCATAGACATCTATGGAATTAAAAGGGCATTATTTTTCACGATGCTTCTTCCTACATCAAGGATGAAATATAGGTAAAGCAATTTTTTCCTCTTCTTGTTTCCTCTTAATATTAGGGTATCTATTTGATTACTAATTGTGCCAAGGATATCAATTTTAAGGTTTTCGAATAGATTTCCTAATTCTATTCTAGTACCACTTGTAGTGGGTTTTCCAACTCATCTTGTAAGTTCTCTTGAGCTTTCCCCATATTTAGCTTGACTACGGGAGTACTTCTTGTAGTATTCAACAATTTCAACAAATGATTTTTGATAAACATCCCCAGAGTTCATGAGATTAAGTACTTACATGTAGGCATCCCATACTGTTTTTAGAAAAATGGTTCTAACTATGGCTAGGTTCTAGATGTTTCTTGTCTCCACCCTTAGGTCATCCACAATTTCATTAAAAAACCATAACAAAAACAAATCATTACCTATTACCATTTACATCTCCCCAGCAATGGTGCCAAAAATGTTGGAGAAATTATATGAATGATGTATTGCCACAAATTAAATTATCAACCAGAGATTCATAATCAATAGAGATGATACACTATCTGTGGCAATAATGGATAAGTTCCTATGTCTGATGAGTGTAGCCTAAATAAGAAGCATTCAAAACGAACACTACATTTCACAAATTTCAATCTAACTTCCTCACACAATTTAAAGGTTGGAAAGAAAAAATCAGAAATAAAATCTGAACAAGTATGTGACTTAAAGTTTTTTTTCCTCGGGTAATAATTTTTTCCATGTACAGGATCATGAAATAAAAATATGGATTCAAATTTGTTTTCCTATGGCAACAGGCATAAATCAACTTACCGCAATCAAGCATGAAGTAAAGCAATGATTCCTAGTCTAACTAGGTCTAAAGGAAGCCATACATTCTTACATAGGAAATATTAGGTACGACAAGAGTCTTCACTAACAACACATGTAGGTGAATGGTGAGATATATGATCTTAACTCTTCTTGTTCTTTAAATTAGAAATCAATAATTAAATATACAACCTAAGAAATAAAGTTTCCATTCATAAAGCCAACTAGTTATCACTTAGAAACTAACATTTCCATAATTATATCACACACTCGCAAATAGATTACCTGCATAGAATCAAAATTGGAATCATATCAAATACTTTGAAATTGAATTATAACACTAATTCACACATACACCAAACTAAATTTACAATAAATGTAATGAAAACTTGCCTTGATGACTTTGGTGGGTCCTTTCCGAGCTACCAAGGAAGGCTAAGAAAACTTATAGGACTAAGGAATCTACCAACAAAGTGAATTCACCAATTGTTTCTTATATTATTGATTTCAAAAAAAAGGATTACAAAATCAAATCTCCAACATAACAGTTGTTTATGCCTATGTATCTTTTTCTCTCTATTTCTCTTACTCTCTCTATAAACTAAATGCAACTACAATTTTGTAATTAACTAACTCCTATCTTCTACTAGCCTTCTCTTATAGAGGAATGGAACATACAATTCTTAAAATATACGATCAAATCATTGTAAAAATATACAATTCACTTTGTTGGCTTCATCCTCATGACACACAATGCATGAGTGATGAAGCATATCTCGATTTTCCATAAAAAGTTAAGGCATTTGACCATCAGTTCCCTCAGTTGAATCAAAGGCAACTCACTCTATTACAGGTCTTTTTAGGAACATCACTCCTAACAATTAGATCAGTACAAATAGGGCTCATCAAACCCTAATTTCAGTTGCTACATGCCATAGACAAGTCATCATATTGAATGTTTTCATTCATAAATGTTTCCTAGTTTGAAACCCTTCTGAAATGCCACTTTGGGACACCAACACAGCTTTGGTCAGGGGCAACTACTCTACATAGCAGGTAGGACCATTCAGACTTGTGTTGTAGAGCAATTAGGTCCACTCTAGCCTATGTTGGGCAAGGATGAGCAAAATTGACATAGGATTCTAGGAATATTCCTTGATTCTAGAGAATTCTAGAAAGATGCCCAACTCTTATGTCATCCTATGAGATCGATTTTGTATAAGCTATGGATCATTCAACCCTCTATCCTCTCATCCCTTTCTCCATGGAAACTAGCTATCCAATTATGGAAAACCATTCAATACCCAATTATATGAATGATGTATTCGCACAAATTAATTATCAACCAGAGATTTGTAATCAATAGAGACGATACACTATATGTGCCAATAATGGATAAGTTCCTATGTCTGATGAGTATAGCCTAAATAAGAAGCATTCAAGACCAAAAATCCATTTCACAAATTTCAATCTATCTTCCTCACACAATTTAAAGGTCAGAAAGAAAAACTAAGAAATAAAATATGAACAAGTATGTGATCTAAAGGTTTTTTTCCTGAGGTAATAAGTTTTTCCATGTACAGGCTCATGAAATAAAAAGATAGATTCAACTTTGTTTTCCTGTAGCAATTGGCATAAATCAACTTACCGCAATCAAACATGAAGTAAAACAATCATTCCTAATCTAACTAGCCCTAAAGGAAGCCATACATTCTTACATAGGAAATATTAGGTATGACAAGAGTCTTCACTAACAACACATGTAGGTGAATGGTGAGATATATGATCTTAACTCTTCTTATTATTTAAATTAGAAATCAATAATTAAACATACAACCTAAGAAATACAGTTTTCATTCATAAAGCCAATGAGTTATCACTCAATAAAACATTTCCATAATTATATCACACACTCTCAAATAGATTACCTGCATAGAATCAAAACTGGAATCATATCAAATACTTTGAAATTGAATTATAACACTAAGTCACACATAAACCAAACTAAATTCACAATAAATGTAATAAAAAATTGCCTTCACGACTTCGGTGGGCCCTTGCCAAGCTACCAAGGAAGACTAAGAAAACTTACAGGACTAAGGAATCTACCAACACATTGAATTCACCAATTGTTACTTATATTATTGATTTCAAAAAGAAAGGATTACAAAATCAAATATCCAGCATAAGAGTAATGTTTATCCCTATGTACCTTTTTCTTTCTATTTCTCTTACTCTTTCTATAAACTAACTGCAACTGCAATTCTATAATTAACTAACTTCTATCATCTACTAGCCTTCTCTTATAGATGAATGGTAGCTACATAAAATGCTTAAAATATATGATAAAATCATTGCAAAAGTATACAATTCACTTTCTTGCCTTCATCCTCATGACACACAATGCATGAGTGATGAAGCATATCTTGATTTTCCATAAAAAGGTAAGGCATTTGACCATCGATTCCCTTAGTCACATTGAAGGCAGCTCACTCTGTTATAGATCTATTTGGGCACATCACTCCAGACAATTAGATCAGTACAAATAGGGCTGATAAAACCCTAATTTCAATTGCTACATGCCCTAGACAAGTCATCATATTGAATATTTTCATTCATAAATGTTTCCTAGTTTGAAACCCTGATGAAATGCCACTTTGGGTCATCAACACAACTTTGTTCAGGGGCAACTACTCTGCATAGCAGGTAGGCCCATAAATCAACTTTGTTTTCCTGTAGCAACTGGCATAAATCAACTTACCGCAATCAAGCATCAAGTAAAGCAATCATTCCTAATCTAACTACCTCTAAAGGAAGCCATACATTCCTACATAGCAAATATTAGGTACGACAAGAGTCTTCACTAACAACACGTGTAGGTGAATGGTGAGATATATGATCTTAACTCTTCTTGTTCTTTAAATTAGAAATCAATAATTAAATATATGACCTAAGAAATAAATATACAACCTAGTTTGAAACCCTACTGAAATGCCACTTTGGGGCACCAACGTAGCTTTGGCCAGGGGAAACTACTCTGCATAGTAGGTAGGCCCATTCAAACTTGTGTTGCAAAGAAATTAGGCCCACTTTAGCCTACACTGGGTGAGGATGAGAAAAATTGACATAGGATTTTGGGAATATTCCTTCACTCTAGAGCATTCTAGAAAGATGTCCAACTCTTATGTCATCTTATGAGATTGATTTTGTATAGGCTAGGGATCATTCAACCCTCTATCCTCTCATCCCTTTCTCCATGGAAACTATCCAATTATGGAAAACCATTCAATAACCAATTTATGACAAAACCACTTGCATTTCCCTATAAATTGACCACTCATCGTAGTGATCAGGAGGCTAGAACTTGGATATTCTAGAGAAATATTGTTGATTTGAGACTTGAAATCATTTTCAAGTAATTTCATGCTACTAGATTGATGTGCTATTGGTGTGATGAGTGTTTGGACGAAGCTGGATGAGTGACACAGGATCAGACCACATTGGGTGTAACTTCTACTTCTATCAATCTGTAAACTTGTTTGTTCCTTTCCCAATACTTGTGTCTATACCAATGATGAATGTATGTTCAAATGTTGTTGATTCCATTTCTTTATAGTAGATAGATCACATGCTTTGATTGTTGTCATCTTTTTTTTATGTTGGTAGGTGCCAATTGAACGAATTTAGTTTGAGTGAGAGTGACGGGAGAAATTCAAAGGAGATCAAAGGAAGCAAAGGATCACGAATAGGTCCCTTTATCTTATCTGTCTATTGTTGGAAAAGGTTAAACATATTTAGTTCTGTTATTCTGAGTGTAACTACCCACTTAGGAAAGATGTAGTTATCCGTAGGTATAAATTCTATATAAAACATTTGCGACTCTATTGGGGAACGACCATTGTTCCTGGTAGTTATCCCTTGTCTTAGCATCCTAGTATACTATACTTGAATTCATTGATATCTTTTTAGTCATTTTGAAGCTTTTGCTGGTAAAAGAAAGTGTGCTTAAATGTCTATTGATTGTGCTCTCTGGCATCAATGCAATTTTGTTCTTGACACAATGCATCACAAAGAAATCTTGGCTTAGAGACAATGCTCTACAATGCATTGCCTCCCACTCAGGGCTGTGTTGGTCCCTGTCAAACAAAAAAACCCATCTTTTGCTTGATTTTTTCCAAAGTTGCTTCTGATGTTGTTTGTTGAAGATCAATGTTTTTTTGTCTCTGAAATCAGTTTGCATTTCCTCTCCTAGCCCTAGTTTGACCTTGATTGTTTAGTGTTTCTTAAGAGATTTCTTTATCATTATCAATTCATTGTCAAAGTTAGCTTACATTGATTAGTCTTTACTTTTTTGAAAAATAATTTTCGTAAAGTCTTTATTTCTTGTGAAAAGCATTGATTGGTAGTCTGTGCATTTAGTTTCTTTATGTTCATCTAAACATTAAATGAATGAAAATAAAAACATGCGTAATGAATTTAGAATATTGTGTGTGATTGTAGGAATGGTAAAGGGAAAGTTGCATTAGATGTTCTCTATGCTCTTTGTTTAGAGATTTTGATTGCTCTATCCCTTTTAGTTATGGCTTTCATTGTTTAGATCAAATGAAAAGGAAATTTCCCATCTTAGTTGAATTCTAGGAGTTTGAAAAACATCACACAGTGAACTTGAAAGGTAAACTTTTAAACAAGATTAACTAAAATTTATCTCAATTAACCTAATGGAGCATTGTAACTTAACTCATAACATTTAGAGGTCTAGGCTAGAGACGTGTTCCAGCGTCGTTAAACATAGCAACTGTCACTAATGATATATGATACATTTCGAGTGTGATACCCCATTCCATTTACGTAAGCATATCGTAGCTCGTCCATGTAGTTTCGGGTATATCGGGCAGTGTTATAGTACAAAAAGTATAAGGGAATTCTCTCATTGTGCGATTTTCCATTCGACAGTGCTAACACAGATTGGGCCTCCACGTACTTTCGGGTATGTTTGCGAGGACCACATTAGGTTTCTATCCATCAATAGGTAACTGAGTCAGTTGCCTTGTATACTGTGATACATCGAAAACAACTTTTGGGGAGATTACCTACACGTATGTTAAGTCCTTGGTTTACTGAGGCAATATATTGCAGTTCACAGTTACTTGGTAATATTTTTTCCTAGATTATCCCTCCTTTGTTTTGTTATGTTATTTTGATTAAAATAAAATTAACTAACCACGGATAACATCCTCCATGTCACTCCTTAGTTTATCTTAGGTTAAGACATATGGCAACAACTCCTAAGTCCACCGATCAAGGAATTCCTTTTGACGGGAATCCTAGTCCTTTTCCTCCTTTGGAAATATTAGTGCTCCTTATATGTCTACATTGTCCCTTCTGGGACTTACCATAAGCTTGCCAGTATGGTTTTTCTCAACCTCCTTGGCCCCGCAATTGAATATTTCTACAACTGGACAAAATCAACCTCTAGTTGATCCTAAAGTTGACTCGTTACCTTGTTCATTCGTTGTTTCTTCCTATGCTTCTTCCTCTTCACCTGGTGAAAGTATTGACACTAGTAACCAGGTCTATAATAAGAAGAAGAAAGAGAAGAAGAAGAATAAAATTTAGTAGGGGGGCAACCAGGAAAACATTGCTTCGAATGCAACTTATGATGATAAACCATCCGATAAGCCTCACAAACTTCAATATCCTTGCAAACTTTGTACGGGAGACCATCTTCATTGAAATTGTTCTAGTATTCATTAGATATTAGAAGATTGGTCTTGTCATTCACATCATCCTATGTCATCAACTTCTGGAGATCATGCTAGTGATGCACCATCAACTATTGTTAGTAAAGTTCATGGAAATAAGGGTAAATTTTAAGTTTCCCTATAGGTTGTGCAAAGGGAATCACCCCTTTCTACTTTTTCCCTATCCGGATGAAGCCCAAAAAGCATTGGATAACCATCCTGCTTCTTCGTAACAACTTCCATATGGTTACAGGAGACTCTCCCTTAATCCTTCACTAGTTGATGAATTGACTGACCCAAATCAACCACCAATCAAACCCACTATCTCTGAACGTGAATCCCATGAGTCTATACCTGACCAATCACAGATTGAGGAAACAATTTACCCGATTTCACCTTCAGTTAATCATACCTTTCCCGTAGAGAGTGAGTCTGATACCACTCAAGTTATTTTCATTTCTTCAGATTCCAATGGGCTTGGAGGCAACCCTCATGTTCCATCAAGACAGGACGAAAATCTTCCCATTCTCATAACTCAAGGGGGTAATTCTCCCATCCTTACAGTACCCCCTCCAAGTATTCTAGTCACTTCCTACCATTGGAATCAACTGGAAGGATGTCATCTTCCTTCTTATGTGCCTTTCCAGATCATAGTACATGTTTAAAATATGATTATATCTAGCACTATTATAGATGAAGGTGCATTTGTGAGTATCCACTTATGCTTGTTACCCAGAATCCATTGGCTTTTAACTGAGTAACCAGTCAACCATTAGGGATCCTTCCTTAGTTTCCTATTACTTTGGGAGGAATTTTTTTTCTTAATGTGATGGTAGTCCCAGGCCCTTTAGATTACAATTTACTTCTTGGGTGTGATGATGTTTATGATATGGGAGCTATTATTTCAACACTCTTTCTAGTGATATGTTTCTCACATGAAGGTAGAATTGTCACTATTTACCAGCTTTAGTTTCCTAGACCAAATATGACTTCTAGTCAACCACCTTCCCTAAATGGTCCTTTTGTCCCAATGTATCTTCCCCGCCACAGGTCAATTATGTTGCACCCGTTCCATGCCTACATCAACTAACGATAAATTCTGTGATGTTGTGCATTATGTACTAGAGGCATTGGAACCAGATCTCTCTAATGGATTCCTTGTTATGTATCCCTTCAAGAGCATTTTTCTTCCATCTGATGAGAACCTCTTGGAATTCATGACCTCTTATGGGTCATGAACAAGGAATATGAGGATATTTCTTGGTCTTGTGTCAACCTCGTTAAAAAATGAAACAAAGGGTACAGTTCCTTGTCTTGTGTCAAGCTCATTAAAAAATAAAATAAGGAATATGGGCATAGTTCGTTATCTTGTGTCAAGCTTGTTAAAAAATGAAACAAGGAATCTAAGTAGAGTTCCTTGTCTTGTGTCAAGCTCTTTAAAAAATGAAACAATGTCCCCTAGAGCAAAGTTCCAATTCAAATCTTTGATTAGATCTCGTAAAATCCTAGTCAAGTATTTCACTTGATGTCATAAATGAACCTTCATTCCATCCACCCGATAGCCATGAGTAGTCTACTTAGGTGAATGTAATGAAGCTTGTGGGGAATGCACCTAGAATCGAGTCATCATGCTAGGGGCATGTAAACCAATCCAAGCATATTTTTTCGTTTCAAGCTTGTGTAAACATGAAACTACAGCCAAGCATAGTTCCCTATGGTTCAATCTTGTGTAAAAATGAACCCATCTCCATTTTAACCCTCATGATTACCATTCTATCAGCATCTTCCATCAGATGAGCGTTGGTTTTTCTGCTTCCATCATCATTATCTGGTTGGCCGATCATATGCTTTCAGTTGGTTGTTTTACCCTTTTTGAGGAAAAGTTGCAATGAGTGGTATTATTAGCCAGCCTCTTCACATAAATCAACATGTTTTGAGAAGTTCCAACATCAGCAGTACCAGTTGCTATCCTAGACACCACTCATTCCTCTAAGAAGAGTCACCTTTAAGCTCTTTTTTGACTCGTAAAAAATGAAAAGATCATCGAGTATTTTCCTTTTTTGACTCGTTAAAAGAAAATAAAAATAGGTGGTCTGCTTTCAAGCTCTTTTCCGACTCTTTAAACATGAAAATATTGTCGGGCGCTTGTCCTTTTCAGCTCGTAAATGGATTGGAAATGACATCTACTTAGTATAAGTTTAACAATTTTCCTAACTGAGATAGATTATTTACGAAAAAGGAATAAGTTGATCGACATGGTCAATAGGTTATCTCTTGTATTATTTTATGTTTTTTCGTACTTGAGAGACAAATTTATGAAAAACAACTTATGGAGTTTTCCTTTTGTTCCTTTTAAAACTCTCTAAATATGAAAAGGACCGATTTCCCATTGTCGTTAAACTCGTTAAAATATCAAATAGTGACAAACTTGTCTATCATGAGAAGACCGAGTTTCACCTTCTCTAGACTCATTAAAACATCACATAGCAATCGATTCACCTAAATGGTGATATTATACATCAAGCATATGCTATCCTCCTCAAGCTTCTTAAAAATAAATAAAGAGGTACTGGTCAGCAATGACTAGGGAAAATGGGAAAGGGGATAAGTCACTTTATGGTAGCAAGTCGCTCTTAAACATGACACTTTCACTTCATCTCTGTGACTATATGGGTTGGGTTATCTACTTGATGGTTATCATACCTGTGGTCTATCACACCATCCATCACTTTGGTTTTGGGTCAATGATACGAATTCATTCAGTGTCGCTAACATGTTCAAGAGAAGTCACTAAATAAACTTCATCCTTTGCAATACTCATAGACCTTCATTTTCATGACATCCATTGCTAAACATTGTGTCATCAGTCATATTCCATCTTCAAAATCATTACAAGCATTTCATGTCATTGATGGGGGGTACATCAAGGCCCTCCTACAATGAGTTGCTTCTTTTCAACATCAACACATTATCCAGGAAGTTGACTTAGAAACACCCTTCCAGTACCTTGAGGCTTACATACATTAAGGACAAGTTTCTCGCTTCCATCGACAGGTTGACATCACAGGCCTTCGAGTGAAAGACTTTGTATGGTGTTCAACATCAAAACATCTATTCACACCATGCAGAATGTATTGTGGTACCTTGAGAATCATTATAACTATCAGTGATTTCTCTCGCATCTGTTAACAACTTACATAATTAGCTGATAATCAGACAGTGTCTTCCCATGTTCGACTTCAAATCACATTTTCACATGGTTAGACTTGTACTTGAGTGAATGATTGGATGACATAGAAGACCTCGGATCTATGTCCATACATTCGGGCTATGATTTTAGGAGAGTACTAAATCCTTTGTACGATGGCTTTACAAAGATGGTCACCCTTTCATGGGTCTATATCTGTAGATGACTATCTGATTTATGCACATGTAATGAAAAGTTTATATGCTGACTATGGGTATGGATTCCCTCAACAATTCACGAAAAATTCAAAGATATCATGATATTATGTATTTTAATTGATGGAACTCACCTTCTGCTTCAGATCCTCCTCATCACATCATAAAGCATATCACTCAACATTGTCATTTCGATTTCATGCTCTACGGTGCAGTTGTTACAGGTCTATTTTTGCACATCACTCGTGACAATCATATCATTAAAAATATGGCTCATGAAACCCTATTTTCATTTTCTACATGCCCTAGACAAGTCATCATATTGAATGTTTTCATCCATAAAAGTTTCATAGTTTGAAACCTTGTTGAAATGCCTCTTTGGGACACCAACGTGACCTTGGTCAGGGGAAACTACTATGCATAGTAGGTAGGCCCATTCAGGCCTCCATTACAGAGCACTTAGGCCCACTTTAGTCTACATTGGGCGAGGATGAGTGAAATTGACATAGGATTCTGGGAAAATTCCTTGATTCTAGAGAATTCTAGAAGGATTCCCAACTCTTATCTCATGCTATGAGCTCAATTTTGGATAGGCTACGGATCATTAAAACCTATATCCTCTCATCCATTTGTCCATGTAAACTAACTATCCAATTATGGTTAACCATTCAATACCCAATTTATGACAAAACCACTTGCATTTCCCTATAAATTGACCACTCATCATAGTGATTAGGAGGCTAGAACTTGGATATTATAGAGAAGTATTGTTGATTTGAGACTTGAAACCATTTTCAAGTAATGTTATGTTGCTAGATTGATATGCTATTGGTGTGATGAGGGTTTGGACTAAGCTGGATGAGTGACACGGGATTGAACCACATTGGGTGTAACTTCTCCTTTTATCAATCAATAAAGTTGTTTGTTCCTTTTCCAATACTTTTTTCTATACCTATGATGAATGTATGTTCAAATGTTGTTGATTCCATTTTTTTATAGTAGATATATCATATGCTTTGATTGTTTTTGTCTTCTATTTATGTTGGAAGGTACCAATTGAACAAATTCAATTTGAGCAGAAGTGATAGGAGCAATTCAAAGGATATCAAAGGAAGTGAAGGATCACAAATAGGTTCCTTTATCTTATCTGTCTATTATAGGAAAAGGTTAAACATATTTAGTTATTTTTTTCTGAGTGTAGCTACCCACTTAGGGAAGATGTACTTATCCATAGGTATAAATTTCTTATAACACACTGGAATCGTATAATATGAAGAGTTGGGTTTGGTACCAGATGAACACAGGGTGTACAGGATGATTGGAGGTATCAGAAGAACATAGTCGGTACTAGATGATCAAAGGTACTAGAAAAACAAAGGTATGTGTGTACTGGATGAGCATAGGTATCAAATGAACGCAGACGCACGAGTACCAGATAAGAAGGACACAGATGCCAGATGAGAAATGTTGGTACCAGATGAGTAGGAATAGGCTCTAAAAATATATGTGAGCCAATCCAAATAGTTAGAGAGTATAAAGAATCAATTATTTCATTCCTAATAACAAGAAACCATAAAAACCATGCTTTAAATATGAATTACCTCATATATACACAAGGATGCTAAAAGTCATGTTTCTTAAGAAGGTAGGCAAGTGGTGAGTAGGTTTCGAGGTAAAGTTAGCCAAAAATAGAGGACAATATAGGGTATTAAGGCATAAGAAAGGAGACCCAACATTAGTTATAAAAATTTAGAGAGGAAAATCAAATGTCTTGAACCTCATAGGAATATAAAAGAAAAAGGTTGAATGTTTCATTGTTAATGAACTACAATATGCTAAGTAATTCTAATTTATATATTTCATTTTGAAATTAGAATTAATAAATATAATACAATAATTTCCATATAGAATCAAGCTATAATACAAAATGTACATAATTATGTTACAACAAATAAAATAGGCCAGAACGTAACATAATTTTCTCAAAATAATGATGCACTCTCAATAAACTCACTACAAAAAAATAGGCCATTAGCATAAGAAATAACATTGGAATCTAATGTTTTTGAGCATTTGAATCGGCCTAAGTTGGTGTCAAGAAACTCAATGAAAACTGGCATCTTCCCTTTGTTGTTGTGTATAGTGCCATAAACTATTTCTTCCATTCTTGCTTCCATTTTTTTGTCCATCGGTACTTCTAGTTTTTCTCCCAATCGTGCTTCTTATTTTTCTTTTGGTATGGTATCGAAAACAACTTCGTTTTTGGCTTCCTAATTAATTCCAAGTTATGCTTCCATTATAACATTTTTTGTTGTGTCATGTTTTTCTTTAAATACGGAATCATTTGTTGTATCTATATCTTCTTCCATTATGGCATCTTATTTACTTCTAATATGGATTCCATTATAGTGTCTTTTGTTGCTTCTAATATTGCTTCCATTATTACTTCTTCGTTTTCTACCTGAATTGCTTTTGTTTTTCTTTGATTAGGTAACACCAAGTTTGGCTACTAGTATTATTTCCATTATTAGTTCTTGTTTTTCTACTTGAATGTCTTATTTATTTTCTTCTTAGAGAACACCAAGTTGGTTTCTAATATTCCTTCTATTATTACTTCTTTGTTTGCTACCTCAATTGCTTCTATTTTTTCTTCTCAGGTAATGCCAAGTTTGGTTGCTAGTATTGCTTCCATTACTACTTCTTTGTTTACTTCCTGAATTGCTTCTATTTTTTCTTCTCATCTAATGCCAAGTTTGGTTGCTAGTATTGCTTCCATTACTACTTTTTTGTTTACTACCTAAATTGTTTCTTAGGTAATGCCAAGCTTTTCTTCCAGGATTTCTTCTGGTGTGCTTCTAGTTTTCCTTCCATTGTTGCCTCGTTTTTTGTTTCTAGAATTACTTCCCTATTAACTTCATGGTTTCATTCCTTATAATTGGAAGGTTTGGTTCCTATTTCGAACCTCAGTTTTCTTATCTTTTAGGTCCATGGTTTGCTTCCTTTTAGTGTTGGGATTTTCTTCTTAACTAACCTCCAATTTTGCTTCGTTTTAAGTAGCCAATTTAGCTTCTTGTTATGCTACGAATTTAGCTTCCTATTTAGAGCTAGTAATAGCTCTAAGTATGATTTCCAATTTAATGTCAAATTCTACTTTTATTTTAGAGCCACATTCTGCTTCAATTTTAACTCATGATTCTTCTTTATAACTTCCATTTATTAATTTAATAATTTTTATTTCAATTGAATTAGTTAAGTATATCATGCCTCTTAAATAACTTATATGATTATAGAGAAACTCATATTGCATTTTCAAATATTTTATAGCATACCATTTATAAAGAATTTTTAGGGGAATGGATAGTTATACAAACTAACAACATTCTTTTTTATAACTATAATCATATTTTTATTTTATTAATAAACAAAATTGATGGTCATGACTAGCTACACATAATGTAAGCTGAGATTCACATCATAGAAATTTCGAGAGAAGAGCTATTTTATGTTGCTTATAGTTACAAAGCACACCACAACATTGGAACAAAATAACAAGATAAAAAAATTTTAAGCTATAATCGGTAATTTTATATTATTAATAAACAAAGTTGATGATCTATGGCTAGCTACACATAATGCAGGCTGAGATAATACATGTCCAAATGATATAAGTCAAAACAATACAACTCAATATGGTACTGTAGATAAAAATGATACATATGATAATAAACATGAAGAGGCATCATAATGATTTATCAATAATGATCCATGATGGAGTCTATATGATCAATGTCACTCGCTACTACCAAAAGATTGTTCATCATCATCATCATCATCATCATCATCATCATCATCTTCATGACGTCTATCATGATCATCCTCAATGTCATCATCATCGATGTTTGCCTCAGTGTCCTCTCCATATACCTCTTAATATTCTTCTTGAATGTTTGAACTAGACCCAACATAATCTGGATCAATCTCAAGATCAACTATATATTCTAGAAGATATGTATTTTGCAAAAAAAAATGTTCAAAATGAAAAGTTATTATTTATTTCATGCAATATTTAATATTTTTTGTTATATTTTTAATATTAAAACATATGAAATGAGACCACAATCATATTACATCATATCAAAGTGCACATATATACCATAATAAAATTTTAAATAAGTTACAAATGATATGCCATTCCAATGATGTAAAACATGCATTAATTCTAATAAATGTTACTAAATCATGGACAAGGTTAGAGGATGAAAATCTAGCCACTTCTTTCTAGAGGAAGGAGCAGGTGTAGTAGCAAGAATGGGACAAGGGTCAGGGACAAACATATTATCACCCTTGGAGCAATAATGTTGGCAAGGATTCATTTTCCGAGCATGTCGTTTGGAGAGGGGGGAAGTGGCACTCCCATCCCAGGTTGTTTTAAGAGATCTAAAGAAATCAAACTCCCTGACTGACCCTATAGCTTCTATACTAGAGGCTTTAATACAACCTCAGTAAGGACATATGTTATCAAATCCATGAGGATAAAAGGAGGAATCGATGGCTCAAGGATGAGCCACATTTTTGCGTTGGGGTCTTGTTGGAGCCCATAAATTGTTCTTTTAAATTTTGTTGAAATGGTTAGGATTTTCTATTGATAATTATTGTAATTTAGAAAAGTTGTTACAACTTTGTCCTAACCTTGGAATTTTTTATGAAATTTTTAATATCTATTTTCAAATTAGTTCACATGAGAATCGAGAGATTATCATGATAATATTTATAATTATAGTATGAAATATAAAGAGGTGTGATTTATGCCCACGCAAGATAGACTTGTCTGGTGTACCAACACGTAATAGGAAGGAAGGGCCCTCCTTCTTAGTAGGGATCATTGGTTAGGAAGGTATCGTAGTTTCTTTATTTATTTCCTCTCAGTTATAGTTCATGTGTGATTGATGTTATTGTTAATATTATTTGTGTTGATGCTTTAATGATTGTAGAATCCTAACCTATGTCTTATGTAACAACATAGGCTAGACCGATCCCTTTTATTAGTGTGACAATTATTTAATTCCTGTTACAATTTGATGGTGCATTCATTTCGTTTGAATGTGTGTTTCAACATTTTTTAAGAGAATGGTTTCTAGGAGTGTTGTTCATTTCTGAATAAGAGTGGTAGTGTGAATAAGTGGTTTTATTTTTCATCTTGTGTTTATTTCTTGAGAGTGTGAACAAGGTTTGAGATTGTAGCATCCAGAGTGTTGAATTGTTGAGAGTGTGATTACAATGATTGAGTTTGAAATCCATTAGCACTAGTCATCATTTTTCCTTGCATATATTTTTCATAATCGCCTTACACTAACAAAACCTACCCAAATTGACAATTAATGTGAAGAGTTGGAACTATTGCTTTGAATTAAAAAGACAATTGTTCTACCCAACAACAAGCTGAAGAACAACCTAAACACAACTTTAACATAATGTAAGTTGAAGAAAAACTTGGCTTGTTGTATGAAATCTGAAACAAAATTATTTAAGGTTTAAAGTAAACATATAATGATTCAAAAGTGTGTAAAATAATTAAATAAAAAATATACAATTTGATTCAATCAGATTGCCCAATAAATGACGTTTGTGTGTGCATTTTAGTGAAGGGAGGAAATTTTGGCTTGCTTCACAAAAATCCACACCCAACCTTCATTTCAAGCAAGAATTGAATTATTCAACTTGGAGAGAATATTCTTCCTCATAATTAACAACAATTTTGCACAATTTTTAATTTTTTTTGCAAAAATATGCCGAATTGGATTGATTTCATAGGGTTAAAGTCAAGGTTTGTGTGCCTTAAATAAATGCACACCAAGTCTTGTACTTAATTGAATGTGTGATAATGATCATTCCAACCTAAATATAAAACCATTTTACACAATATACCATAGTCATTTTCATAAAGGGAATGTCATACACTGAAATCCAAGTGTGTTGGAATAGCAATTTATCATATCTACCAATGATCATACTCAAAACAAATATGCACTCTCAGGCCAAACCAATTACACTCTTGATAGTTAAATTTGAAATGGGACATGACTGGAAAATTCCTAACCTTAAGATATTTAACCTTTCATCATGTCTGAAAAATATCCTACATAACTATGTTTCCCACTTATATACAAACTTCACATAAGGCAAGTTGAAGCAAAACTTAGAATGTTGTATGAAATCTATCATATAAATATTTAAGCTCAAAGTAAATATATAACAATTTAAAAGTCTGTAATATCATTAAATAACCAATATACAATTTTAATCAATCAGATTGGCCAATAAATGAATCTTGACTGTGCATTTTAGTGAGGCAAGGCAATTTTGGCCTGCTTCAAAAAAATGCATACCGAACCTTCATTTCAAGGCTGGTATTTTTTTTGTGAGGATATTTTCTCTTGAATTTATAAGGCACGGTCTCAATGTTGACCAAGTACATTTTGTTCCTACATGAAAAGGGTATATTTGTCATCTAGAGAGGAATGTAGGGCCAACTATTGTAAACAATAAATAAGCCCTTACACAGGTAAAAATGATGATGAAGGAGTTTGGTTTTGAGAAAGGAGAAAAGTGGAAATATGACCCTCACCATATGTTTTCTAATAATAGTGTGAAAATTAGTTCTGCACCTTAGCTTCATGAAAACCAACCATAAATTGATAAAATGGAAAATTAAGAAACGTGTCCTTGTGGTAGGGTGCAACAAAGAATGGATCTTAAAACCCCTATGGTAAAAGAGAAGAGTTTGAAGAGGACTTCTCATGAATAGATGGATGTTGAGATGGAGGATTCCTAGTCATAGAAAACGACTAAAATTCAAGAAGAGGATTAAGAAGTTATACAAATCAAATTAACAAAAGGATCTTCAAATGAGCCTAGCTTTCAAGTACAGTTGGGAAATCCATGACACTCTACTTCCTCTCATATCTAGATTAGTTTGGTAGAATTCACAATAGAAGAGACTCCTTCTTCATTTGAACCTTTTTAGAAGAATTATCAATAAATTAAATAAAGGAGTTATAAAATGAGAATTAGTATGAAAACACAACATCAAGACCCTATTGCAAAACACAAAATATGAGGTGAAATAATTAAGGGAGAAGCTAAAATTCCTGGGACTGAGCACACTTGAACAACTTAGTTGACTCATGTTGGAAAACAAAAATAGCTATTAATAGGAAAATTAGTTGATAAAAATAAATATTTTTATTTTATTTTTCAAGAACAGGTGCACAGCCTGCAACAATCAATTAAAAATCATGTTTGCACCATTATGGTTCCAACTGAACCAGATTGCCCCTTAGAGAAATTGACAAAGGTCATGACAAAGATTAGAATTTTAGAAGTTAAACTAAAGAGAACCAATGATGATTTGGCCTCGTAAGGGGGCAGTTAAATGTAACGGAGACGCAACTAAACATAACAAATGAATATAACAATCATCTTACCAACAAGTATAAGGCATCTCAAGATGAAACCAAATTGTTGAAAACCAAGTTGAAAGGTAATATTTCTCTAATTGAGTATAGAAAAATTATTTGGGATGATATTATTCAAGAACTTCGTTCTATATGTGAATATATTCATATATTTGCATAACAAGAGATTATGATAAGAGGATCATAAATGAGCATTGATCTATGCAAGAAACAAGTACAAAAAGAAGCACCCAAGGCCAAGAAGATAATTAAGTATTTGAATGAAAAATATTCAACAAAATTAAGGGCAAGAGTCACAATATTTTAGGCCAAGCACAATAGTGACAATGTACTTTAGCACGTAAAGGCTCTGAATATCAAGTGAAGGTCAAGACCGCATGATGGGAGTTGTACCCAAGTATTCATTCCTTGCATTGTAATCTTCATCTAAGTGAAAGAAAGCATCTAGGTGGACTGTTGGATCAAATTTTTGTTGCAGAAGAGAGCATGTAAGTTTTCAAATTTAACCGTGGAATTTTGAGGTAGTGAACACTAATGAGGATAATACCAAGATAAAAATATAAAGTAAGCTAATACTAGCTAGGTCAAGACATGTCATATGTGAACCATCGTATCGAGTTTACCCAAAGGAAGATTGTAAACCAAGTTTCTTCATACTCATAGTGATTTAGATAATAAAATCATAATGGTGGAGTCAAGGTCACAAGTGTTGGAAAATGTAACTAGTTTTGGTCTTCATAAATGTCATTGTACTCATTTTACTAAGTATATCTTATTTAATAAGCAAAAGAATAAAGAAAAAATATTATTTTCAAGCATGGTTTTAATGCTTCTTTTGATTGGTCATATAGGCTAAGCATTTTCTTCATGCTTCTAGTGTTTTTCATGTCATAAGAATTGTTTTCATGAGTCAAGAGATTCAATATCATTTGTATAATACCTTACTGGACAAGTTGTACCTTGTAAAAGGATTTATTTTGAGTCTAGAAAGTCAAAATAAGCCTCCTAACACAAGTTGGCACTGCCAGTGATAAGTTGGCCTAGAATAGGTTATTCAATCTCCACAAATGTGTATAGATAGTAGCAACCTTATAGAGTTCAGGCTTCTGTGATCCATATCAAGTTTTTGAGAGATTTTTCGGCAAAAATCACATGGAATACCATTTGTCGACGCGTTTCGAACCAGCAAGTGTGGCTCATCGTTAGGACAAGTTGAACCTTATAGAGTTCAACTTGTCCTGATGATGAGCCACACTTGCTGGTTCAAAACGCATAGACAAATGGTATTCCATGTGATTTTCGCCGAAAAATCTCTCACAAACTTAGTAGCAACCTTGACTTCTTTTTTCACCAATTTGATCTCTCAAGAAACAAGTTCAATCTGAAGCAAGGAACACCAATGAAGCAAGAGCTAAGGTAAAGGAAGCAAGAAGAAACCAAGAATGAGAAGGAAAATTATGTTTTTGAGCCTCATTCTCTCACATGTGTGAAGGTTAGGGTTTATGCAGCTTTTGGGAGGTTGAGAATTGCCATTATGAATTGCAATAGGCCAAGAATTGTAGACCCAAATTGTGGGAGGGAAGAAAACTCCAATTTGACCTAGTTTGGATATCATTGACATGCTTGAAGAAAGACTTCTTGAAGGGTTGGCACATGCCAAAAATAATGGTTTCCAAGAGACGAAATTTGCACTTGATGCTTGGAGGAGGACTTGGTCTAGCATTTTGGGTATTGGTTTTCTCATTTGAAGCATATTCTATAAGAAGAGAAGATATTATTTATGGACTTCCCCTTGGAGGGGTTTTTCCCTGGCTTGGAGCCTACTTCTTGTGTCCATTGTATTTATTTTTTCTCCTCTTGATAATTGTTTCATCAAAATATCTAATAAATAAACATAAGAAGATAACTAAAGTTCACAAGAAATTATTAAGAATAAGGAAAATTTATTTTAATAGCTACCTTACAACATTATACAACATGGAATTAGATCTTAGCTAAAGAAGAGAAGGAAGCTTGGTGATCATCTTTTTGACATAAGAAGGGTTTCATTGTCAAGGGGATTCATTTGAAAAGGGACACAATGCAAGAAGAATATGTGGAGTACTGAAGAAGGTATGTTTTTATTGTTTATTTTGACATCTTTTCCTTAAAATCCATAAGCTGTTTACATCATGAACTAGGTAGATAATAAGAAATTATGACAAAATCTATTGGATTTGTATGCAATGCAAAAAAACTAATAAGTGCCATTTTCTTATGCAGAAAAAGGAGAAAATGAAATATTGTCATCCCAAAGGAAAAGATAGGACAAAGTTAAATGTTGTCCCTTTGGCAGGGAACCACATGCAAATAAGGCGATCAAAATTGGAGCATATCAGCCAGGAAAGTAAAAAGGAGATATCAAATCGGCACAAGGGAACAAGAGGATAATTGAGAATTAATAGTCTGGTGAATCCCTCAAGATCCTTTGATCTTGAGGGATCACTATCTTAACGATTTTTGCATCATTGATATATTCGCTTGGTTGTTATAAGAAGGGGTAGCACTGCTAGCCCGGGGGACGACTCATTGTTATTTTTATGTGATTGTCCTTTATATTTGAAACTTTGATCATCGAATCTCATGAAGAGTGATCCACTGTAACTCTGTTATGATGTTTTAATATAAATCTGGTTTTTGTTCCATCTTTGATTCTAGAGTAATCTCAAGTGGTCTGTCCCTGGAGGCTAAGGTCCTAGCCCTAGTGGAACACTTTCTCCTGTACCATTATCTCTAATTCGTGTGTGATTTTCATTATTAGCTATGTTCAGTAATCTTATGTGTTTTGTTATTTTACATCACGGTTCTGTTATATTTTGTTTATGCTCAACTGAGTAATGTTATTCTCTATGACAGGAATGCTTTGTTGTTCATTCTGACTTTGTAACGCATTGTTGTTCCTTTAACCATTGATATAACATTGTTGTTCCTTACAAAATATTATTGTTGTTCAATTGCAGATTAACTGTGCTGTAACATTCATAAGTTGGTATTACTGTATCCATCTGCGGTTTACACTTAATCACGATTGTTTTTCAATTGGTGTTGCTGTTCCATTATGAATTATAGTCGTGTGTGATATTTATCTTGGTTCATTGTACATTTATATTTGACTCTAGTCACTGTTCTATTCCTGATTAGCTACCATTCTATTTCCGTTTGCTGTCTGGTTTATCTTTAGAGTGAATATTTTTATCTGATTCCTGTAGGATACAATTGTTGCATTTATTCCTATAGACTAAGGTTTTGTTGTTCAATTTTTTTTATCAGACTAGTTGTTTTTCCATTTCCTGTTATTTGTATTATCATTGCTTTAGTATGCAAAACGATCTGAGACTGTAATGAGCATTGACATTTGTTGACTAGCTCCCAGATTGATGATCTTTTCCTTGATTATCTTTAATTACATCAGTTTACAGAGGGATGAGTCACCGTTACTGTAACCTTGAATGATAAATTGCTATAGTTTTCTGAGTGCATGATTTGAGTTTTAAGGTGTTTTTTTGTAAGTAGATCTTGTTTCAAGCATTCATTTACTCTTGTATTTAGAGCACTATACTACTAGCATTACTCTGACAAATTACCGCCTCAAACTGAGTACACTCTTTGAGATAACAAGTCATTCCTGGATTGATAAGTTAATGTAGGGTAAATAGAGGTGAAAAAGACCCTTTTTACTGCTCGACATTTTGGCATCGTTGTCGGGGAAGAGTGTAGTCATTTGTTTCTTTTCCAGAGTGATGTAAGAACCTGCTAGGAGAGAATTGGGTTTTAAAAACGGAAGGTACGAACCTACGTATGGAGCATGTAATAGCCTTGCTCCCCTACCCACTTTCCTGTATATTTGTTGCTGTTTTCTTTGGGTAGAAATTAGCAGTTGATTAGTGTGCATGACTAAGCAGAAAAAGCTTGAAAAGAATCCTAAACCTCTACCCAAGCCTGAAAAAGTTAAGGGGCTAGTGACCCTTGGCTGATCAACCTTTATAGATGAAATCCTTAAGAAAGTAGAATCTCAACCTTCAGTAGGACCTAGAAACGTTACTTATAGACAGCCTACTAGTTCCCTTCAAGCCACAGGATCACCATCTGTAGCCTTTTCTAAGGTGCATAGTCAAACGAAAGAGAAGATTTTCAAGAAATTGAGAATTTTATCCCAAAATCATTGCAAGAAGGGAACCATATCAACCTCTGTGAAGGAAGAGGAGAAACCAAGGAAATTGAAGAGCCAAGATCTCCTCTTGGGATAGTTCAGCCATTAAGTAGCCCAGATACGGGAAGTGCTGCAAAAATCATTTATAACAAAGTCGAAGAACCTTAAGAACCAGAATCCCCCTATACATTAGGCACTCTCATCATCCCAGATAAAGGAAGTGATGTTAATTCCATTCCTATTAGAGCCATTCTCCCTTGACAACCTAGGAATACCCTCCTAGATATCCCAGAAGGTTATGGGCATATATTTGACCAAATGGCCTAGAACCAGCCAAACACCCAAACCTCTACACTGCAATACCCCATTGCAGATACTGCAACTAATGCACCTATGAAAGCAATTCCTCTCTAGCATATCCATACATTCCATGGCCTTACGTCAGAAGATCCAGATGCATTCTTATTTGAATTTGGTGTGTTGTGTAGAGGATATGACTATACCACTGATCCCCAGAAATTGAAATTATTTCCCTCTACATTAAAAGGGGTTTCTTTAAGATGGTTTATGGGATTGGGTGGTGGTGTTATAAATATTTGGGATCAAATGAAAGAGTCTTTTCTAAAAAACATCAGGATTATTGCAGGTCTAGAGAGAGTTAAAAGATGAAATATTTCAGATGGTAGCTAGACTGAATGAGACATTAGAAGAATATGTTGAATGTTTTCAGTATAATCTTCAAAGATATCCTTATGCATCATTACACTTACCTGATAATGTATTAAAAACAACATTAATTAATGGAATGAAGGAACAATGGATTGAAACACTAAATACTATGGGAGAAGGAGATATTTATCAGGAAAATTTTGCTGACATTATTAATTTATGTATCAGGAGCTCGAGAGGTAGCACAAGAATGAAACCAGTGGAACATGACAGGTTTACAAGAGACAACAAGATCTCTACAGAGGGAGTAACTCACGCAAAAATTGGAAATTTATTAGAAAAATATAAAACTGACATATTGGGGACACTGACAACACAACTCGATATTATGCAGGCTAAACAAAAGAAAGCAGAGGCAGAACAGAATTTGGCAATATTCTGTCCTAGATGCAGAAAGAAACATAGCCACAAGGAGTGTCCATTAGATGTTGTCCAAGTTTGTGCCATTTGTATAAAAGACCACTCTACAAAGAGTTGTCCCTCACTTCCTGGATTGAAAGCAGTATACAAGGAAGCAGAAGAAGAGCCAGAACCAATGTACCTACTCAATCAACATCGTCAATGGTAGCCGCGACAATCAGGTATGTTCCACAATATCATGCTCAACAATATAATACAATGTGGAAAAATTAACCTCCCTTCTCGAATTGGTCACGACAACCATTTCCATCATCATCACCATGGCCAAACTAAACAAGTCAACCCAGTTGGCCAAATTTTCCCTATACTCCACCATATTGGCAAAACAATGTATATCCAGCACAATGGTCCCCTCCTAGTTCACAGAGTCAAGCCTGGCAGACAAACTGGCAAAGACAGATGAATCATCCAGTAGGAACCATTCCGCTTCCACAACCTACACTACCAACATTACAACAAAACCCCCAGTCTAACTTAAGACCACAACTCCTAGCCCAACCCCACCCTAATCCGAATAACAGACTAGTCCAATCTATTGAAATAATTGAAACACCCGAGATAGGAACCGATCTAAGGGAGTGTAATGACCTTCAATTAAGATTTGGGCGCATCATTGAAATATAGGGAGATAAAACCGCTCAATTTGAAAATCAATTACCTATAGAACAACCATTGTAAGAAGAGGATGTGACCAGACAACAAATTCATGATCAAGCAACCACATCTTCTCCCCCATTACCAGAACAATTAACTATACCTCGACCTATGAAACATCCTAATTTTTACATTCTGGGAGAACTAAAAAATACGTACATAAAAATATCACTCCTCCAAGCCATCAAAGACATCCCAATATATGAAAAGACCATAAAAGAGCTATGTATAAGAAAACCAAGGAGGAAAATAACAAATAACCCAAAAGTCCAAGTAGTTGGTACCTTATCCGATCTATTATTAGGAAAAGAAACACCTGTTAAATATTAAGACCCAGGAAATCCAATAGTAACCATACAAATCAATGGACAAACCTTCTCAAATTCCTTAGTTGATCTAGGAGCTGCAATCAATATCTTAACAACCACCACTTGTCAAAAACTAGGCATTACATCAGTAGAACCGACTTCCACTTTATTAGAATTGGTTGACCGATCTGTGGTTAGGCCAAAGGGCACATTGCATGATGTCATGATATCCGTTGATTCCTAGGAGTATCTTGCTGATTTTCTGATAATAAACCCCAAGAACTGACTTGATGGACATCCATTGATTTTATGCAGACCTTGGCTTGCAACTGCTGATGCTTATATTGGCTGGCAGCAAGGCAGTATGACCATAACTAGGGGGGCTAATATCAAGATTCTAGCTTTATATCCTCCAGCCCAGCCAAGTGTCACAATAATAAAAACTAACAAACATCCTGTATCATACCTCACCGAAAACATTAGGTCTCTATTAACCATAGAAGAGGCCCTCGATTTTAAAGATCAAATAGAAGATGATGCCATTAACAATTTTATTAGCCAAGTTGAATCCAAATCCCACATACAATGTCACATGATAGAAGCAACATTTGATAATGAATTAGAAGAAGATCCTCTTAAAGGTACTCAAGATCAAACAATACCTACTACCTCTGTCTCAAATAGCAAAATTGTATAAATTGAGCTAGGAAAGACTTTAAACATTAATGCCAACCTGACTTCCGAACAAGAAGAGGAGATGATCCAACTACTGAGGAAATACAAAGAAGCATTTGCATGGGACTATCGTGACATGAAAGGAATTGATCCTCAGTTATGTACACACCACATTTACATAGAGAAGGATGCAAGACTTGTTCGCCAACCACAAAGGAGACTTAATCCTCATCTAAAAGACATTGTAAAAGCTGAACTTCAAGAACTTTTAGATGTGAACTTCATCTACCCTATCTGTGATAGTAAATGGGTCTCTCTACTTGTTGTGGTGCCAAAGAAGAATGGAAAGTGGAGGATTTGTGTAGATTATAGAGAGCTAAATAAAGCAACACAAAAAGACCACTTTCCCCTTCCATTCATTGACCAAGTATTAGACACTTTGGCAAGAAAGAAATTCTTTTCTTTCTTAGATGGCTTCAGTGGATACAATCAGATTCAGATTTCCCCTGAAGACCAAGATAAAACCACTTTTACTTGTCCTTGGTGAACATTTGCCTATAGATTTCTACCTTTTGGCCTATGTAATGCCCCTACCACATTTCAAAGAGCTATCCTCACCATATTTTCATACTTAATAAATTAAGGGATCAAAGTATACATGGATGATTTTACACCATATGGGGATGATTTCGACCCACCATTGGACACACTAGAAAAAGTGTTGTAGCACTACATTGCCACCACGGTCTGTTTGAGCCATGAAAAATTCTATTTGATTATGACTGAAGGACTTATTCTAGGCCATTATATCTCAGCAGCTGGCATATAGGTAGACTTGGCCAATATTCAAATAATTTTGTTAATTCCCACTCCTACCACTCAGACATAGGTACACATTTTTCTTGGATTTTCTGGTTATTATAGAGGATTTATAGAACATTTTTCTCATATTGCTGCACCTTTATATGCACTAACAGGTAATGTTGACTTTCTTTGGACAGAAAAATATGAACGTGCTTTCCAAGATCTAAAAAGGATTGTGTCAATAGCCCCAGTCCTTAGAGGTCCAAATTGGGACCTGCCATTTAAAATTTCATCAAATGCTTAAAATATAGCTATTGGAGTAGTCCTTGGGCAGGAAGAAGATAAAAAACCATATGCAATTTAATATATTAGCAAGAATTTATCTCCTACTGAATTGAATTATAATGTTACTAAAAAGGAATTTTTAGCTATGATACATGTTGTCAATAAATTCAGGGATTACATTACTGGATATCTTGTTATCTTGTATAAAAATCACTCTGCCATAAAATACTTAGCAAATAAACCAATCACAAATGGTAGAGTAACCAGATGGCTGATTTTATTGCAGGAATTCGATATCACAGTAAAGGACCAACCTGGAAAAGAAAATCCTGTAGCTAACTTTCTCTCGCAAATGCCAAAACTAGTAGATGTAGCAGCAGTTGAGGATCAATTTCCAGATGAGAATTTGTTTGCTGCCATTGTTAAAACACCCTAGTATGATGATGTTGCAAATTATTTAGTAGTAGGCAAATGACCAAAACATCTGACCCCCAATGAACGAAAATAGATTGTCCAACGAAGTACTCGATTTTCTTGGATTGGGGGCTACCTGTTCCATACAGGGGCAGATATGCACATCAGGAGATGTGTCCACGAAGATGAAATTTTTGACATCTTGAAAGCTTGTCATGACAAACCATGTGGCGTACATTTCGCCGATTGAAGAGATGGTTACAAGGTGCTGCAAATAAGGTATTATTGGTCTGCGATCTTCAAAGATGCAAAGAAGTTCGTTCAAGCTTGTGACAACTTCCAAAGAGTAGGATGCCCTGGATATTCCAACAAAATGCCCCTGAATCCACAGCTAGTTATTAAACCATTCGAGTGATGGGCCCTCGATTTTGTTGATCCAATTAACCCATCATCGAACCAGAAAACATATATTTTGGTAACAACAGAATATGTCACCAATGGGTTGAAGGAGAGGCATTGCCGAGAGCTACAGAGGATTCTGTCATACAGTTCCTATTCTATATATTTGTGTGATATGGGCTTCCAAGGGATATAATTACAGATGGTGGACATAGTTTGCTGGTAACAAGATTGCTGCAACACTAAAACATTATCATATCCAGCGTAAAATTACTACTCCATACCACCCATAGGCAAATGGTCAAGTAGAAAGCAGCAATAAAATGATAGAAGCAATCCTAACAAAAACCATTGCATCACATAGAAGCGATTGGGATGAAATATTTCCAGAAGCCTTGTGGGTTTACAAAACAACATGGAGAAGCACTACCGACTATTCACCATACCAACTGGTATTTGAAAAGGAACCCATCTTTTTTATAGAATTTGAGATACAAACACTACGAACAGCGTAAGAAGTTAGTCTAGATCTAAACGAGACACATATTAATAGATTACAATAGATCAATGAGCTAGATGAAATCAGTCTCTCTGCCCTTCAACACACTGCATTGATCCAACAACAGCAAGCTAAATGGCATGACACTCTCATTAAAAAGAAAGTCTTCCGCAAAGGAGATTGGGCGCTCCTATACGATTCTAGGTTTCAGGATTTTCTCAAGAAGCTTCATACTCGTTGGCTAGGGCCATATGAAATCCAGAAGGTACATGATAATGGTACCCTTACTCTAATCACCCTTGATGGATCTGGACATACCTTCAAGGCAAATGACCACTGAGTTCAACTATACCGCAAACCACTTACTCGGGAATCCTTCTACCAGCAACTCCGTCAAGACTCCGACATGCAAATTTTGGAGGAGGAAGAGAAATCTTCCTCACCTTTGGTTCATTAAGTGATTCAACTGTCCCTACGTTTTGCACATAATTCCTTTGTTCTATTAGCATAAATTACTCTCTGTACATATTTTTTTGTATTTTCATTTTGTTGTTCCTTTTAGGAATAAACAACATTCTGACTACCTTGCTGTTCCTTTTTCAAGGAACGACACCTCTGCATTTTGCTATTCCTTTTTTAAGGATCACCATTTCCATAATTTTTTTTGTTCCTTTCAGAAGTAACAGCATCTTCATTGTTTCTTTTGTTCCTTTTTCCAAAGGAACAACACTTGCATTTTTCTGCTGTTCCTTTTTCCGAAGGAACAACACTGTCATTTTTGTTGTTCCTTTTCTAATGGAACAACACTTGTGTTCACTTTTATTTTTCTGCTATTCCTCTTCCAAATGAATAGAACTTTCATTTTGTTGTTCCTTTTCTGAAGGAACAACACTTTTGTTTTTCCGCTGTTCCTATTTCCAAAAGAACAACACTTTCGTTTCTCTTGTTCCTTTTCCACTTTTGTTTCAATGTTCCTTTTTTAAAGGAATGACACTTGCGTGTTTGTGGTGTTCCTTTTTCAAAGGAATAGCACTTGTGTGTTTCTGGTGTTCCTTCTTCCGAAGGAACAACACTCTCGTTTTTGCTATTCCTTTTCCAAAGGAACAACACGTGCGTTTTTTTGGTATTCCTTTTTGAAACGACAACATTTTCGTATTGCTTTTACTTATGCTTGTTCTCCTTGCTGTTCCAATTAAAAGACAGCTACTGTTACTCTCAATATACAATAGTTTCAAGTCTTTTTCTTGTGATTTGGAGCACAACTATACACTTATGCAATTGATACAAAACGAGAGCACACTGAAATCAATAAATTGCATAAAATCACTATTTTTTCAAGAAATTGCTTTGAATTGATAGCAAGAAAGAGGAAAGGACACAATTATTCATCACTTTGTTGTCATTATTCTACTAATACTGATATGATTGGTTATCTTTATCATGGTGGTCCTTTTTAAATTCCCATAATCTTATTTGATCATTATTAAGGAATAAGAACAAAGGGTATATTTTTCTATTGAGATGTTAAGAATTCTTCCACCATTCCTACTCTTAAGGAGTGCTGAACCACCCTTTGTGTATAAATAGGAAAGTACTTTATAAAAGAAAAAAGAGAAAATGTTTATATGATTTGCTAATATGGGTTTTCAAATGAAGGATAGGGGGTCTCATCAAGATCTAGCCTACCATGATCATAAGGAAGAAAGTGAAGTGGCATTCCAACTATGGCCACCACACCAGGGATATGATCCAAGAGGCACATAAGAAAAAACAAGGAGTCCTTGGAACAGGAGGTCTCATCACCAGCCGGCCTGCCCACCTTTCACTCCTTCCTGGTGAATGGCATTATGGTTTAACTGGTTACCAGGCCAGCATAATGACCTCCATTTTGACATTGCACAACACTTCCTAAGCATACACAAAGGATCATGGTTCCATGGGTGAAATAAACAACTTTGTCAAGGTTGTGGACACCTGTGGGCAACAGAGCTCTGTTAATGGTATTGAAGTCACATTCATTATACACCAATAGTAATCATCAAGACCCGTCTTTGTCTTATACCTTTGTAAATGGTCAAATGAGATTATGTATATAACTTCCCCGAACCTTTAAACACATGAAAATCTATTACAACCAATCATGACGAAGAAAGTTGATAATGACCGCATCATAATTTTTGTGCACGTCAGCTGTCCTATCCTCCCAGCCTCGCATCATATCACGACATTCTCTTATTTATTAAGCGATTCTACTTTACACCTTGATTTTGGCAACCTGATCCTTTTGTAAACCTGGCATCTCGGTATATGCTATTCCTTTATGACTCTGTACCATGGCAGTTCGGCACGCCGCTCCCTCATTCGACGGCTGAGGATCGCCTATCACATTGCAGGGGGGAAGCAGGTGACCTCATAATTTGTTGGTATACATGTCAGACTATTATTCGGAGAATTTTCACTTGGGAATAGCAAGGCTTAACGGTATATTGTTTTCCAATTTGCATGGCTTGTTGTTCCTAAGATTTTTTCATATTATGCTTTGCAGCAATTAGTAAGTGACTCAGGATTTGAAAGAGCTTGTTGTTTCGTTATTTTCTTTATATTTCTAATAGTTTGAACAACCTACTATTCCATTGCCATCTATACGTTTTTACAATGTGCTAAAACATGGGAGGAAGATCGATTCGAAGAGAACCACAGGTATTGATAGTTTCTGATGTTGCACAGGAAATCCTAACAAGGGTAGGATGGATAGTTTATCTCAATCATTTACAAGAATCCAACAAGACCATAGCGATACAATTCTTGCGAAACTTGCCAGAATATCACTCCATGATGAGAGGGAGACACATAGAAGTCACTGATGACATAATTGTGGAGGTCTCAAGACTGCCAGCCACTGGACTTGTGTGGACTCTAAAGAAGGAGAAATAGAGGAAAAGACCGAGTAGTCTGGGCAGGTAGAGGAAGAGACAGAGCAACGCGAAGAAAGCTTATTGCAAAAACCATTGCAAGAAGACGAGTTGGCCCAAATTCTGGCCAATATGGGTGAATATGCTCAACCTCTCAGCCCGCTAGACCTCCACATCGAAGAAGAACCAAAAGAGCATTCTTCTCATGACAAAAATGCATCCGAAGAATTATGCAATGAGGAGGAAGAAGAAGAGAATCATTCCGTTCATGTTGAAAGTATGTATAGAGAGAAAGGTGATGAAGATACAGAAGAGGAACAATCTGTTCCCAGCTAGAATACACCAAAAGAGTTTCATGGAGGAGAAGGCATGGAAAAATAAGTCACCCAGGAAATAACAGAACCAGTCAGGGTTTTACTCCTTAACAACTCGATCAGAACAATGAAGGAGCACCCCAAGAAGAGAACTAGGGAATTGGCCAAGACAACAGTCTAGGCCTGAGTAAACAAATAACTGTTCTTTCAAAGAAGATAGAAGAAATTAAGAGATTACGAAAAGAACAACAAAGACTACTGAATGTGATAGCACAACTTCGACAACAAATCAGGGTTTTGAAAATAGGAAAGAGAGCAAAAAGGACCTTGAGGGTAAGATATGCAACCACTCTGGCAAAACCCCTGAAGAAAAATATTCGGAGGACTCAAGTCTAGCTTTCCGTTCAAAACCTTGTCGAAGTGCAGCCTGCCATTCAAAACCAAAAGGAACAACATTCAACTGTTGCCCATGTTGAAGTCCAAACAGATGATATATCGACCTATAACAAAGAAATTCAGACAGAGGCACAACCCTCTAAAGGAATGCAAACCATAAACACGAGATGATGCAATAACAAGATTCAAGTAAACCTTCCACTTACAACTACCATGTGGGACAGTGATCCAAGTACAGTAACCCTACAAGAGGGTTTGATGCAAGCCGAGCAAGAAGTAGAAAAATTGACAAAACAAACGATTTCTCAAGAAAAGTATGAAGAATTACAACAACAGCTAAGGGATGTCAATTTATCCAAAAGTCACGCCTTTTAAGGATGGTGAAAGGAAGAAGAAGGAGTCACAAAGGTAACTCATAGGTTAGATGTAGTTATCAAACAAATGGACACCTTATGCTCTTTGTACACTAACATCCTACCATGCGAAGCACCTACTAATAATTATGCCTTGTTTTTAATGGAACGATATTTGCAATTGAAAATTAAGGGTGTTAAAGCAGGAGCTCCTATACAAATTAACACTATTGATGATTTCATAAATTGTTGTAAGCACTATGGGGTAAAGGTTCAAAGATTATTATGTGAATTCTATCTGCATAACCTTATGTTAGATCAAGAGACAAAGCAGAATCATGGCCCTTTTGTTGGGGATATCCAACTACAAGCATTTATTTCGTTTGGAGTTAATCAAATCAAATGGATTAAAGCCTATAATGCCTTCCAAAGATAAGAAAATGGATTAGACTTATGGGTAAGAGCTGAGCCTAGACACCCATTACAGTTGTGGAATAAACATAAGAACCTCATGAGGACTCCAGGCGTGAGTGAAGCATTAGGACACATTCATATAGCAATCAATTGACAAGGGATAGAATACTTTTTTACCATCAAAGACCTTGCCATTACAACGGATAAATTTCGATATCGGACTTCTAATCTAAATATCCAACTCAGGGAACCATTTGATTATGAGAACTTTAAGTTAGCTGTTGATCACTTGTGCCTCTATGGTGATCTTATTTTGAGGGAAGGGCCATCCTGGTTAGGCTATATGTTCCGCAGTCCAGTGATTTGGCACCCTGCACTTGGATACCAAGCCTTGTATGAAATGCCTGAGGGATAGGCAGGACATATTTTTGAACACCTAGCTAGGCAGCATGGCTGTAGACCACCACATGAGATCCTGTCTCCAACCTACTATCTTACTTCCTTGCATGTCAACTACAATGTTTTCATGAGGGCTTGAAAAAGGCTAAGCAGGGGGTGTGTGGAGTACTAAAGAAGGTATGTTTTATTGTTTATTTTGGACATCTTTTCCCTAAAATCCATAACCTCTTTGCATCATGAACTAGGTAGATAATAAGAAATTATGACAAAATCTATGGGATTTGTATGCAACGCAAAACAACTAATAATTGCCATTTTCTTATGCAGAAAAAGGAGAAAACAAAAGATTGTCATCCCAAAGGAAAAGACAGGACAAAGTTAACTGTTGTCCCTTTGGCATGGAACTGCATGCAAATAAGGTGATCCAAATTGGAGCATATCAACTAGGAAAGGTAAAAGGAGATATCAAATCAGCGCAAGAGAACAAGAGGATAACTGAGAATTAATAGTATGGTGAATCTTAACGATTTTTGCATCATTGATATCTCCACTTGGCTGTTATAAGAAGGGGTATCACTGCTAGCTCGAATGATGACTGGTTGTTATTTTTATGTAATTGTCCTTTATATTTGAAACTTTGATCATCGACTCTCATGAAGAGTGATCCACTGTAACTTTATTATGGTGTTTTAATATAAATCGGGTTGTCGTTCCATCTTTGATTCTGCAGTAATCTCAACTGGTGTGTCCCTGGAGGCTAAGGGCCCGGCCCTGGTGGAACACTTGCTCCTGTACCATGATCTCTAATTCATGTGTGATTTTCATTATTAGCTCTATTCGGTAATCTGATGTGTTTTTCTATTTTACATCACGGTTCTATTATATTTTGTTTATAATCAACTGAGTAATGTTATTCTCTGTGATAGGAATGTTGTGTTGTTCATTCTAACTTTGTAATGCATTACTGTTCCTTTAACCATTAATATAACATTGCTATTCCTTATAGAATATTATTGATGTTCAATTGTAGAGTAACCGTGTTGTAACATTCATAAGTTGGTATTATTGTATCCATCTACGGTTTACACTTAATCATGATTATTGTTCAATTGGCATTGCTATTCCATTACGAATTACAATCGTTATTCTTTATAACTGAGATTGATACTTGTTGTATCAAAGTCAGATTACTATTTCTTCTAATATTAAGCATTCCGTGTGTGATATTTATCTTGGTTCATTGTATGTTTATATTTGACTCTAGTCGCTGTTCTATTTCTGATTAGCTGCCATTCTATTTCCATTTTCTATCCAGTTTATCTTTAGAGTGAATATTGTTATCTGATTCCTATAGGATACAAATGCTGCATTTATTCCTGTAGACTAAGGTTTTGCTATTCAATTTTGTTTATCAGACTAGTTGTTGTTCCATTTCCTGTTATTTGTATTATCATTGCTTTGGTGTGCAGAACAATATGAGACTGTAGTGAGCATTGACATTTGTTGACTAGCTCCCAGATTGATGATCTTTTCCTTGATTATTCAGTTTACAGAGGGATGAGTTTCCATTACTGTACCCTTGACTGATAAATTGCTATAGTTTTCTGAGTGCATGATTTGAGTTTTAAGGTGTTTTTCTGTAAGTAGATCTTGTTTCAAGCATCCGTTTACTCTTGTATTTAGAGCACTATACTACTAGCATTAGTCTGACAAATGACCACCTCAAACTAAGTACACTCTTTCAGATAACAAATTGTTCCTGGATTGATAAGTTAATGTAGGGTAAATAGAGGTGAAAAAGACCCTTTTTACTGCTTGATAGAAGAATACCTATTAACCCAGAAGGAAGATCAATATTTCATTAAAGACCCCATCATCTCAAAAGGATCAAGATCTCGTTGAAGGAAGGAAGGATAAGATCTTGCTAAAGATTCTCTAGGAAAACATCTTGAAGAAAAGGAAGCATAATAGAATCTTGGGATCATCATCCTCTTATTGAAGTTGTTTGAAGATGGTAATGTTAAAATGATCCTATAAGTCATCAATCTAGGGAATCTTTGAAGTTCCTTTGAAGGTCTTGAAAGCATAGAGACAGTTGGAGAAATCACCAAGAAGGAGGACTCTTGGTTGGCAAGTAAGTGTCTCAATCTATAGATCATACGGCTACATTTTGAAAGGAAATAAACATGATTATTGGATCAACAAAATTCCTAGCATGGAAGAAGAGGATTGACTTGGTGCTCATAGAAAATTAAGTCATGGAATATGTCCTTGGTGAAGTGGTTTTACTAGACAAAGAGAAGACTCAAGAGTTAGCAAAATATAATAAGGGAGAAGAAAGAACACAAAGGATCATTATTGAATCCATTAAGGATCATCGTGCTCCCTTTGCTTCTAATTTGAAGACATCTAAGGCTATATGTGATAAGTGGGTAAATTTGTACTCCATAAGTACATCAGGTCAAAAGATATTCTTAGGGAATCAACCGTACAGAATAAGGAATTCAAAGGATGAAAAAATGGTAACTTATCTCTTGAAGATCTCACAAATAATAGACCGGTTGCAAGGGCTTGGGGAAATTATTTCTAATCATGGAATTACTTTTTTTTGTATTAAATTCTCTACCATCTAATTGGAGTTGTTTTGAAACTAGTATCTACTCTAAGAAGCATACTACACCTTTTGATGACATATGGGCTCAATGTATCTTGAAATAATCTAAAATAAAGGCAACGGATGACACCAAAGCAAATGAAAAACCTCAAGCCTTTGTTGCAAGATATAAGAAAAAGTTGAAATGAGGAGATCCCAAGGATATTTACAATTGTAGGAATCTCCATCTCTACTAGGCTCTTTATGTAATTTGTCTTTCTTTTATTAGGTAGAAAGTAGAGTAGCATGCATTATTTCACTCTATAAAAGAGTCCCAATTTTTTTTTGTAAAAGCATGGAATCATATATAGAAGTATATGATAGTAGAATTAGAGTCTAAATAATCAATTTTCTTTTTCTTTGAAAAGTAATTTAGCTATTAAAGAATGAGAAGAATAGACCATATTTCATATTAAAATTTATCGAAACATTTTCTAACATAATGTTAGAGGTAGTCATTTTGCAAAAGAAGGACCAGTAAGATTCTATAAGAACCATTATTTAGGAAGGTTCTTAGAAGAAGCATTATGAATTGTATATATTCCATCTAGTATGGAAACAATATACTTGAAGGATGAAGGAATATAGATGGTCAAGTTACACTATAAAAGCCATAATTAAAGTCTTTCTCCTCTTGGGAAAACCTATCTTCAATAGGTATTAGTAGCAGGCTTATTCAAGAAAGGATGTTTGGATGGTTGTATGGAAGAAATGGTATGCATGCCTTTGAGCAACTTTTCTCTAAAAGGTAGAATTTATATCTACAAGAATCATGTAGAAATTGTTGATTATAAGAATGTGCTTGGTAAGTTTTCCATGTCTTTACTTGATGCTTAGAATTTTAGTATGCTTTGTAATGGTTAAAAACAAAAATTCTCCCACAATATAGTATGGCATAAACATAATGATAGTGATCCAAATCAAGTATGGTCCATGGAAAAATGAAAAGGAGATAATAATGCAACTCCAAGAAAGATATTGTAGCTTAATTGTTCCATGGGTACCTTTATTATAAATGATTTCATGGAAAAGGACTGTTCTACAATATGGATATGGATCATGCAAAAGCATGCTGATCTCAAAGAATTCAAGTAAGAAAATACTTAGATGAAAGGACCATCATGATAAGGTAAGTTTGATATTAATGTTTTGGTATTGGTTATCTAGTGACATATTATTTTTCTACCCTATAGAAAAATACAGAAATGCATGATGGTAGTTGAGGTAAGTTCAATTGTTGTTGTTGAACTTGATTGAAAGAACATATGAATTGAGTGAATGGTTTCGGTAATCCTTAAAAGGATTATTTAGTCAATATGTTTTACATCATCATCTTGGAATTGAAAGTTAGTAGTATAAGAAGATAACCCAATGTTCATGTCTCGATAACAATGAATATCACTTTCATTTTTAAAGGAAACCATTATAGGCCTAATATAATTCCTTCATTGATGATGACTAAAGGAAAGTGATATGAAAGGTTGACAGCCTGAACCCTATCACAAAATTGAATGAAGAGAATGGCTCAATAATATCTAGTAAGGAAGAAGCTCAATATGATGAGATGCAAAAGAAAGGAGGAGCCATGCAACTTCTACTAGAATTTCTCCATGAAGAATTAGTAGTTGACACACATGTGAAGACAAGATAGAGAGCTTATGGTTATGACTTCCAAATTGAAAGGAAGTAGCATAATATCCTCTATGGTTTAGAGGGAATAGTAAGTCTCCTTAAATAATTGAAAAGGAGCAACGATAAATTTTGTAATCAAGAGGGAATGAGGATCTCCTCTCTAGTTGAGAGGGAGTGGTGATGAAAATCACATTTATATTCACCTTTTCATGTGTCATGCCCTATACCAGGACTAACAAATGTACATCCAAGTGAGCGCCATGGAGGGAGAATGGTGGATGGAGGATTGGATACACATTTGAGATTAATACTCCTTGAGGATATATAATCCAAGATATAAAGTATTCTTATTGACCAACACTCTTTTAGGATTGAACAGGTATCCAAGATAAGCATTGTCAATGAGGACCGATATTCTTTGACAATTGGGAATCCATGACAAGAATAGTCTGAAAAGGACATCCGAAGTGAAAATTTGGATGGGGTATGTACTTGGAAGAGGTAGTGTGGTATCTCACGTAAAGCCTCCCAACATTATGCTTTGATATGAGAAGATATTTCCAAGTTAAGGCCTTACTATGTTGACAATAATGGTGATGATGTTGATACTTAAAGGTAGCTTACCAATTTGACTCTTTGTATGATAAATCTTTAGTTTTAGAATATCCTTGTATAGACTATATAGTTATGAATACCTCCCTAGTTAAGAGGTATTGTTGGAAAATGTAACTAGTTTTAGTCTTCATAATTGTCATTGTACTCATGTCACTATGTATATCTTATGTAACAAGAAAATAAGTAAGAAAAAATATTATTTGCAACCATGGGTTTCATGCTTATTTTGATTGGTCATCTAGGTTAAGCATGTTATTGATGATTCTATGGTTTTTCATGTCATAAGAATTGTTGTCATCAGTCAAGAGAGTCAATATCATTTGTATAAGACCATATTGGGCAAGTTGCATCTTCTAAAATATTATTTTGAGTATAGAAAGTCAAGATAAGCCTCCTAGCACAAGTCAGCCCTGCCAAAGAAAATTTGGCATAGAAGAGGTTATTTTACCTCCACATATGTGTATATATTGAAGTAGATTTGACCACTTTTGTCACCAATTTGATCTCTTAAGCAAGAAGTTTGATCTAAAGCAAGGAACACCAACACAGAAAAAGCAAATATGAAGGAAGAAAGAAGAAGCCAAGAAGAGGAAGGAAAATTTTGTTTTTGAGCCTTATTCTCTCATACATGCAAAGGTTAGGGTATCTACATCTTTTGGGAGGCTAGGAATTGTAGGTATGAATTACACGAAGCCAAGAATTACAAATCCAAGTTGCAGGAGGGTCAAACACTCTGGTTGGACCTAGTTTGACTCACATTAACTTTTGATACATTGAATTGTTTGAAGCAACACTTCTTATAGGGTTGACACATGCCAAAAATAAAGGTTTCTATTGTTCCAAGGGACCGAAGTTGCAGATTTGAAGTAGAAGGCTGAAATTGTAATGTGAAATAGATTTGTAGAGGTTTGACCTTTGTTGACTTTATCAAACTTTGACTTGTTTTGAGGAGATTCTTGGAGGACTGACTTGGTTCTTGGACGAGGAATTGGTCTAGGGTTTTGGGCCTTGGTTTTCGCATTTGAAGTAGATTCTATAAGCAGAGAAGAGAAGAGATTATTTCTAGGTTTTCCCCTTTGAGCACTTTTTCCTTGGCTTGGAGCCTACCTCTTGTGTCCATTGTCTTTATTCTTTTTGCTCTTGATAATTTTTTGATGAAAATATCTAATAAGGAAACATAAGAATATCAAAGTTCATAGTAAATTATTCAGGTTAAGGATATATTTTTTAATAGTTTCCCTACTACATTCTCCAACAACAAGTAACCATGACGAAGGAGCAAGAAGTGTCAATTGTTTTAAAATACCATCCAAGGGATGATTGAGTTATGAAAGAATTGGTGAAAGGAAGTTTTCGAGTAATAGAGGACTAGAGGAGATGAGGGAATTTTAATTTGGAACCAGGAGAAGGAGCACAAGAGTGGTGCCAAACCAAAGGAGATTGACAGAGATCACAGAGGGAGACATAGGAGAATTGAAAGAGATGGAAGAAATGATGAGAGAAGGGGCCTTAGTGGGTGGCAATGGTAAGGTGATGTGGTTATAGAATAGGAGACTGTGTTAGAACAACCAAAAGTTGAAGATACAGAAAATGAGATTTCATCCATGGGAGGTGGTTAAGTTATGATGGGTGGCTAGGTCTAGGTAGGGCACCCTCTGCTCATAGAGATAGGGCACCCTCTTCTCATAGAGATGGCTATCACATCATTCTACAACGTCACTAGGCAGTTTAGCCCAACACCTGTTAAAGGAAGGATTTGTGAATCCATATGGTGGAATGGTGTCAAGACACTTCCCACTCAGAGTTATAGTAGTAGGATAGGATCCTTCCCCCTTGGTTAATGGTAGGAGTGGGGGGCTTACCCATAACTGTTACTTGAAATTGGGTAGAATCCCTATGCTGGTGGGTAGAAGGATATAGAATAACTTTGAGGAAACATGATGGATAATTTAAAAATTTTGAGCCACCCCACCCAAGTAACCCTCAAAGTATCATGAAGAAGGAAGGTAGATCAAATATTTGCCACTACCCACCAAATGAAGGAGTAGGTACAATAGGGATAAGAGGGCAATGGTCAGAATAGCCATAGGACCCAAACTTAGAGCAATAATGATGGTTATTTCTCTTCTTATGATAGCATCATTGCGTGGAGGGAGGATTTGGATAAGCCCTCCTTGTCTGTTCAAAGAGGTCCAAGAAAACTAGGTTCATTGTTTACCCCTATGCCTCTTGTACTAGGAGTAAGAAGACAACCTCAATAAGGACAGAGGTTTTAGATCCACAGGGATAGAAGAAGGACTAAGTTACTCGATGACGAACCACATTTTTGTGTTGTAGTGTAATAACACCATAATGGACCTCAATCTTGTGGTGTAACAACACCCTAATGGGCCTTAGTTTGTGGGTATGACAATGGCCCCCTTGGGCCTTCTTATCTGTGATATTAGAAAAGATTTTATAGAGATACGTTGAGCCCTATGACAGAGATACCATGATAGACCTATACCTATTTTACTGCATTATTATTTCTAATGTTCTCTTTACATAATTTCTTATGATGATATAAGGTTTATACAATGTTAAAATGCTGAAAATGTTTTAAAATGAAATTATCTACATCATAAACTTATAGCCCTAAGAAAATTAACATTGCTAGTAATCTACTTTGTTAATGGTTAACATTGAATATGCTTAAATAAATGTTGAAAAGTGCAATAAATTATATGGTTGTCAAATCTAGTCCATAAAATTAAACATCTATGTGGGGAGACATGTAAAATGATAGGTCATCTATGGATGGTAATGTACATATTTTCCCTATTGAAAATGTGGATAGGTTTATAATTTTAGTTTTTTGTTTCTATTTGTATTTTAAAGTGATTTTTGACTTTATTGGTCTTGTAAAATACTCGAAAAGTATTTGTCCCTCTAATCCTCTTGTTGTTTTATTTTTCCTATGTGGTGGTAGTCTCAGTTCTTGCAATACTTGGAGTCTTTAATTTTGGAAATTCCTAGATACAATCATGCCATGGATAGTTATCCTCTCCTAGAGGGTGTTAGTGTCACAAGGTGCATGAGATAAGGAAGGAGATGAGATGCCTATCCAGTCAATTAGAAGGCTTTGCATAAGTCCATGGTCTACATTAGTACCCAGATGGGATCCCAAATGAAGATGAACAAAGAAATGGAATCAGGATAAATAATTCAAGGACCTTAGTTATTTAATGCAAGGTATGGTGGGAAAAATTCCATTGGTATGGTGGGAAAAAATCCACCCATATGTTACCCTAGGAATATTAGAAATAATATGGAAAACAAGGGTGCGTAAAATAAATGCACACCAGGACGTAAAATTAATTGCCAGTGATATAATGATCATTCAATCCTAAGGTATGTGAAATTGTACCTCAATCTTATGGTTTAACAACACCCTAATGGGCCTGATTTTTGTGGTGTAACAATACCTTAATGGAGAGCAGCTCTCAACTCTTGGGTATGACAATGGCCTCTTTAGGACTTCTTATTTGTGATATGAGAAACTATTATGACAAAGATATGAAGGAGATATGATAAGCCCTATGAAAAATATATCATGACAGATCTATGATAGAGATATCATGACAGACCTATGGTTGTTCTACTACATTGTTATTGCTAATGTTCCCTCTACACAATTGATTATGATTATTTGGGGTGAATGCAATGTGAAAATGTTGAAAATGTTCTAAAATGCAATTATCTATAGTAGAGACTTGTAGCCCTAAAAAAATTAATAGTTACTACTATACTAGTTAGTAATGAAGTAAAAATGTAAAAGTGTGTTAGATAATAAAATAAACAATCTACAATTTGAATCAATCGGATTGGCCAAGAAATAAATCATGGGTGTGCATTTTAGTGAAGAAAGGAAATTTTGACCTGCTTCACAAAAATGTATGCCCAAGCTTCATTCAAGGAAAAATTGAACGATTCAACTTGGAGAGTATTATTTTACTCATAACTACCATTAATGCTATTAAATATTTTTAATTTTTTACATATATTTAAGTTTTTCAAGAATACTCCAAATTGCATGGATTTCATAGGGTAAAATGTAGGGTTTGTGTGCATAAAATAAATGCACACCAGGAACCGTAATTAGTTGGCAGTGATATAATTATTATTCCATCATAGGCTCTATGAAATTGTACCTCTATATTGTGGTGTAACTTCGCCCTAATGGGCATCATTCTTGTGGTGTAATAGCACCCTAATGGGCCTCAATATTGTGGTGTAGCAACAACCTAATGGGACTTAGTTCCTAGGTATCAAAACACCCCCATTTGGGCCTCTTATTTGTGATAACACCCGAGTGCCCTAGTGGGCCTCATTCTTGTTGTGTAACATTCCCCTGATGGGCCTCAGTTCTAGGGTATGACAATGGTCTCCTTGGTCCTTTTTATCTGTGATATGAAAAAAGAATATAATAGAGAGATGAAGGAGATATGTTGAGACCTATGACAGAGATATCATGAAAAACCTATGATTGTTAAACTACATTGTTATTGTTAATGTTCTCTCTACTTAATTTCTTATGATGATATTGGGTGAATGTAATGTGAAAATGTTGAAAATGATCTAAAATGCAATTATCTACAACAGATACCTCTAGTGTAACAAAAGAACCTTAAATTGGATTATTTTTTCCATGTAATTGCATCATGTAATTGAATTTTAAAAAATAAAATTGGTTGAGTGAAGGTACATGGATTATAGATATTGGGGAGGTTGCTTGCTTGGGATGTTTTAAGTTTCCTTGTTGCACGAAAACCTCAACTAGTTATGACAGCCATTAAAGGTCGGTTCATGCAAATTTGTGGGTGTGTTACATTCAATATTAATGGAACTAAAAGAGAAATACACATACCTTGTTTCTTTGGAAAAAAATACAAGGTAGGAAGGACAAATAAATTTATGGGAAAAGATAGTGGAAGGAAAAGGTTTTGTAGAAAGAGAATCACAAGATAGGGAGAGCATTCGAGGAATGTTGATTCAAGAATAGAGTAGGAAAAAAGGGGAGGCAGGAATAATCGGGGGGGGTGTTTGGTTGGAAATATGGGTAGGAAGGATATTTCGCCTAGATGTGGAACAATTGCCTCTCAATTCCTTTTTTAGCTAGAGGGTGGAGATGGATTTTCTCTAGAATCCCTTGATGGTTGGGATGGAGGGTTGTTCCTTGGATTCCTGAAAGGAGGATGCTTGTATCCTTTACTGTTGTTTTTGTTTATGATGGATTTTGGAATTCTCAAGGTGAGTGGAGGCACATGGGGCTTGTGGATGGGATATAGGAGGAGTTGATCCCATTTCGGTTGAGCAATAGGAGCTCAACTAGACTTCCAACGTGTGAGGTTTAATCTCGGGAAGCCCTAGGGGGCTAGAGGGTGAAGACAGAATTTTATGAATTCCCTTGATATCATGAGAAATAGATTTAGGCCTTGGATTCTTGGTAAGGAAGCCCTGGAGTCTCCTTTATTTTTTTTTCATTTGGTTATTGGCAGTGAGTTTTGGATTCCCTTCATTGGGTGGAACCACTATGTTGCATGATTCTAAGGTGGAGGTGAAGCCTCTAGATTCCCTAGGGTGTGTATGGTTGTTGGATAGTTAAAGGGTGGAGGCATCAAGTTTCTGGATTCCCAATGCATTGGTTAACTATTGAAGAACTATTGTGTGGAGGTAGAAGGAACTCTGGAGTCTTTGTTCAACTAGAAGTTGGTATATATTGCCTTGAGCAAGACCATATTAGTCCCTAGAATGATACTCAAGGGCAAAAACTACAAGTGAGGTTTGGCTACAATTGTCTATTGTTGAGTGGAGAGTCATAATCCTTTACTCATTTTTTGTGAAAGTTTAGAAGATAAGTGCACTTGCGTATTTTTTAAAATGATAATGAATGTATGTTGCATTTCTGGTTTGAAATGGTGTTACAGAGCAAGATTCATGACTACATTTTGATATTATCACAATGAGAAACATATTATGCAATGCTCTTTCATGATATAAAAGAAAAGGGGGGATTACGTTGTATTTCTAGTTGGAATGGTGTGTTGTATGAAATGCTTGACTATGTTGTTAATAACACACAAATGACTGGCATAATGTACAAATTTTAAAGGCATTGGAAATATTTATAAGGGACTAAACTAAATAATGAAAATACTTAATACACAAACTTCATTATTATAGTTTAATGATTACATTGAAGTCAACTTGTTTTGACAGTGTTTATGGAACATACTAGCTACAAGTCCATGTTACAATTTATGTGGAATTGTGTTAATGATGATGATTACCTCCTCAACCAGATGTGATAAATGCCTTGGTGTTGGGATACATTGTTCACTCGACTAGGGTTTGGTCCAAAGGATCTATGTCCATTCTTAAGTACAACATGAACTCATAAGAGGGATTAAATTGATTTATATCTTTGTATCTTTTCTAGATACATTTGTACTCTATTTTCATAGCTACTAAACCTTCTTAGGCTAGATGTCATCTCCTCTATAACATATCAATATAGATATGTTGTGGAATCTTCTTGCTTGAGTGGCTAGTAGTAGCCATTGTGTTCGATCTGATATTATCTTATCTATGAGGAATGGTTTGTGTTCCCCTAATAATAGTCAAATTCCCTTGAAACCCTTACTAAGTGCCACAAGATTCCTTGCATGGTTGTTGTAAACCTTAGGGACCAACTTGGCTTGTGGTAGCAGAGTCAGAGGTTCTCCTGGAATCATCAAGTCCTGAGCAGGGTGTGACTAAAAGGTCACTAGTGCAATCATGCCTAGAAGCCATTTTTCAAAAATGGGAAATACTTGAAGGCTGGGAAGTCATCCATGATGCACTTGCCCATAAGGCTCATGCCTATATTTAGACCTAGAAGAGGAAATCCTTTTTCCTTTGAGGAGGGGTAATCCCCTCATGGCCTTCATGTTGCCTCATAAATCCCATGGACTTGGGAAGAGTAACTCTATCTTAAACTCAAGAGGGACAACATCACTGAGTGCTTTAGTGACCCTTAAGGCCAATGATTGAATGTTGGTGCAAAGCTATACATTTACATATCCATTGCAACCAATCCATAAACAAATTCATTTATGAATGGCATTTTTTACAGGAAGGGAGAAAATATTTTGAAATCCATTGGGTTCAAGATCGAGTGTATTTCCTATGCTCTGGTAAGACCTCCCTAATCAGGCCATGGTGAATTTCGGAAATGAACAACATTGTTACAATTTCAAGATTAAGCATAGCCTTAGAGCCTTAGAAAATAATCCCTACCCAATGTTCTAATGAAAAACTCACTACAGAAGCCATGGATTGCTTATTTGTATTACGCCTTATTGCATTTGGGAAAGGACCGGGATGATGTGTCCTGTAGGTTTAAAGGGACTAAGATGACATCTCATGAAGGTTTCATCCCAGAGGATTGCATTCTATAAATTCAAAGGGGAAGCTTGGTTTGAAGGAGCGGGATGATGTGGCACAACAATCATGGCAGAAGGAAATATGTGGGCTTATCATGAGTCAGAACCACATGGAGAAGTGGCCCACCTATACACACAAGCTTGAAAGTTATTCCTGAAAGTAATAAAGAAAGGCATGCAAGGAATGTGTAGGGTGATGTATGTTAGACAGTGATAGAAAACATGTGAGCCCAGTAGTCTAGCTATTGGCTAAGGGGTGTTTCCCACCTCACAGGTCATATCTGCGAATTAACCCTAGAATCTTTACAAGAGCAAATGAGAAGGGAAGTGGGATGACAGGAGTGGGATAGTGTGTAGGACTCGGTGATGTAAGAGGATGACAAGTGGCATAAGGAAGGTGGACCCTGTTATAGACATTTTGGGGCACTACAACCCCAATCAAACATGTCCATAAACCAAGGGCTCCTAAGTCCCTAAAAGTTTTGTTACATACCCTAAAGGAACAAGGTCAGCTGATTACATCATCTCCCAGAAGTTCCCCATGAAAAAATGCTCAGAACTGGTCAAAACTGGACCATCTCACCTGCTCCATGGTCAAAGTGCGATGCATCCCACCTAATGCACATGAGAGGTGTGATGCATACTGAAAATCCCTTCTATGGGGTGTGATGGGTAAGAGTGGACAAATGGCAGAGATAGTTTGCGAGGTGGATGATCATGGAATCTTCCAGAAACTTCTCCTGTGACACTTTCCTCTCTGAATTCGCCCAGGGATGAGTAAGAGATCATCAATCTCCAAGTGGAATCAAGAAATATCAGATAGAGGACACTAATCAGAATCCTAGAAGCTGACTCACCCCCCTGCAATCATCTATATATGGATCCCTCATCCTAGAGATCTAGAGGCTGGAATTTTGTATCTTGTAAGAAAGTGCTATTGGTTTCTTGCTGGAATATCATAGCGTTGGGTGATCTAAGCTTTTCATGAGGTGAAATAAGGGATTTCATGTTGGAGGATGACGCTGGGTCAGAACAATTGGTTGTAATCCTCTTTTTTATTCTTGATTATTAATAAAGATATTCAAGTTTTCCTCCACATTCTTGTATGATTGATGATATATGCATTTGTGTGGTCAATATATATCTGGTCCTATATTGTGTATGACTGTAGATCTCTGGTCTTCGATAGTATTATGCTGCTTTGATTCCACAGGTACTCTTTGAAGCTAGGTAGACAAAGGAGAAGCGGCAAGGATCTGTCAGAAAGGAGAGGAATCAAGCAAGGAACCAAGCACAAGACTGAGGTTGTTGTCCTTCATTCCACTCTTATCTACTTCTCATAAAGGAAAATGAAAGTGGTTTTAGTTTGTTTGTTTCTAGGATATCTACCAGTCTTAGTGGGACTAGAAGATCTGAGTGGACACTAGATTTCCCGATAACAAAATGGCGACTCCACTGGGGAGCGAATAGATTGTTTGTTTGTATATATATGTTTGCTTTATAAACTCACAGATGGACCCTGAAGTTAAGCTAGCTAGCCTTCAAACTGCATTTGATATGCAAGTGCAAAGTAGATCAATGCTGCTTCAGTCTATCTCTGGGTTTTGTTTATAAACTGAACAATCGATTTTCAAATTTTCTAATTGCCCTAGTGGTGGCTCTAGTAACCTCATTAAATTAGCCCCTGTGATTTATATTTGTTGTACATCATTTTCTCGGCCTAAATCCCTGAACTGAGTTGCAAACTATGACCAAGAGCCAAGTAAGGTCTCGTCCTGGTACCATTGCACCCTTTCTTCAAGGAATATGGATGCATCTCACTTCCCGTGTGCAGTAGGTGGGATGCATCCCTGTTTTCCTATGTTACAGATGCGATGATCAGAAAAGGCTAATTTTGCCTCCAGGTTTTGGTTTTTCTTCGCTCTTTTCAGCTCTATTCTGGAATTTTGCTGTCTGTAATTAGTATACCACTGTGGAAACCCCTTCCTTTCCATCATTCTGCCTCCATTGTGCAAAGAACTGTTAATGTTTTTGTGTATTTTCCGCCATTTTCAGTTCTCTTTTACAAAGTAGTAGCTTGTCGAACTGTCGTCTTTTTGATTTGATAGTGTTGCAAGTGTCCTTTTTAGTCAAAGAAAAGAATTCCATTGTTCTTGATCGTCGATTATACAATTACTATTGTATTCAATTTTAATTAGTAGTTTTTTAAGTGTCGAAAGAAATTTTCAATTCAAAATAGGAAAGTGTCATCATTATCTTCCTTTCGTTTTGAAGAGAAATTTGTTAGTACTGTCGCTTTGAAAAGATAATTCAGATTTGTACTTAGCATTCTTCTTGTCATTCACACATTAAGAAAGCTAAAAACAAATACATGCATGTCCATTTGCATTTAGACTGCTTGTTGGTTTGATTTAGGATAGTGCATCTAGTGTGTGCTCTCTGCTCTATGTTGAAAGAATATCATCTCTCTTTCTTTAGTAGCTAGGATTTTCATTGCAAAAGGAAGATTAAAAGATTGTTTATCATCTTAGATTGCATTTTAGGAATTGTACATCTACATCACGCAGTGAACCTAAAAGGAAAATTTCTTAAGAAAGATCAACTGTAAAATAAATTTAATGAACCTAAAAACACTTTGGAACCTAACGCACAACATCTAGAAGTCTAGGATAGAGACGTATTCTGGCATCGTAAAGCCTGGTAACTGTGGCTTTCACTGTTGGTTGGGTGATTCCTCCTCTTTGAGACAACAAGTGCCAGTATGGACTTGTGCTCCCAGGTACCGTCAAGTATACATTGGAAGACCACAATAGGCTAAATCCTTTATCCATAGGAAGTCATGTCTGCCACCCTATCGATCGCAATGCACTGAACGCAACATTCGGGAAGATTGACTACCGTACCATAAAAAGTATTCTCCAGTTTTGTGATTGGTTTGGTAATCCCTCTGACAAGATTTCCAGAGTAATCTCTTTCATTACTTTTCAGACTCCTTAAAGGAAAAGATCCATCTGAGCACTTGTCACTTCAGGCTCATTAAAAATCGAAGGCGACTAGAGTCATCTTTCGTTTTTTCTCGACTCTTAAAAATTGGGAAAACAAGTTGTGTCAAAGCATCTAAAATTCATTCAATTCGGAAACATTTTCCCCTTTATTTTTAGTTGATCGAGTAATCCGCAATCGTGGAAAAAAGTCAATTGAAACCCTGTCGTTTGCAGATACTTACGAGTCAATCGTCTTTGTCCCCAAAATCAAAACTATTCTGGACAAAGCGAACTCATTTAACCAGCTCAAATTCCCCTGGTCGGGTTGGAACAAGTGTTCCGACACCCTCAGAGACTCCAGTTACTCCAAACGTTTCCGGTACCCCTGCCTTTACAGAAGAAGTTCCACAGCCACATGAGGACAGTAGAACTGATCCTAGTGTGAAGGTAAACACTTCTATACCTAAACCGGCTCCATCCATAGCTGGTTCGGAAGGTGTTGTTCCCCAAACATCAGTCGATGCAGAATCTATACCTTCTTCGGCACCGAAAGTATTTTATGGACCTGACGGTCTACCTCTTCCACTTGGTTTGATTGCTATAGAAGAAATTATATAGGATCCACCATCTAGTACTCCATCGCAATTTGGAGTAGCAGTCACTCTATATCCTTCTTCATCAGAAATTAGTCTAACGTTATCGGAACTTCATGTAGAATCGCTAGGAAACATTTTGGATAGACTAGATATGTCTGAACAACCGTCGACATCTAGGACTGTGTCATCTGACACAACAGCGACAGAACTTCCTGTTGCTACTCCAACAATGTTTGTCGGCATACCGTCTGTCGCAACTAGCTCACAATCACTGGATGGGATCCATCCAAGGGCTGTTTTGACGGTATGGTCTGTTCCCGTTTTTTCATCCAGAATAATATCTGGAATCTATTATGTTGAGTCTCAACAAATTGATCCTTCGCAATGTCAATTTGGGCAATCCGGTCTTCAAAGGCAAATAATTCCCTTAAGCATCGGATTACTTCCGTATGGGGGGCAATATGCCCTTTCATTGTCTGCTCCAGAAGGTCAAACATACGAGAGTTCCCAATAGAATTCAGGTTACGCCGGAATTACATCCGGTGGTTGGATGCCAATACCACCTCAACAACCAAGAGTTGTATACTCAATGCAACAAAGTATGCCTATGTCAAATATTCCCACTAGACCAGCTATTGTGATGGTGTCACAAGTACAAGCATTTGTTACACTAAAAAATGTCACCATGACTATTCACAGTTAGGATGGCTCTATCAACAGTCATGCTACCCTCTTAGGCAAGTCTTATGCCTCTGCTTTCCATGTCAAACTCCAAAAAAGAGAGAAAGTCTTTCTAAATGTATTTATCTCTGGGGACGCAGGTTCTCTCAACCTTACCTGCGGGGACGCACCCAATGTTCACAAAAACTGCGTCTTTGGACGCTCTGTATGTAAAGGTGCAGGTGCGTCCCCCTGAAAAGGTTAAAATGCACAAGTTTCATCTTTAAAAAGTCACTTGTGGTCATTTCTAGAGCATTCTAGAAGGTTGTTCGACGTGTATTGAGCGCCTCCAGATGTTTCATGCACTCCTGCCAAAGAGGAACGTATCCCATCAATAGGGGAGCTATCCCATCCAAAGAGGGGATTATCCCATTGATGGTGGACCCGATTAACTTCCTCTTGAGCACTATAAATACAGGCATTGGGCCAGAAGGAGAGGAGGTTGAAAGCTATACATTTCTAAGGGTAAATGCTGCAGGAATTAGGACTCCCATTTAGAAGCTTGTGAGGAGAGATTGCCATCTTTGCTTGTTCTATTTGGAAGTGGGTGAGCTTTTTCAAAGTAAAGGAGAACTCTTGTGGACCCTGGAAGGAGCTTGCACAACACCAAGGCTCAGGTTGTAATGGTTCCTTTTGATTACCTTTAATGCAAATTAGTCCATTCTTCTCAATAACTTGTTGTTTATGAGTTATTTCATGTACTCCTTGGTCTATATGTTGAATATGCTTTGTTTTATGTTATAATCAGGTGCTATTTAATTGTTTGACTGTTGGTGATTGCAGGTTTTGGAGAAAAGGAGGAGCTCATCCAGATCAACAAAGCTTGGACTTCTACAACAGCGTTTGGACAAAGGTAAGAACAAAACACTTGATTTCTCATATCATAATGCATGTTTAGAGAAGGATAGCTCTAGTTTGTTTTGTTTGTCATTAGAATGTCTTAGACTTCTAGGAAGGTCGGTTGTGTCCGCACTATTGACTGATTCCGTGTGACAAATTGGCGACTCCACTGGGGATTCCATTGATGTGAAAAGTCTTTTCCTTTGTGTGAACTTTGCTCTGAGAAAATTGATTTATTTTTCTGATTTTGGCTCTGTGACTCTGTCTTTGGGTGGGTTAGCTTAGGATTAGATTCATTTTGGTTTTTCTTGAGTTTTTCAGTAGGACGCACCCTCTGAGTGTTGCACAGTGCGTCCCTGGACGCACTGTCGCTGTGTGCACAGAGCGGGCCCGCACCTGTGCTAACGGGTCGCCTGCGTCCCCTGCTAAAATTTGAGAAAATCCTATTTTTTGCATTTTTTGCTCTTAGATTTTGTTTTTTCTTAGTTTTTACTGCCCAGATTCATTAGTCCCTTGTCAAAAATCTTCACCTGAACTTGTTTCGATAGCATTGAGTGTTTTAGTGGATTTCATCGAAGTGTAAGCCCTAGGGTTTGATTTTTGAGTAGGTCTTGTAGTGACTTTGGCGGTAGAAGTTGTCAAGCCTTAGATCTCTCTGGTTTTGTCAGCATTCTAAGAAGTTAGACCTGTCATAAAGTCTACCTGTGAGAGCAACTTACCATTGAGTTGTCTCTTTGGGCAAATTTCGAAGTGCTTGTTGATTGAGTCTTGAATTCCATTTTACAAAAAGAACAAAAAGATTTGAGTTTTGTTTTGACTAGTCTTTTGATTCTGCATTAGCTGGTCCTTGATTTGATTTTGGTCAAGTAAAACAACCTAGAATCATCTTTGTGAGCTTTTGCCTTGTTAGGTTTGCGTAGAGTAATTTCCCTTTTGATTTGCTTGTGAGTCAAGTTTTCATAGATTTTGTAGCTTTTGAAATTGTTTTTTGTTAAGATAGGTTTATATGCTTAATTAAAAAGAGAAAATACAAAAACATCTCCTTTGAAAAGTTTTGTTTCAAGTAGCTTTAAAAAGTTTTGAAAGAAAAAGAGTTTTTCATGCACGTAAGGAGTGGTCATGTTTGTATGCTTGAAAAGATAAAGAGAATTGTTTCTTTGATTGTCTTTTCTAAGGAAGTGGTTTTCTATAAAATTTTCATCTCTCAACTCTCTTAGTTAAGAATTTCATTGAAAAAGCAAAGTAGCGTAAATCATCTTAGGTGCATCTTTGTAGTGGTTTGAGTCGAGTCTACACACCATTGGTTTCACTTCCGCTGCCTTTTGTCTTTAAAGAAAAACCATAAAATTAACGCTTAAAGTAAAATCGACGTAGTAACTTTTATTTACTAGGGCTCTGAAACACCAATTTAGATCAGGCTAGTGTCTTGGAGTAGGTGAGTAATTAACTCTCCAAGACAACAAAACCAAACAAGTAGCTTATCTTGTGATAGAATAAATCCAATTGTCTCACTTGTACTCTGGGAAAGCTCCTCTTAAAGGAGAAGCACGAGCTCGTGTCCGAACCAGTGAGGGGATCAATCCCCCCTCGTTGGGTACAATGCCAGACACGCACGTATTACAAATGATAAACCTCAGATTAACCATTGTCGAGGAGCCAGGGGTCACTTGTCGGTAAACCTTGGATTATTGTCAAGGAGCCGGCAAGGGGATTGAGCTTGCTACTCTGCCCTTGCGTGCTGTCGGAGTTTAGACTGTTCCCCCAGGTGCATTTGTTGCGGTTGGTAACCTTAGTGACCATTATCTTTAGGATTCTACCGAGGTGACGGTGGAGGGAAGATCCCACTGTACCTGGAGCAGACGTCGGCTAGACTCACTTGGATTTTCTGGGGGGTTCACTTCACTCGAGATGGTTAAAGTGGAGGAACTTGGTCCAGTCTATTCATTAAGCAGGTTGCCGGGGTAACTGTTCCACCCGCCATTTTTGTACTGAATCCAGCGATGTTGGGCTTCATCACCAACTAGCGCTTTCGGTCTGGAAGGCTACTGTTTGTGCTTGGTTTGACGCTCTAGATTCTTTAGGCGTGTGATTCAAATTTGTTTGGTTCTTTAGAGACTTTAGGTGGTTTGATTTGAATTTTTTTTTTTTTTTCGTGTGTAGTAGTTAAAAGTTTTAACTGTGGCGGAATTACCGAGACAGTCCCGTAGACTTCGGGGCAAGTCACCTGAAATTGTTACCGAAACAGATTTGTTAAGAAAACTCCGTAGATCGCGGGGTGGATCTCCTGAAGACGTTCCGGGTCAGTACGAAGGGTTGAAGGTCCTTGTAACTCCTCCTAGTGGCAGTAGAGTAGGTTCACCTGAAGAAGGAGAATCTTCCTTGGTAGTCCATCCAGATTACCAAAGTTTAGAGACAGGTTATAATCCCGAAGCTGTTACAGTTTCTGAGCTTGTTGGTAGTTTTTCGTCTGCTAGTGATACAGGAGAAGAACCAGAAATATCTGAACCTGTTACCCCGACTTCTAGTGTTCATGATTCACCAAGAATAGAACGAATTATCACCGAAAATCTTCCTACTGGTTTGATTGCTATCGAAGAACTTGCTCCAGAGGAAGAAATAGGCGTCTCTAATCTTGAAGATCAACTTACTATTGATCTAAGGGAGCGTGAATCTATCTTTTACAGTCCTCCTAGAAGTACTACTTGGTACCTTTCGTTAACCAATTATTTAGACAACTTTGGGCTAGGTTTTTCTACACCTCGTACTCCTTTTCCACCTGGAGGTATTCATACTCCTGTCAATATGGCTGGTTCGTCGTCCGTGTTTTCTCAAAGTCCTGAATCTTTTTTACATGGCGGTCCTTCTGTTCCCACTGGGTATCAATCTCTTTCTGGTACCTTTGCGGGGGCATCTCCTCAACCTGTTGATCATGGGTTATTAGCTGGAAACAGTGGTAATGTACCATTGGGTGTAGGAGACATTTACATGATGTCAGGTTCAGTTCCCGTTTCCCAACCTCAAGGTGGCCAATTACCGCCTGGGGGGCAGCCTCAGTTAATGCCTGGGGGGCAACCTCAAGGTACATCATTTGTGCCTGGGGGGCAACCTCAAGGTCAGTACGCTCCTATGGGGCAATACATACCTCAAGGTCAACCCCAGCCTCAATATGTACCCCAAGGTCAACCTCAGTATCAATATCAACCTCAAGGATGGCAACCTCAAGGATGGCAACCCCAAGGGTATCAACCTCAAGGGTACCAACCTCAAGGTCAAGGTCAACCCCAGTATCCGTATTTACCTCAAGGTTATCAACCTCAAGGTCAATACTCAGGTCAAGGTTATCAACCACCTCAAGGTCAATCATATGGTCAAGGTATGGGAACTACACCTTACAATTATCAATCCTATCCTCAATCCGGCTATGGATCTCAGTATCCTCAACCTGTTACGGGTCAATACCCTGGAATGTTAGTGTGGGATCCGTCACAGGGTCAACAGGTGTTGCAGCCAAGTATACAGTTGGTACCTCAAGCTGGACAACCCGTAGTTTCTGGTCCACCCCAGCAACCGCAACCTGTCCAGTCAAGTGTTCAAACTTCTGTAACTTCGGTAGTTACTCAGCCGCCAATTGCACCTAGTACTCCATCTCAAACGGCTGCTGCAACTACCGCCACATCTACCATACTTACTTCTGGAGTATCGACGGCTCCAGTTTCTACTGTCTCTGTAACCACTCCTCAGACATCTTTACCGTTGTCTGGATCTACGATTCAAACCACGGTCCAGATGCCTGTAGGCCAGCCTGGTATAAGTACGGTTGTCACTACTCAACCTCAATTTGTTCACCAACCGTACCAGGGATAGTACCAACCTGGGCAAGCTGTCAAACAACCAGTTTACCAGTATCAACCGTATCCTGGGTACACTTATCAACAACCCCAACAACCCCAGTACGGTCCGGTTAATCCTGGTTTTCCAGGAGGATATAATATCCCAAATGCGACTCCTGTTCCTAGTTATCCTGGATATCCTCCTCCTGGGGCCGGTATTGTGACCCAGAGTTTTAGAGATCCTAACCGGCAGTTACCGTTTATCGCAACTTTGGATTTACCAGACTTGACGCGCCTAACGAACGATCCAATTCAATATCTTCCGTTCTGGCCGCCAATGCCAAATAAGTTGCCCAGCGATATACCCAAGTTCGAAGGTAAGTCTGGAGAGGATCCGTCCAATCACGTGATGACTTACCACCTCTGGTGTGCTTCAAATTCTATCTCGGATGATTCGATCCATTTACGTCTTTTCCAGCGTACACTCATTGGTCTCACGGCCAAGTGGTACATTGAGTTACCACGGGCCTCTTTTTACAATTTTAGCCAGTTAGCTACCTCGTTCTTAACTCACTTTCAGTTGCCGGTCTGATACGATAATGGCACAGAGTTATTAACTTCACTAAAACAATCAACGTCCACGTATATTTCTGATCACATTCATGAGTGGAGACGTCGAAGAAGGCTAGTGAAAGTTTTTATTCCGGACCAAATCTTAGCTGAATGGTTTGTTAAATCATTATTACCAAGGATTACTGAAGATGTAGCTAAGGACGGAGTAGTTACTGAGGAGCAAGTCATTGCTCAGGCGCAATACCTTGACTTAGTTTACACTCAGTCGGGTACATTACATGAGAAGATTCTGGATCTTCCAAAGTCGAATCAAATCGCTGCTGCTCCTTCGGGATCTCATGCCGCTGATGGTATGATTGGTATCGTGAATACAAAGAGAAAGAAGAAGTCTTCCAAGGCTTCAACTACTCCTATTATCACTTTGCCCGATTCCCCGACAGGAGAGTCTTCTCCTGAACTTACCGCCGATATTCACGCTGTAGAGTCATCTACGGCCAAATCAAAAAACGGCGGAAAGAAGAAAGGAAAGAAGAAGGCTAAAGCAGACAAGGCTCCGAAGGAGAAAACAGAAAAGTCAGAAACCAATGACGAAAAGCGCAAACCTCGATATCCTTGTCTTATTTGTGAAGAGGATCATTTTACGAGAGATTGCCCTCATCGGGCCGAGGTTGTGAAAATAGTCAAAGGTTCTCCCACTCCTGTTGTGTTAAAAAATCCATTTCCAGAGCAGGAGAATAAAATGATAGGTTCTTCCTCGAATGCCAGTGAAGAACCCATTTTGATGATGTCTCATGTGAGGATTGCGACTCGATCGCAAGATTATGGTAGTAAGAATCCTGTTGATGGTAAGGAAGCAGAATCTTCTCACTCTAACCCATCAACCTCAGCTCCTGGTTCCGATCCACTACAGATCGAGAAACCTAACCCGGACTTAGTAATTAAACCGCCCGCCAAGGGTGTACTTCGAAGGTCTGCTTTCAATCCACATGCGAGAGCAGCCCAGAATTACAACATTGTTGAGGACTTAGCTGTTTCACCCTCAGCAATGTCGGCGTTAGAAGTGCTGCAATCATGCCCAGCACAACGAAAATTGCTTTTGTCGGCTATAGGAGCTGTTGATGTTCAGGACCCGAATCTAATAATCTTCGATCTAGAAAATAGTACACCGCGTCTCCCCCATCAAATGGCTTTCCAAATTCCAGTGATAGTAAAAAACAGGCCTATTCATAGGACTGTGATTGATGAGGGAGCTTCTACGTGTATTATGTCGATTCAATGTTGGAGATCCCTTGGTTCTCCTTCGTTGAACCAATCCCCCACCATCCTTAAGGCCTTTGATGGCCGTGGGTTCCGTCCGTTTGGTATTCTACAGGAATTGCCTATAGGGGTAGAAGGTAAAACCGTTAGTCTGGATGTGGAAGTGGTTGATGCCCTTCTAGACTACAACCTTCTTTTGGGTCGAAGTTGGTCATATGCTATGACGGCGGTCGTTTCATCGGTCTTCAGAGTAATTAAGTTTCCACATAACGGTAAGATCGTGACTATTGATCAGCTGACATACTTTTCATCCGACCCAGCCTCTTCAGAGAGTATCCAGCATGTCGGTAAGACGACAATCCCTTATAGGGACGTTGGTGTAGGTTTAGTTAAGGATTCCGGTTTACTGGGAACTTTTCCTCTCCCTCCACTCAGCATAGAACCTTCATTTGCAACAATTCATATGATTACATCAGAAAACATTATTTATGATGATCCTTGGATTGTCCCATCTGACTCTGAGATAGACTCATTCGGTGATGCTATGCCTTTGAGTCCATATGAAATTGCTTATGAAGCTCTCATGTCTTTTACCGACTCTCATTCAACCGAGATCGACCAAATGAATGTGGTCAGTGAAGAATCACTTTTCACCTCAACCTTAGAACGGATAGCGTTTCCCGAAGTCGTGTCATCTGACGAACAACTTCGCGAAATCCTAAGTGTAGACGATCTACCATGGGAGGATCTCCATCACAGATCTTCGTTTTTACCTAAGGATGATGCATTTGAAAATGATTTTTCATCTATCTTTACCGCTGAATATGTCAAAGACGCTCAGGATCCAACGAAACATTCTGATTCAGAGTTGAATTTAGGGAATATTTCTCGTACTATTCCCATTGATATTTCAGTGAAGCCCGAAATTGAGGAGAACATTCATATAGGTGCCGCATGTACAGAAGATGAAATCCAAACTTACAAGGCCCTATTCCAAGAATTTCGCGATGTGTTTGCCTGGTCTTACGAGGAAATGCCGGGAATCGATCCTGCCATTGTTGTTCATGAAATAAAGACCTACCCGGATGCTAAACCCGTCCGGCAACGGTTGCGTCAGATTCACCCTCGAAAAGCGGCTGCGATTAAAGCAGAAGTCGAAAAGCTGTTGAAAGCAGGTTTCATTTATCCGATCCCGTTAACGGATTGGGTATCGAATATTGTTCCGGTCAACAAGAAACAAGGAACAATAAGAATCTGTATCGACTATAGGGATATCAATCGAGCTTGTCCAAAAGACAACTATCCTACGCCTTATATCGATCAAATTATTGATGATTGTGCCGGAAGTGAAATGTTTTCCTTCATGGATGGTTTTTCGGGCTATAATCAAATCAATATTCTACCTGCCGACCAACCAAAAACGGCATTCATTTGTCCATGGGGGACATTTTCTTATTGCAAATTACCTTTTGGGCTTAAGAATGCCGGGGCCACTTTTCAACGGGCAATGTCTTACGCATTTCATGACATCAAGCACATTGTGCAACCGTATCTCGATGATTTGCCTGCTCATTCTTTACATCGAGCTGATCACCTTGTCCACTTACGAGCAATCTTTATGAGGTGTAGGCATTATCGAATTCGGTTGAATCCCCACAAGTGTGTTTTCTGTATAGAAATAGGTCGATTGCTGGGATTTGTTGTTTCAAAAGCCGGCATTCGCGTCGATCCCTCGAAAGTCGAGGCTATCATCAAATTGCCTCCTCCTTCGAGTTTGCGCCAACTCCAAAGTTTGCAAGGGAAAGCGAACTTTTTACGCCGATTCATCCCAAACTACGCCGAGGTCACTAAAGGTTTTACACGGTTGTTGAAACAGAACGCTCAATTCTTTTGGGACGAGATTGCCCAACAATCTTTTGATGCACTTAAACACGCGTTGACCCATGCACCGTTGTTGCATCCTCCCAACTACAACCAGGACTACTTCTTATACCTCGCAGCTTCGCATTCCACCATTGGAATGGTGTTAGTTCAAGAAGATGAATTCGGAGCGGAACATGTGATATATTATCTCAGTAGGACCTTAAATCCCACTGAGCTAAAATATTCGCATGTGGAGAAATTGGCCCTGGCAGCCGTTCAAGCTGTCCAGCGTTTTCGTCACTACATTCTCCTCCGTAAAACTACAGTTCTTTCGGATTGCAACCCTATGATTTACATTTTGACAAAACAACTGCTAGGGGGCAAGTACTCTAAATGGATCGTTATCCTGCAAGAGTTCGACTTGGAGTTTGAGAAGTCCAAGTCTAAGAAATCCTTAGTTTTTGCGGAATTGATGTGTGATTTCCCACGTACTGACACAGAGAATGTGGCAGAGGAGTCCATTGTGGACGAATCTTCGTTTCTTATCAGTACTTTAGATCCGTGGTATGGGGATATAATCATCTATCTCCAAACCCAAACCTTTCGGCCTGAAGCTTCAAAGGCGGAACGTCGAAAAATTCGGTTTCAATCCCAGCAATACAAAATTATTGGAGATACACTTTATCGCTGGGGGGCAGACTTAGTTTTTCGACGTTGTTTAACTCACGAAGAGGCTGAGAGGGTTTTGAATGATTGTCACTCTGGAGCATGTGGCGGTCATATGTCTGGGTATGCCACAGCTCAGAAGGTGTTGCGCGCTGGTTACTTCTGGCCATCTATGTTTAAAGATTGTATCATTGCAGTCCGGAAGTGCCACAACTGCCAAGTGTTTGATCGAAAGATGCGCGCACCACCTGCTCCTCTCCACCCTATAATTGCCGTTGGTCCATTCGCCAAATGGGGTATCGACTTTATTACTTGTAACCCTCACTCGGCCGGGGGGCATGCGTATATCATCCTCGCGGTTGATTATTTCACTAAATGGGCCGAGGCGATGCCTACATTCGACGCAAGCGGAAAAACAGCTGCAGTTTTCGTATTCAATCATATTATAACTAGGTTTGGTGTCCCACAAGCAATCATTACTGACCATGGGAGCCATTTTCGAAAAATCATGATGACTGAGCTTACAAGCCAGCTTGGTTTGCGCCACGATAGCTCTACTCCTTATTATCCGCAAGCCAATGGTTTGGTTGAGTCTATCAACAAAGTTCTGGTTATCATGATCCGACGAACCATTGGTATTCATCGGTCGAATTGGCACAACATGTTATTTTCGGCGCTATGGGCATACCGAACCTCAGTGAAAACTTCAACAGGGTTCACTCCTTTCCAGCTAGTTTATGGCTTGGAAGCTGTGTTACCCATTGAATGCGAAATCCCATCACTTCAAATGGCTGTCGAATTACTCCCAGCTACTTCCGAAGAGGAGAAACGTTTATTGTACTTAGCTAAATTAGATGAGACTCGACGTGACGCTACATTGGCAATCGAGACTCACGCAAAACAAATGAAAGCTCAGTATGATAGAAATGTGACCCCTCGAAGTTTTTCGGAAGGAGACCTAGTGCTATTATATGATCAAGCTAACGATAAGCTAGGTGCTGGAAAATTCGTTCCTATGTGGCATGGACCCTATATTGTAAAGCGAAAGCTAGCAAAAGGGGCTTATGAGCTGGTAGATTTTGATGGGGACTCTTTGGGTAAACCCAGAAATGGACTTTACCTAAAGAGGTATTATGCTTAAATGGTGGGTATGGAGAAGTTTTAGTTAGGTTAGGTTTTCTTTCTAGATAGTATGTTTGTTAATTAGTCAGTGTGCTTAGCTTAGCGAGTATGTTTTTCGTCGTTATTCTGGCTTATCTTGGTTTTACTCTTGATATTGCAGATGTCGACGCCTCTCCAAACATACATTGGATTTGCTGATGGTGCTTGTCGTAGTACACAGAATATCTCTTCCGCAGCTTGGGTTATCTATTCACCCTCTGACGAGTTAGTTTCTATGCATGGGGTAAGCCTCGGTCAAACAATGAACAACATTGCAGAATACAGTGCAGTGGTTGAATTATTATCCGAATCTATTTCATTTGGAATTCGACTTTTGATAGTGAGGTTAGATTCTGAACTTGTTGTATTACAGCTTAATAGAGTTTATGCCATTAGGAATCCTGTGTTATTAAGGTTGTTTTTGAGAGTGCGTCTCTTGGAACGTGAATTTGATTACATTGAATATCAGCATATTCCAAGGTCTTTAAATACATTAGCAGATGCAATTGCTTCTCGAGTGTTGGACAGACATTTACGATAATCATGCAAGTAAATTTAAAAAACATTTCATCACACATGTTAAACAAGATAAGCCAGTAATAGTGATATATATATAGATAGGAGTGTGTCAAAAAATATACATCGTCTTCGATCATAGGTTGAAAAACACCTTATGATCGGCAAAAATGATAAAGTACAAAAAGTCAAAAATGTCACATGTGTCTACAAAGTGACTAGCCAATCACTGGTGGTGCTCCCTATACGACACCACTGCACGGGCTACCTTACGAAAAAATCTCCTAAACGGTCCAGGGACTACGACTACATAGCGCTGTAGTCTGATAGGAATATCATCCATAGTAGTCTCAGGCATATCCGCCGTCAGACGCTCTAGATCATGCTCCAACTCAGCTAGTACCTCTGCAGACGCGTCCTGTGGGGCCTGTACCGGTGCAACTGGATGTCTCCTCTCAAAAGGCCGGAGGTTGGCTGGACGCTGTGGACCAACATCTGCATTTTGAAAATTTTACTGTCAATTTTGAGACGATATATATAAAAAACAAAAAAAATACATAATTTGAAAACTTGTGAAACATAAAGTACCTCTGTCATCCCATTGTTCTCCCTGTGGAAGAACCATGTCCGGATCACCTCGAAAATCTACTCCGGCATACGAAAAGTCCTGGATCGAGAAAACCTGGTCCTCCAACCAGTGAAAATAACTATCAGAAAATTGAAAAACTGCCGCGCCCTCGTCAAGATGCCGGGCCATCACTGCAACCCATCGTACTAGCTTTGGCTCCCGAGGACCCAAGATATCAACAGTGAGTTGCTGAGGGATCAGCATCGGAACTCTCTCTAAGGCAAAGCTCACGACTAAAGGCCCATATCCAAAAGTTTTCAGTCGTCCGTTCTTTGCCTTAGTCAGTTGGCTCTTCACATTAGCCGACACAGCATCACACCAATTGAAAATGGTGCCTTGGTAACAGTCAATTGCCATCCGCATTTGGGACCCGGAAGCAATATGTAAAGCGGCTGTGCCACAAATTCTGGTAACCGTGAATGCTATAACTTTGAGTTCACGCAGAGAGATGTGTTTGATCTCCACGCCTTTCGAATGGTGTGCACCAGGTGTGCACCAATCTTCCCGGAGACTAACAAGGGATTGGCCACCCGGCCTAGTCCCGACTATATTGAGTTGCTCGCCTCTATTTGGCAAGCCAGTGAGAAAGTATACATCAGAGGGCTCTATCTCGAGCTGGTGCCCTCCTATGTAAAAGCATTTCTCTTGAACGTTCCATCTCTCAACTAGCCATTCTAAGAATCTTACCTGAGCCCTCATGCCAGGTATGGCCCAGTATTTATATAGCCCGCATTCTTTTAGGGCATCAATGGAAGGTTGATGTTCAATTGCAGCTAAATCAACGTCCTCGTGCTCTCTTTCTCTCCCATCCAACATGGTGAGTACCCTACACACCAAGAAACAATGATTAAAACTGATTTGGGGAAATTTGAATGGTTATTTGAGGAGATTGGGGTTTTAAAATCCGCCTTTCATGGAGGACGCACCCCGCGTTTACAACACAGGGCGTCCGGACGCAGTTGGCCTGAAGGTGGGCTACGTCCCCCGACCATTTTCCTGTATAGGAAAAAGTCGGGGGACGCAGGTCACCCGAAGGGCACCTGCGTCCACCGAGGGGCGCATTTTGAAACCTAAACCCCCCCAAAAAACAAAACTAAAACCTAAAAATCAATTTTAATCAGATGAAATTGAAGAGTAGGATGTTGTAAAATACCTGGAAGAGACAGCGTTCGATTCTGACAGTCGGATTTTCCGCAGCAACCACGGGAAGTTTCTTTTCAAAAGCCCTTTTTTCAACCTCAAGAGTCAAACGGTAAAAATGACATGGTAAAAAGTCTTTTTATAGGTTTTTTGGATGAATTTGTTCATTTTTCACCATGGAAAGATGTTTTTCGATGTATTTTTGCCTATCTTAAACAGGTATGAGTAATGTGTTGCTTTTGTGCAGGACAAAGGGACTTAGAGGGAAAATTGTCATTTTTCACGAACCAAAATATCAGAGTCATCTTTTAAGCCCTTTTCTGACTCCTAAAAACTGAAAAGATTGCCGAGCGTTTCTTTTACACTCGTTAAAACAGAATTAAAAGACGGTCCCCTTATGGCTCTTTTCTGACCGTAAAATCAGGAAAAGATTGTCGGGTTTTTGTCGTTTCAAACTCGATACGGAAATAAAACGACGTGTCCTTGATCGCTTTTTAATTTTCAGGTCAGTGGCACTAATTATGAAAGTACTCCTTGGTCGCAAGATCAAGCGGTTCCCCCAGGTATTATTTTATACTTTTTCGGGCTTGAGGGACACAAATATATGAAAAAGTTCAACGTGGAGTTTTCTTAAGTTTTTAAGACTCTCTAAAATTGAAAAATGCCGAGTTTCTCCTATACTGGGCTCGTTAAACATTTCACAGTAAAGGACCTGTTCAATTACAAACAGGAACGAACCACTCCTTCCTAGGGTTCGAATCAAAACTAGGTTGGACTCATCCGAAGGATGAGCTTATAATCAAGCATATGTTATCCTCCTCAAGCTTGTTAAAAATAAAGAGGTACTTGGCAGAAATGGTGGGGGAAAAGAGAGAAGAATGAGCCTATTTGTTACCTTTTGTCTCAAAAGAAACTTTATTACCACTCTTGAACACGACACCTTTTCATTCACCTGGGTTGGGAAATCCTTTACCTCACAGTTGATCAAACCACTTTGAAAGTCTTCAGCCGAGTTCGGGGGATTAACTTTGAGTTATTTAGCACCAAGCCATCTGTCGTGTCGTTATGTGTTCAAGGGGTCTGCAAGCAAAACTTTCATCTGCAAAATACTTGTCATCCATTTGACCATCCCTGAGTCAGTCCTTACAGCAACATTTCTTCAACTTGAACAATGATTTCGTGTTGTGGGCTTGCCTGCAACGGGTCGCTTTCTATCGACATCAGCACATTATCTAGAGAGATGACTTAGAAATTGTCAGTACCTTGAAGTCTGCATGCATCAATGGTAGGTTTCTCGCCTTTGACGTCAGTTTACATCATTGACTTTCGATCAAAGGATTCCGTGAAATGTTCGACATCAACTCATTCATTCACATATCATGGATTGTACTGGGTACTTTGAGAACCATTGACATTACTGGTGGTCTCTCTCACGCTTGTTAACAGTTTACATCATCGACTGGTAATCAAGTGGTTTCTACCATGTTCGACATCAACTCATTTATTCGCATGGCTAGAATCGTACCAATTCGAGAAGTAGAAATGAAGACCCTGGATCTAGTTTCCACCATCCAGGTTGCGAGGAGTTTTGTATTCATTATATAAGTAGACTAATCATAAACAGATGGCTGCGCCCATACTGTGTCTACAAGAGTCTATGATTATGATGTACTGCAAGATCATTCCTGTATCAGAGTAGTTAGTCTGTTAGTTAAAGTTTTAATCTGAGTATGGGAATGCCTACCTCAGTGATGATATAATCTTATACATGCATTTTGTGTTGAAAATTGCAGGTTCTGACCAGGCTCTTCACGAGATAATCCTTGAAATGATAAAGTGCTTCACCCTTCCTAGATAATACAAAACCCTAATCTATTTCAGGCTTTGCACTTTAGGGGGCAATCTGTTACACTAAAAAATGTCACCATGACTATTCACAGTTAGGATGGCTCTATCAATAGTCACGCTACCCTCTTAGGCAAGTCTTATGCCTCTGCTTTCCATGTCAAACTCCAAAAAAGAGAGAAAGTCTTTCTAAATGTATTTATCTCGGGGGACGCAAGTTCTCTCAACCTTACCTGCGGGGACGCACCCAATGTTCACAAAAACTGCGTCTTTGGACACTCTGTATGTAAAGGTGCAGGTGCGTCCCCCTGAAAAGGTTAAAATGCGCAAGTTTCATCTTTAAAAAGTCACTTGTGGTCATTTCTAGAGCATTCTAGAAGGTTGTTCGACGTGTATTGAGCGCCTCCAGATGGTTCATGCACTTCTACCAAAGAGGAACTTATCCCATCAATAGGGGAGCTATCCCATCCAAAGATGGGATTATCCCATTGATGGTGGACCTGATTAACTTCCTCTTGAGCACTATAAATGCAGGCATTGGGCCAGAAGGAGAGGAGGTTGAAAGCTATACATTTCTAAGGGTAAATGCTGCAGGAATTAGGACTCCCATTTAGAAGCTTGTGAGGAGAGATTGCCATCTTTTCTTGTTCTATTTGGAAGTGGGTGAGCTTTGTCAAAGTAAAGGAGAACTCTTGTGGACCCTGGAAGGAGCTTGCACAACACCAAGGCTTAGGTTGTAATGGTTCCTTTTGATTACCTTTAATGCAAATTAGTCCATTCTTCTCAATAACTTGTTGTTTATGAGTTATTTCATGTACTCCTTGGTCTATATGTTGAATATGCTTTGTTTTATGTTATAATCAGGTGCTATTTAATGGTTTGACTGTTGGTGATTGCAGGTTTTGGAGAAAAGGAGGAGCTCATCCAGATCAACAAAGCTTGGACTTCTACAACAGCATTTGGATAAAGGTAAGAACAAAACACTTGATTTCTCATATCATAATACATGTTTAGAGAAGGATAGCTCTAGTTTGTTTTGTTTGTCATTAGAATGTCTTAGACTTCTAGGATGGTCGGTTGTGTCCGCACTATTGACTGATTCCGTGTGACAGCGTTACCTTTTGTATGCCAACCTTGAGTATCTCAGGTCGCAATCCAACACCCCCCTGTCCTCACGATGCCACCACAATCATCGGTTAGTGGATCCTTAACTGGATTGACCCAGGCTCAAATGTGTACCATTACCCCTCATCTCGGTCAAACAGCTAGTATTGGGCAACAATACATGGTCTCACAACCATGGCTAGTGCAATATCAACAACCACAATTCCAACAAGTTTACCAAGGATCTGAGCACCAAGTCTTTGCAAGTAGTGGGCAGTCGTATATTCAAAATGGACAACATCAACCATTTCATAATGGTTATGCCCATCAACCTTATCAAAGTTACCAACATCAAATGCACTATGCTGGTATGCAAAGACCCACTGCTCAGGAAATCCCATCTTATACTAGGTACGCTTCACCAAATCTGAATCAACAATTGCCCTTTGTGGCAACTTTAGAGTTACCAGATCTAAACTGGCTAACGAAAGATCCAATCACTTACACCCCTTAGTGGCCAACGATTCCTCACAAAATTCCGTCAGATATTCCTAAATTTAATCGAAATCCAGGTGAAGACCCATCGAATCATGTGATGACCATTCAGCTATGGTGTTCATCAAACACCCTAAATGATGATTCGATCAGGCTTCACCTTTTTCAGAGAACGTTAACTTTTCCGACAACAAAATGGTATATCGAATTTTCTAGAGCTTCATTTGATAACTTCAGTGCCCTAGCCACGACCTTTCTAACCCATTTTTAGTTACCCATAAGGTACGAAACAGGAACAGAGCTTCTTACCAATTTCAAGCAAACGACGGCCACTCACATATTCGATCATATTCATGAGTGGCGACGTCGCCGTAGAATGGTAAAAACATATTTTCCTGATCAGCTATTGGCTGAATGGTTTATTAAGTCATTGTTACCTTCTATTACAGAAGATGTGGCAAAGGGAGGAGTCATCACTGAAGAGCAAGTAATTGCTTGTGCCCAATATCTAGACTTGATCTATACTCAGTCTGGCATGCTCTACGATAAAATCCCTGATGCGCCTAGACCAAAATTTTCCATTCCTCCATCTCCTAAATCAAATAAAGATTCTCATGCCAGGGATGGCATGATAGGAACGACCAGCACGAAAACTGTAAAGGCTAAGTCGAAAAAAGCCCATATGGTTTTAAGTCAAAATGCAAATGAAGAACTTCTCGCCTCAGAAGTAAATGCCATATCGATTGACAAAGGCAAAGGAACCAGGCAACCAGGAGGCAAGAAGAAAAAGAAGGGGAAGAAGAAAAAACAAGAGGAGTCGTCCCCTGAAAAATCTTCTACAAACCCTTATGGAGATAGGAAACCAAAAAGTCCATGCCTAATATGTGATGAGGATCATTGGACAAGAGAGTGTTCGTATAAAGCCGAGCTTAGAAAATTCTTCAAGAGTTCAAAAACCTCAGCAGTATTAACTGATCCGTTTCCAAATCTAGGAACAAATATGGTTGCTAGTGATAATGCTTCCCCGTTGTTACCGGGAAAAGTGTCTATTTAGAACTACTCTATCCCACTAAGGTGTGACAGCTGCCTTAGAAAGAAACAGGGAAAAACTACTTTTGTATTTCCTTTATGAACTATAGATAGAGAGGAATAGAAAGAACCAACCTGTGTCTTGCGCTAATCCTTTGATCCAATCCCTCTCTTCTTTGACAACTTCCAGCTACCTGCTCCCTTACCTGCCCAGCTTCACCAAGTACCTGTAAGATCACAGAAGAAGAACACTATACAAAGACATGGATCTATATTCATAAACAACTTAGGATCAGATTTAAGTTAACCATACAAATGTAACAAGCATCAATGATACAAAAGCATGGAGGAAAAACTCAAATAGTTTTTATTGATAAACAAGAAGATCCAGGAGCAGTTACAACCGATGGTTCCTGACCCAGCATCAACCTCCCAGCAAAGAATCCCCTCTTCACCTCCAATAACGCATAAATCACCCAATACTCTGATGTTTGTCTCAAAACTAATAGCAATTCCTTACAATGTGCATAATTCCAGCCTCCGGATCTCTGGGATGAGGGATCCATATATAGATATGTGTAAGGAGGATGAGTCAGCTTGTGATTTGATTAGTTTCTTCTCTTTGTCAGTTCTTGCTTCCACTTGGAGACTGAAGGCCTTCTACTCATCCTTGGTCGAATTCAGTGAGGCAAGTGTCATAGGAGAAGATTCTCGAAGCTTCCGTTGTCTCTCCACCTTGCAGAATGACACTGCCATTTGTCATTTCTCGCCCAATGCACCCTCATAGTGCATTTAGGTGCGTTGAAACGCACCTAGCCAGTGTATTTAGGTGCAATGCAACGCACCTAGCCAGTGGAGCAGCTGAAATGGTCCTGCTTTGACTTATTCTGAGCAGTTTCTGGTGGAGAACTTCTGGGAGAAGCTGTAATTTGTTGACCTTGTTCCTTTAGGGGTTAGAACAACACTTTTAGGGACTTAGGAGCCCTTGGTTTATGGACATTTCATCCTTGGAGTTGTAAGGCACAAAAATGTCTATAAGAGTTGCCCCCTAAAGTATGAGGCCGTTAACCTTTTGGTGTTGGGAGAAATGCTTTATTATAAGGATCCGAAGTTCTTCCAATGCTGGGAGGAGACTTGTAATAAGATACAATACAATACATTATCTTCATACTGTTTTCATGATCTAGCTGAGGCAGGCATTCCCATGCTCAGCTTTATAAATTCATTTTTATGTACATAGGACAGACAATTGTCTGAGTGTAGACTGATGATTCTGATAGAGCCATCATCCTTTTGGTAGGATGATTAACTGTGCTGCAATGCTTGTACATTTAATGTCTTTATTTCCCTGAATATATATCGTAGCCCATATGGATGAAACTAGATCCGGGGTCTTCAATCTCGTCCGATCTTCACTCGAAGTACAAGTCGATCCATGTGAGAAATGTCCTGAAGTCGAACATGGAAAGACATCGCTTGATTACCAGTCAATGATGTAAACTGTTAACAAGCGCGAGAGGAATCACCGATAATGATAATGATCCTCAAGGTACTGCAATACAATTCACGTGGTGTGAATAAAGGACATGGCGTCGAACACCACGCAAAATCTTTCGGTCGAAGGTCATTGATGTAAACATGTCGCCGGAAGTGAGAAACTTGCCATCGAGGCATGCAAGCTTCAAAGTACTGAATGGGGTGTTCCTAGACCATTTTCTTGGATAATGAGCTGATGTCGACAAGAAGTGATCCGTCACAGGAGGGCCTTAATGAATCCCACATCAATGACACGGAACGGAGCAAATGATTTTGATGGAGGTGAAAACTATCTGATGATATACTATTCAGGGTGGCGGTCATGAAAAGATGGAGTATAATGTATGGTAGTGGGTGAGACATAGGTGGCTTCTCTGGATGACTTCTCTTGAACATGTCGGCAACACTGATGTGATGGATTGGTAGCATTAACCCCAAATGTGGATGGTATGGTGTGACCATGGTGATGTGACTGGTGAATGAAACAACCCAACCCGACTCGGACACGGAGTGGAAGTGTCATGTTCAAGAGCGACTTGCTACCAATAAAGATTCTTTGAGTTTTCTTCCCAATTTTTCCCCAGTCATTGCTGACCAGTACCTCTTTATTTTTGTCAATCTTGAGGAGGATAACATATGCTTGTTCTATAATTTTCCCTTCGGGCAAACCCATCGCTATGTTTTAACGAACCTAGCGATAATGAAACTCGTTCTCGTCTAAAGAGAAGTTTGTCACTATTAATATTTTTAACGAGTTTAACGACAAATATAACTCGGTCCTTTTCAATTTTAGAGAGTCTGAAAAGGTACGTAAAGGTAACTCCAAAATTCCTTTTTCGTCATCTAATCCCTTAAGTCCAAAAAAGTATAAAACAATATAGAAGGGATGAATTTTTGATAGTTTTAATGAGTCGAACAAAACAAGCGCTCGATCGTTTTGTGCAATAATCCCTCAGGTCCAAAATGATTAAAATCTAGATGAGGGATAGCACTTCCTGTCCCTTTAACGAGCTGGAAGGCCAAGGACTCGGCAATCTTTTCATATTTTACGAGTCAGTTGAAAAGAGCTTAAAGAAGACTCATCTTTTGAGGAACGAGTGATAAAACGGGTAGCAGCTGATTCCAGGTAAGGTTTGGAATTTTCCAATCACGGCAGTGTCACAAGGATGGCTAGTGAAATCACTCTTCGCAGTTGTTCCTCAAAATGGGTAAACAATCAAATGGAGGTTAATGATCGGCTAATGAAAAGGTGGAGGTGATGGTGCAAACACGACCAAGGCTTTAATGGCTGAAGTACTACATTCACGGTGGTTATTTACCGGGGAATAGTTCATTTTTTAACGAGCTTAAACGCGGGTGGAAACATTTGCTCATGTATTATGTTTATTTTTTAACGAGCTTGAACTATGTGCTAAAACTGCTCGATGCGGGTTTATTTTTTAACGAGCTTGAACCTTGCGGTAACACTACTCGATGATAAGTTTGCATGCCCCCAGCATAATAACGCAAATCGAGGTGCATGCCCCCCAAGCTTCATTGCATTCATCTTGGTGGTTGGAATGAAGGTTTACCTTCGAGATCTTCGAAAGACTCGACTTTGATTTTACGAGATCGTAATCAAAGACTTGATTTGGAAAGGGAGTCGTTTCATTTTTTAACGAGGTTGACTCAGTAAAAGAACTATCCTCATGACTCCTTGTTTCATTTTTTAACGAAGTCAACACGAGACAAGAACCGTCCTCGGAATCCACCATATTTACAGTATTTGATAGAGAATCAAAAACTGAAGGATGATTTAGGTTGCTAGAATAATCTTCGTGGTAATTTGGAAGACGGGAGCGATGGTGGTAATCTTCCCACGGTTCCTCTCCTATCATTGAATGATTCCTTCATCTGTCGAATGTACATGCGATGAAGGATTTGAAGAGGTGCCATATTCCTTAGACCTATCTATCCAAACACTCGATGAGCGCTGCTTGGGGTTTGTCCCCCAGGCCAAGAAAATTGATTGCTACAATATTTCTATTAGGGCGATGATCCATGCTGACAAAATGTTTAGGAATCTTCTGAATCCATTAGATATAGAAGATTTCATATTGCAGGTCCCCACTGTGGCCACTTCTGTCAGATTACTCAGAGGCAGTAGGGCAAAAGTACCCATTAAGGTAGGGTCTTTTAGGAGGCCTAATCCAATATTTTGAAGTGAGTGATTGCTTCCATGGACCATTGGAATGCTTCCCGTAACTTGTGAACTATTGGGAAGAAATGTTTGTTGGTCGACGATTGTAATTCCTCCTTGAAAGGGAAATGCAATCTTCTTGAAGTAGGTCGACACAACTGCGGCCATGGCATATATCCAGGGCCTTCCCAGTAGGATGTTGTAATCAAGGTTTCCATCGATTACCTCGACATCTATTTCTACTGTTTTTCCCCCTAGTTCAACTTGCAAGTTACTTAAAATCTCGTATGGAGTGTATGATCATCCATCAAATTATTTTAATGTCGTTGACGATCTCGACAAGGGTGGTGAGCCTAAATTTTTCCAGTAACTCATCGACATAATACATGTAGATGCCCCCTCATCAATAATTGTTCGATGAACAGTTTTGTTGAGGGCTTTCACTTGAATAAGGAAAGCTAGTTGAGCTAGTAACTGAGGGTCATATCCTTTATGATCAAAGGCCACAAGATTGGAATCCATTAGGTCAATCGCACCTATTGCTGATAATAAAGTTTGCTTCTGGGAGGGGCAATTTTGCGGTACCTCAAGTGTCGACATAGCAGATGGTGATTGGGCCAGGTCCTCTACTATATTATAATTCTGTGCTACTTTGGCACAAGGATTAAATGTCGATTTGTGTACTTCTCCCTTTGGCGGATTTATCATTGGCTCAGGAATGATGGGTGGCACAACTTTGGTCAAAGTTGTTGTCGAACTACTAGGTTGTTCATTAGCCTTGTTATTCGACAGTTGTGGATTCCTGTAATCTTTATTCCTTGTCAAAGCATCATTTTTCTGCTTTGAGATAGACAACATAAGCACTTGGGATCGGGAAGCATTTTTATTAGCAACCAGTTTGGTTCCCAGGTTTGGAAACGGATTAGTCAATACCGTTGAGGTTTTTGAACTCTTAAAGAGTTTCTTAACTTCAGCTATATGTGGACAATCTCTCGTCCAATGATCCTCATCGCATATATGACACCCCGCAGGGGGTTTCCTTTGCCCATAAGGGTTTGCAGAAGGTTTTCCAGGAGATGACTCATCCTGCTTCTTTTTCCTCCCTTTCTTTTTCTTCTTGCCCCCTGGTTGCTTCAGTTGTTTGCCCTTGTCAGCCGACACGACATTTACTTCCGAGGCAAGAAGTCCGTCTTTTGCATTTTGACCTGAAATATTATGGGCCTTTTTGGATGTAGCCTTTGTCGATTTCATGTCTATCGTGCCAATCACGCTGTCTCCAGCATGAGAGTCATTTTTTGATTTAGGAGGAGGAGGAATTGAGAATTCTGGTCTAGGGGCGTCAGGTATTTTGTCGTAGAGCGTGCCAGATTGAGTGTAAATCAAGTCCAGATATTGCACACGAGCGATAACTTTCTCTTATGTTATGACTCCCCCCTTTGCCACATCTCCCGTGATGGAAGGTAGTAATGACTTGATAAACCATTCAGCTAACAGCTGATCGGGGACATACGTTTTTACCATTCTACGACAATGTTGCCACTCATGTATATGATCAGATATGTGAGTGGCCGTTGTCTGTTTGAAGTTGGTAAGAAGTTCTGTTCCCGTTTCGTACCTTATTGGTAACTGAAAATGGGTTAAAAAGGTTGTGGCTAAGGTACTGAAGTTGTCGAACGATGCTCTAGGCAATTCAATGTACCATTTTTCCACCGGTCCCGTTAACGTCCTCTGAAAGAGGCGAAGTCTTATCGAATCATCATTTAAGGTGTTTGATGAACACCATAGATGAAAGGTCATCACGTGATTCGATGGATCTTCACCCGGATTTCCATTAAATTTAGGAATATCTGACGGAAGTTTATGCGGAATCGCTGGCCACCAAGGGGCATAAGCAATTGGATCATTCGTCAGCCGGTTTAGATCTGGTAATTCTAGAGTTGCTACAAAGGGAAACTGTTGATTCAGGTTAGGTGAAGCATATCGAGGATAAGATGGAATCGCTTGAGTAGTGGGTCTTTGCATACCAACATAATGTATTTGATGCTGGGAACTTTGACAAGGTTGATGGGCATGACCATTGTAAAATGGTTGATTTTGACCGTTTTGGAAATGTAGTTGCCCATTACTTACAAAGACTTGTTGCTCAGGTCCTTGATATGATTGCTGGAATTGCGGTTGTTGGTATTGCACCAGCCGTGGTTGTTGGACCATTTGTTGTTGTCGAATACTAGATGATTGACCAAGATGAGGAGTCATAGTACTTGTTCGAGCCTGAGTCACTCCAAATAAGGAGGCACTAACCTGAGGTTGTGATTGAGTTGTCGAGACAAGAGGTTGTTGTATTCCAACCTGAGAAACTTGTGGTTTACATACAACAGGTAGCGCTTGTACTTGCTACGCAGTCACCACAGCAGGTATAGTGGGAATATTCGGCACAGGGTGGACTGGTTGCATTGAATATACAACCCTTGGTTGTTGAGGTAGTATTGGTACCCAACCACTGGATGTAATTCCAGTTTGACCTGAACTTTGTTGTAAACTCCCATATGGTTGTTCTCTGGGAGGGAACAATGAAAAGGCATACTGCCCTCCATATGGTGGCAATCCAGTACTTAAAGGGTAGATTGGCCTTTGAAGACACATTGGATCAATTTGTTGAGTTTCAACATAAGAAATACCAGATGATAATCCGGATGAAGAAATAGGAACTGACCATGTCGTCGAAACAGTCCCTGATTGGACTCCGGCTTGTTGTTGATAACTTGCCGGGACAGATGGTATACCGGCGAACATTGTTGGAGTAGCAGCAGGAGGCTCTGCCGCTACTATGTCAGATGACATAGTCCTGGATGTCGACGGTTTTCCAGACATATCTAGTCTATCCAAAAGATTTCCTAGTGATTTCGATTGACTTTCTTCCACCATCGCGGATTACTCGATCAACTAAAACTAAAGGGGAAATATGTTTCCGAATTAGATGAATTTTAGACGCTTTGACAGAACTTGTTTTTTCAATTTTTAAGAGTCAAGAAAAAACAAAAGATGACTCTAATCTCCTTTGATTTTTAATGAGCTTGAAGTGACAAGTGCTCAGATGGACCTTTTCTGTTAAGGAGTCTGAAAAGGAACGAAAGGGACTGCTCTGGAGGTCTAGGTAGAGGGAGTACCAAACCAATCGCAAAACTGCAGAATACTTTTTACGGTACGGCAGTTAATCTTCCCGAATGTTGTGTTTAGTGCATTGCGATCGATAGGGCAGCAGACACGACTTCCTATGGATAAAGGATTTAAGCCTATAGGGGTCTCCCAAAATATACTCGACGGTACGTGGGAGCACAAGTCCGTACTGGCACTTATCGTCTCAAAGTGGAGGAATCACCCAACCATCAGTGAGGACAACAGTTACCAGGCTTTACGACACCGGAATACGTCTCTAGCCTAGGCCTCTAAATGTTGTGCGTTAAGTTCCAAAGCGTTGTTAGATTCATTGAATTTATTTTAAGTTGATCTTGCTTATGAAGTTTGCCTTTTGGGTTCACCACGAGATGTAGATGTAATTCCTAAAATGCAATCTAAAGATGATAAACAAACTTTTATCTCTTTTGTGCAATGAAAATCCCAGCTACTAGAGGAAAAGAAAGACACAATATTTTCACAAAGAGCAAAGAGCACACTGTAAATGCACTTTCCTAAATCAAGCCAAACCGACTTTCTATATGCAAATGCACATGCATGTATTTGTTTTCGACTTTCTTAGTATTGATGCTAAAAAGAAAGTTGATGTACAAATCTGAATTTGCTTTCAAGCGACAAACACAAACAAGCTTCTTTTTGAAATCAAAAGATATAGATGATTACGACACTTTACGATTTTGAAATGAATACTCGTTTTTGACACTAGAAAATCACAAACTCAGACCAAAGGCAATAGTAAAAGTATAATCGGCCATCAACAACAATCAAACTTTCTCCTATGATCGAAATCGACACTTGCAACAGATCTAAATCAAAGGACGATAGTACGACTATTCTACTTTTGCAATGGAAAACTGTAAACGACTCAACAAACACACAAAAAAATCTACAGTTCTTTTGTACAAAGGAGGCGGAATAACAGAAAGGAAAAGGGGTTTTAAACAGACATATACTGATCATGGGCAACAAAATTCAGATATAACTGGAGAGAATGAAGCACAAGAACCTCAGCTGCACAGGGCTAGTCTGATCAGCGCACCTGTAACACAGAGAAACTGCATTGCAGCGTAGGTTTCCCTTTTGGGAAGTGCGTTGAAATGCAGGATCTCTTAACAGTACCTGCGCTGGGCCAGAAACGAGAATCTGTCCGAGTTCTGGGTCACAGTTTGCAGTTCAGTCTTTGGTTTTTGACCGAGTAAAAGCAATCAGTAATGCATAATCAGGGGTAGATCTAAGGAGGGTCTAAGAGATATCACAAGGGAAATCAGATAGTTTGTGAATCAGCTGTTCAAATCATAAACAGATCCAGTGAATGGATTGAAGCAGCAGATTTCTACTTTGCATTTGTTATGGCAAATGCAGTTTGAATGCTACTTATAAGTTTATGAAACGAACAACAAAGAGATACACAAACAAACTAATTAGACAATCCCCAGCGGAGTCGGCATTTTGTTACCGGGAAAAGTGTCTATTTAGAACTGCTCTATCCAACTAAGGTGTGACAGCTCCCTTAGAAACAAACAGAGAAAAACTACTTTTGTATTTCCTTTATGAACTATAGATAGAGAGGAATAGAAAGAACCAACCTGTGTCTTGCGCTAATCTTTTGATCCAATCCCTCTCTTCTTTGACAGCTTCCAGCTACCTGCTCCCTTACTTGCCCAGCTTCGCCAAGTACCTATAAGATCACAGAAGAAGAACACTATACAAATACATGGATCTATATTCATAAACAACTTAGGATCAGATTTAAGTTAACCATACAAATGTAACAAGCATCAATGATACAAAAGCATGGAGGAAAAACTCAAATAGTTTTTATTGATAAACAAGAAGATCCACGAGGAGTTACAACCGATGGTGCTTGACCCAGCATCAACCTCCCAGCAAAGAAGCCCCTCTTCACCTCCAACAAAGCATAAATCACCCAATACTCTGATTTTTGTCTCAAAACCAACAACAATTCCTTACAATGTGCAAAATTCCAGCCTCCGGATCTCTGGGATGAGGGATCCATATATAGATATGTGTAAGGAGGATGAGTCAGCTTGTCATTTGATTAGTGTCTTCTCTCTGTCAGTTCTTGCTTCCACTTGGAGACTGAAGGCCTCTTACTCATCCTTGGTCAAATTCAGTGAGACAAGTGTCATAGGAGAAGATTCTAGAAGCTTCCATTGTCTCTCCACCTCGCAGAATGACACTGCCATTTGTCATTTCTCACCCAACGCACCCTCATAGTGCATTTAGGTGTGTTGCAACACACCTAGCCAGTGTATTTAGGTGCAATGCAATGCACCTAGCCAGTGGAGCAGCTAAAATGGTCCTGCTTTGACTTATTCTAAGCAGTTTCTGGTGGAGAACTTCTGGGAGAAGCTGTAATTTGTTGACCTTGTTCCTTTAGGGGTTAGAACAACACTTTTAGGGACTTAGGAGCCCTTGGTTTATGGAAATTTCATCCTTGGAGTTGTAAGGCACAAAAATGTCTATAACACCCATCCCAAGTGCTAATGTTGTCGGTTTCAAAGCAACAAAATGATGCTTTGATATCTACAAGGAATAAATATTACAGGAATCCACAGCTGTCAGACAACAAGGCCAATGATCAACCTAGTAGTTTGACAACAACTTCAACCGAGGCTGTGCCACCCATAATTGCTGAACTAACGATAAAGCCACCAAAGGGAGTAGTACACAAATCGACATTTAATCCTCCTGCCAGAGCACCACACCATTATAATATAGTGGAATATTTGGCCCAATCGCCATCCGCTATGTCGACACTTGAGGTACTACAAAATTGCCCCTCCCAAAAGTAGGATTTATTATCAGCAATAGGTGGGATTGACCCAACGGATTCCAATCTTTTGTCCTTTAATCACAAAGGATATGACCCTCAGCTACCAACTCAACTAGCTTTCCTCATTCAAGTGAAAGCCCTCAAAAAAACGATTCATTGAACAATTATTGATGAGAGGGCATCTACATGTATTATGTCGATGAGTTGCTGGAAAAATTTAGGATCTCCACCCTTGTCATGATCTTCGACAACATTAAAAGCATTTGATGGAAAAACATACACACCATACGGGACTTTAAGTAACTTGCAAGTCGAACTAGGGAGAAAAGCGGTAGAAATTGATGTTGAAGTGGTCGACGAAAACCTCGATTACAACATCCTACTAGGAAGGCCCTGGATATATGCTATGGATGCCATTATATCGACCTACTTCAGGAAGATTGCATTTCCCTTCCAAGGAGGAATTACAATCGTCAACCAACAAACATTTCTCCCCAACAGTTCACAAGTTACGGGAAGCATTCCGATGATCCACGGAAGCTCTCAGGCGCTTCAAAATATCGGAGTAGGCCTACTAAAAGACCCTACATTGATGGGTACTTTTTCCCTACTGCCTCCAAACAATCTAGCGGAAGTGGCCACGGTGGGAACCTGCAATATGATATCTTCTAGATTTAGAAGATTCCTGAACATTTTGACAGCATGGATCATTGCCATTATAGAAATATTGTAGCAATCAATTTTCTTGGCCTAGGGAGCAAACCCAAATCAATGTTCATCGAGTGTTTGGATAGATAGGTCTAAGGAATATGGTACCCCTTCAAATCCTTGGTCACAAATACACGCTGCAGACAAAGGAATTGTTCAGTCGATGATGACTGACGGGGCACCATGGGAAGATTACCACCATCATTCCCATCTTTCGGATTACCACGAAGATTATTCCAGTGACCTGAATCATCCTTCAGTTTTTGATTTTTTATCAAATACTATAAATATGGTGGATTATGAGGATAGTTCTTTTACTGTGTCAACCTCATTAAAAAATGAAATGACTCCCTTTCCAAATCGAGTCTTTGATTACGATCTCGTAAAATCCAAGTCGAGTCTTTCGAAAATCTCGAAGGTAAACCTTCATTCCAACCACAGAGTTGAATGCAATGAAGCTTGGGGGGCATGCACCTTGATTTATGCTATTATGTTGGGGGCATGCAAAATTATCACGAGTGGTGTTACCACAGGGTTCGAGCTCGTTAAAAAATAAACCCACCACGAGCAGTGTTACGCAGGGTTCAAGCTCGTTAAAAAATAAACCCGCCATGAGCAATGTTTCTGCAAAGTTTAAGCTCATTAAAAAATAAACCTAGCCACGAGCAGTTTTTGTGTGGATTTCAAGCTCGTTAAAAATTAAACATAAGCAATGAGCAAACATTCCACCAGAGTTTAAGCTCATTAAGAAATGAACCAATTTCTGGTAAATAACCATTGTGAATGCATTATCATCAGCTTTTGAGCCCTGGTCGTATTCTCATCATCACCTCCACTCCGTTTTAGCCGATCATTCACATCCATTTGATTGTTTACCCCTTTTGAGGAACAACTACGAAGAGTGATCCTGTTAGCCATCCTTGTGACACTGCCGTGATTGGAAAATTCCAAACCTTACTTGGAATCAGCTACTACCCGAAATTATCACTCGTTCCTCAAAAACAAGTCTCCTTTAAGCTCTTTTCAACTGACTTGTAAAATATGAAAAGATTGTCGAGCAATTGGCCTCTCTACCTCGTTAAAGTGACCGAAAGTGCTATCCCTCCTCTAGATTTTAATATTTTTGGACCTGAGGGATTATTACACAAAAAGGTCGAGCGCTTGTCTTGTTCGGCTCGTTAAAATTACCGAAAATTCATCCCTTTTGTATTATTTTATACTTTTTTGGACTTAAGGGATTATATTATGAAAAAATATCATTGGAGTTTCCTTTACATCCCTTTTCAGACTCTCTAAAATTGAAAAGGACCAAGTTATCTTTGTCGTTAAACTCGTTAAACTGAATAGCGACAAACTTGTCCATACAGACAAGAACGAGTTTCACTGTCACTAGGTTCGTTAAAATATAGCGACGGGTTTGCTAGAAGGGAAAATTATAGAACAAGCATACATTATCCTCCTCAATCTTGAAAAAAATAAGGAGGTACTGGTCAGCAATGGCTCGGGAAAAATTGGGAAGAAAACTTGAAGAAACTTTATTGGTAGCAAGTCATTCTTGAACATGACACTTTCACTCTGCATCCGAGTCGGGTTTGGTTGTTCCGTTCACTGGTCATAACACCATTGGTCTATCACACCATCCATATTTGGGGTTAAAACTACCAATCCATGTTAGTTTCGCCGGTATGTTCAAGAGAAGTCGCTCAGAGAATTCACCTGTGCCTCATCCGCTGCAATACATTCACACTCCATTCTTTCATGACCGCCACCATGAACCCTGTATCATCAGATCGTTTTCACCTCCAAAATCATTTACTCTGTTCTGTTTCATAGATGTGGGATTCATTAAGGCCCTCCTATGGTGGGTCACTTTGATCCAGGTGGATGTTGGTGGCCACCCACCAACCCATTTGGACCCCCACAACTGTCTCTTTCAGTCTTTTCAGTTTCCTAAATTGTAGCACAGTTTACTATTTTTAGCAGTTTTTTCGGGTCCCGAACTTCCGGAGCCGTTTTGAGGCCCTAAACGACGTTTTTTTGGGATTCTGGGGCAACATGGGTCGTAGACCCATGTTGCCTCCCAAAGTGGTAGTACTCGGATAGATCTTTCTAACGAGCTATCGTACGCGTCAAACGGAGATCGTATGCCAAAGTTACGACCCCGGGAAATTGATGTACCAATTTACCCAAACGGGGCCCACAATTTGGCGTTTCATCTTCTAGGGTTAGGTTTCGGGATGTGAAAGGTTTTCCATTGTTTCTCAACAATAAATAGGCCTTCGAGCCTCATTGTAATACAGTTCGGAACAGTTCAGAGGCATGTAGCCGCACATCTCTTCTCAGAGATAGCTACCATCGCCCTAGCTGGTTTATTTCCATTTCTGTTTGTTAACATATTTCAGTATTTTACAGTAATGAAATGAAGCATTATTTCCGCTGCATCTATGTGTTTATGGTTATTGCATCTCTGTATTTATGGTTATCTCTGTAATCTATTGCGTTCCTGTTTAAATCCGGATCAGTGGTATCAGAGCGGTCTGCTTTTTCTCTGTTTTTCTTTGCATGTCCCCAACGAGGTCGGGATATAAGGAGTTAGGGCTTGAACTGGTCGAACCTTTGCAAGACCAGCCTCGCAAATCCCGACGTCCTCCCATGGCGGATGAGAAGAAAGACGAGGGGGCAGGAGATCCTATCAAAATCTTGCTCGAAGAAGCGCTCGAGCGGCAAAGGAACGCGATGATGGATAGCTTTGCGCAAATCCTTCAGCGACTACCCAAAAGCGACGCATCGGCTTCCAGCAGCAACTCTGGAAACGCCACGCCCTTCAAGGTACAAGTTAATTTTGAAATCCCCATCTTCGAGGGTCAAATAGACGCAGATGCCGTAGATAAATGGTTAAATCTGCTAGATGGGTATTTTTCTGTTCACGAATTTTCAAGTCGGGAAAAGATTGTTTTTGCTCTTCTCAAAGCAGCCCCCCACGTCAAGGACTGGTGGGAAACCTACTGCGAGCAGAAAGATGAAAGTACAGGCTCACTATTTTCAGCCGCACCCACTTGGAATGACTTCCGGGATGCCATCAAGGAGCAGTACTACCCTGTCGGAAGCTATGAGGACAAATACATCAAATGGACCACACTGCGGCAGGGACGAGACCAAGATGTGCCAGAGTTCACAAACATTTTTCATATCCTTCGCACACAGTTGGGTATCAAAGATTCTGAGCTGCATTTGGTACTCAAATACCGTGGCTGCCTGCACAGATACATCCAGGAAGAGATGGTGTTCTTGAACATCTCCTCACTTGGCACAGCATACCGATACGCTGTCAAAATCGAGCAAAAGTTCAAACAGAAGAAGCGAGACTTTGGATCTGCAAATCCAAAGCCCAAAGGACAAAGCCAAGGCGGGGTGACCCAAGACAACCCGTCGAAGCCGCAAGAAAAGAACAACACCATGAAGCCGAAGAAGGACACAGGGAAGTGGTGTGAGTTCCACAAGAGTCCCACTCATAACACAAGTGAGTGTCGGACCAAGCAGTCACTGGTGGCCGAGTTGAAGGCTTCCGAATCAGATGCATGTTCCGACCCTGAGCCAGAACCCGACAAGGGGAATGGCAAAGGGAAGCAGATCATTGATGCGGACCCCAGCGCCACTGTTGCCACCGCCAAGATCCAGAAAGATGAGCCCGAAAATCTAGAGGAAGGGGAGCGTCTGTTCCACTCACAGATGTGGGTGAAGGGTTCGCCGCTACAATTCATTGTCGACAGTGGCAGCCAAAAGAACCTCATTTCAGCAGAGGTCGTGAAGCGGTTGGGCCTACCGACTACACCGCACCCGCAGCCGTACAGTATCGGGTGGCTTCATGAAGGGCGAGATCTGAAAGTTCGCCAGCAGTGCCGCCTTCCCTACAGCATCAAGCCCTTCACAGACGAGGTATTGTGTGATGTTACACCTCTGGATGTTTGCGATGTATTATTAGGCCAACCATACTTGTGGAGGCGACATGCTGTGTATGAGTCAAGGCCTCATGCTGTCATTATTTCTTTGAATGATTCATTATACAGGATACCAGAGGTAGCCCCACCTACCGCCACATCTTTGATCACTACCAAAAAAGGCAGCAAGCTCATATCACAGACCAGGAAATTCATCTGTCTGGTTCACTCCCAAAGTAAGGGGAAGATCGTTGCTACATCCATGACCCCTGCAAAGGGTTCCTCCACGCAGCAGCAACAGCAAAGGGATACGGTCATGACAAAACACAGGAACAACTTCTCCTCACGGACATGGGTACCACACAAGTTTCAGGTGGGCAACAAAGTTTGGTTACATCTGCAGAAAGAACGCCTTACAAGAACCCATCAGAAGCTCAGACCACTCCGACATGGTCCTTACAGCAGTACCAAGGCTATGGGGAACAATGCTTTGGAGCACAACATTCCTCCATTCCTTCGCTTGCACCGAGTATTCAATGTGGACCATCATCGACCATGCTTCCCACCATCACTGGACACATCACAGATTGCAGGACAAGTTCAGCAGATGGAGGAACTCAACGCAATGGGGACCATTGCTTCCTAAGGGGGGAGGAATGATCCAGGTGGATGTTGGTGGCCACCCACCAACCCATTTGGACCCCCACAACTGTCTCTTTCAGTCTTTTCAGTTTCCTAAATTGTAGCACAATTTACTATTTTTAGCAGTTTTTTCGGGTCCCGAACTTCCGGAGCCGTTTTGAGGCCCTAAACGACGTTTTTTTGGGATTCTGGGGCAACATGGGTCGTAGACCCATGTTGCCTCCCAAAGTGGTAGTACTCGGATAGATCTTTCTAACGAGCTATCGTACGCGTCAAACGGAGATCGTATGCCAAAGTTACGACCCCGGGAAATTGATGTACCAATTTACCCAAACGGGGCCCACAATTTGGCGTTTCATCTTCTAGGGTTAGGTTTCGGGATGTGAAAGGTTTTCCATTGTTTCTCAACAATAAATAGGCCTTCGAGCCTCATTGTAATACAGTTCGGAACAGTTCAGAGGCATGTAGCCGCACATCTCTTCTCAGAGATAGCTACCATCGCCCTAGCTGGTTTATTTCCATTTCTGTTTGTTAACATATTTCAGTATTTTACAGTAATGAAATGAAGCATTATTTCCGCTGCATCTATGTGTTTATGGTTATTGCATCTCTGTATTTATGGTTATCTCTGTAATCTATTGCGTTCCTGTTTAAATCCGGATCACACTTCTTGTTGACATCAGCTCATGGTCCAAGAAATTGACTTGGGAATGACCCTTTCCATACTTTGAAGCTTGCATGCCTCAATGGCAAGTTTCTCACTTCCGGCAACAGGTTTACATAAATGGCCTTCGACCGAAAGATTTTTCACGGTTTTCGATGCCAAGTCCCTTATTCACACCATGCAAATTGTACTGTAGTACCTTGAGGGTCATCATCATTATCGGTGATTCCTCTGGCTCCTGTTAACAACGTACATCATTGGCTGGTAATCAGATGATGTCTTTCCATGTTCGACTCCAGAACATCTTTCACATGGATCAACTTGTACTCCGAGTGAAGATTGAATGAGTTTGAAGACCCCAGATCTAGTTTCATCCATCCGGGCTGCGATATATTCAGGAAAATAAAGACATCAAATGTACATTATTGCTACACAGATGATCATCTGAATCAAAGGATGATGGCTCTATCAGAATCATCAGTCTCCCGCATAGACGGTTGTCTCTCTTATGTACATGAAAATGAATTTATAAAGCTAAGCATGAGAATGCTTGACTTAGCTAGATCATGAAAAATATTATGAAGATAATGTATTGTATTGTATCTTATTACAGGTCGCCTTCCAGCTTGAAAAAACTTTAGATCCTCATGATAAAGCATTTCACCCGACATCAAAATATTAGCGACCTCATGCTTTAGGGGGCAACTATTACAGACATTTTTGGGCACTACAACCCCAATAAAACATGCCCATAAACCAAGGGCTCCTAAGTCCCTAAAATTTTTGTTCCATACCCTAAAGGAACAAGGTCAGCTGATTACATAATCTTCCAGAAGTTCTCCATGAAAAACTGCTCAGAACTGGTCAAAACTGGACCATCTCACCTGCTCCATGGTCAAAGTGTGATGCATCCCACCTAATGCACATGAGAGGTGTGATGCATACTGAAAAGCCCTTCTATGGGGTGCGATGGGTAAGAGTGGACAAATGGCAGAGACAGTTTGCGAGGTGGATGATCATGGAATCTTCCAGAAACTTATCCTGTGACACTTGCCTCCCTGAATTTGCCCAGGGATGAGAAAGAGATCATCAATCTCCAAGTGGAATCAAGAAATATTAGAGAGAGGACACTAATCAAAATCCTAGAAGCTGACTCACGCCCTGCAATCATCTATATATGGATCCCTCATCCCAGAGATCCAGAGGCTGGAATTTTGTATCTTGTAAGGAAGTGTTGTTGGTTTCTTGCTGGAATATCATAGCGTTGGGTGATATAAGCTTTTCATGAGGTGAAATAAGGGATTTCATGCTGGAGGATGACGCTGGGTCAGAACAATTGATTGTAATCCTCTTTGTTATTCTTGATTATTAATAAAGCTATTCAAGTTTTCCTCCACATTCTTGTATGATTGATGATATATGCATTTGTGTGGTCAATATATATCTGGTCCTATATTGTGTATGACTGCAAATCTCTGGTCTTTGATAGTATTATGTTGCTTTGATTCCACAGGTGCTCTTTGAAGCTAGGTAGACAAAGGAGAAGCGGCAAGGATCCGTCAGAAAGGAAAGGAATCAAGCAAGGAACCAAGTGCAAGACTAAGGTTGGTGTCCTTCATTCCACTCTTATCTACTTCTCATAAAGGAAAATGAAAGTGGTTTTAGTTTGTTTGTTTCAAGATAGCTACCAGTCTTAGCAGGACTAGCAGATCTAAGTGGGCACTATATTTCCCGATAACAGACCCTAGGTTGTCGTCTCATGTCATATTGGAGTTCAGATAGAATATTGATAGAATCATGGGCCCCAACGTGTTTTCATGTTCATCTCATCAAACGCATGAGTGCTTTGGAAAATGACATACCACCTTGTGACACCCCCGTGCAATGGTTTTAGGAAATATGGTGGAGGGGTGTTGCAATTGATCCTAGCCATATATTTGGTGATGGGTGGTTTTGATAAACCATTTTACACCACCCCTACCTCTTATTAACATTTGAGCATGTTGATGTGGTACAATCCATAGATCTGGAGCTTGAGCATCGGGGACCACCAATTGTTACACAACCAGAAAGAGGGATAACTATGGTGAGGTCTTGGCGACAGGTAGGGACCACTGGGTAGTGCTAAACGATGGAGAATGCACCACAAAAAACCAATGGTGTTCACAAACCCCTTCCTTGTGATGTCAGCAAGGAGGCTTTCCATGCACATATCGTAGATTTAACTTTTGGGATGGAAGGCCAAGATCTCAGCGAAGCATACCCCTTGTGAAATTACAAGGGAGGGTAAACCCCATGCAAACTATTGATCTCCTTGATCAATTATAACTATCGTATTCATGTATGGTGTGGGGTCTACTGTGTATAGCTAAGTGGCATATATTATGACAGTGTATGTTTATTATATCCACTGATAATGTGCAGTGTGTGCATAGGAAAATAAATGAATCTCTCTCTCTCTCACTCTCTTTCTCTCTCTCTCTCTCTCTCTATATATATATATATATATATATATATGTATGTATAAATATATATATATATATATATATATATATGTATATATATATATATGTATATATATATATATGTATATATATATATATATTTATATCTATATAGATATAATATATATATATATGTATATATATATATATATGTATATATATATATATATATTTATATCTATATAGATATAATATATATATATATATATATATATATATATATATATATATATATATATATATATATATATAGATATATATATATGGTTTGGATTTAAGGGCTAGGAATTTTTTATGTAATATCCCCTTTTCAAATTTGTATTTATATTTTATATACAAGCCTAACCTTTTAGGTTGAAAAGCTTAACCATAAACTATATAAAAGTGGGTTTGAAATTTTTATAAATTTGAAATTAAAGTGCACAAAAGTTGGGGGACAGATCATCACTCACTAGAACCAACCTGAGGAATCAAAGGCTTTCTAACAGGTTAAAAAAATGAAATTTATGGGATTAGAACCCATCAGAAAGTGTGGTGGATAAACAACGCATCTCCAAATAAACAACCATGATTCATTCGAACAAGTCCCCTCCACTTTTCGAAAACCACTATGGGGACCCCTTAGAAGTGGTTGATGATTTTTAGGAAAACAACGATCAGAAGTTGGTGACAGCTCATGTACCCATCAAGCAAGCCAGGTGAGCAAAAGAGCCCTTACACATCATCAATCGACCTCACCCCTCCATGTCATTTCTCACACATCCATGTCACCCTTCCGTACCTATTATGTAATTAAGATTTTTATTTTTTCCTACTCCGTACAAAGAAAAGACAAAAGATCATCCTGCCTATTGTTTTATTTGTCCTCCAGTTGCAGAGTTATGGTGATTAGTATCTACAATGTACATTTTCAATTCCACATTAGCCTTTAGCTATTCATTGTCTCCCATTACTGGGTAACTCATGATTTCACATTTTTTCCTTCTCCTTTCTTTCAAATTGTAAACATGGAGAAAACCTTGAAATTAACTTAAAGAGTTGCAATCTCTATGTCGTTTTTCCATACACCCCTTATGGACAAACAAGTTGAAGTATATGATTCTCATTGCTCCTTGGTACTTCTAGAGATTTGGCAAGACATTCTTAACAGTTCCAATAACTCATATAACCATTTTCGCCATTTTTAAGTCATCAAATCTAGCCTTTATAATGCAATTGTCTAGCATACCTATAATTTCCCTGAATTTTTTAGTTGGTTAGTGTCTTCACTTGTCCCACATAGGGATTTTGTTATGTCTTCTTTAGGGTGGGGGGGTATTTTTTAGGTCACTTCAAAGCTAATACACAAAGATTTAAAATTTCCTACAGTCAAGAATCCTAAGATATTTGCACATGAGTCCTTATTCCTCACTTATGGACATCTTTCTAAAGAGAATAATGAAGACCTATTTAAACTCATTCTACCAATAAATTCCCAAATTCCTCCACCTGTATTGAATTATCCAACAATCTTACTTTCTGAAGATACAGAACATGTCTTAGTTATACTTTTTTCTCTTATGGGAGAAACGATATTGGGATAGTAAGTGAACAATTTTTAGGGTTTTTGAGTTTAATGCTTCAAGCAAATGTTGTTTTGGATATCCCTTCTTACTTAGCCAAGTCTATCATTTTTCAATTATAGAACTCATATTTATCGTTATTTTAGATGTACTTTGTCGTGGTAAATTTGTTCTTATATGTACATGCTAATAAGCTTTTCCATCTGGGTCTGAATATGTGGGATTCAAAGAATCAAATGAAATATGTGATTGAATGGACTATTGTTGTTAGGAAGAAGGAAAATAATGAGGGATTTTCTTATTACTTGTGTTGATTCATAGCCATCGTGTATACTATTTTGAAAAATCAGGAGCCTCTAAGTATTTTTCATGAAGAAAAAGAGTTGTTGTATCTCAACAAGGACACCAAAGTGATGGACTAGTTTATTTTTTAAAACTACACTTAGATAAGATTGTATGGGACTTAAGTACCACCATATCATTTGCCAATATTTTTTCCTATGAGGATATTTTATCTTGAATTTATAAGGCAGAGTCTAAATTGTGACCAAGTACATTTTATTCCTGCAAACAAAGGGTATATTTTTAAGTTAGAAGGAAATGTTGGGTCATTCATCATGAATAATAGATAATCCCTCCTGAAAGTCGAAGAAATGATGGATTATGGCTTTGATCATTGGGAGAATTCAAAATATGAACCACATCACATAATTTCAAATAGAAGAGGGGAAATTAGTTCTCCACCTTATATTCAGGAAATCAAGCCAAAACTTGGGAAAATGGCAAAACAAGAAACATGTCCAAGCAACAAAATGTAACAAAGAATTGATGTTCAGGCCCCTATAGTGAGGGAGAAGAGATTGAAGGGAAATATACATTAACACATTGATGTTGAGATAGAAGACTCACAATTGCAAAAGAGAGAAAAGGTTCAAAGGGAATAATAAGCATATGTACAAGTGAAATTAATATAGGGACCCTCAAATCAATTAAGTTTTGAAATGAAATTAGGAAACCCAGATTCCTATAATTCCTCCTATGTTTCCACTGATTTGGCTACATTCTCAATTGAAGAAATTCCCTCCACCACAAAAGTGTTATAGAGGAATTATCACGAGATTGAAGAGATAAATCATAAGGTGAGAAACAACATGGAAACTCAACTAGCGACACAAGAAACTCCAAATTATCAAACAAGACTACTCTCTGCTATGGATTTAGAATGGAACCAATTAAAATTTTCCCTTGTGCATCCAATTGTTTAGTATCTTCCTTAAGGACCTGATTTTAAAACATTCGACCTATCCATTAATGTAGTTTATATCCCACTACTTGAAAAGATTAATTTGCATACAAAAGTAGGGGAAATGCTTTATAGTGAACTAAGAAAAATCTCTTTGAGGGAAAGTAAAGAAAAAAATATTTTAGAGAATGTTTCAAATTGTCACAAGAAGGAAAAGGAAAATTCTAGAGCACTGTATATTCAAAATAAGGACTATAAGAATCTAGTTGTTAAATTGGAAATATATACGGAAAAATGGAAGCTATAAAAATCCTACTACAAAACACAGAATATGAGATGCATTCATTAAGGAAGAAGTTGAAAATGCTTGGGACTGAGCACCCTCAAACAATTTAATTAGCTCAGGTTGAGAAAGAGAAGGAAGTGTTGGTGAGAGAGTTAGAGGAAATAAACATAGATATTGTCATTTTATAGGAATAGGTGGAAGGCTTACAACAATTTGTAAACAATGATGTTTACGCTATTGCAGTCCCAATTGAGTCAAATGACCCCTCAGAGAAGCTTAGAAATTTTATTGTAGAACTCAGAATTTAAGAGGTTGAACTAAAGAAAGTTCAGGACAACCTAACTCAAGTATAGGAACAACTTGTTATCAAGGAGAGGAAGCTAATTAAAACCAAAGAAAAAAATGATCATTTGATAACCAAGAAGAAGGTAGAAGAAGATGAGATTTAGCTAAAAAGCAAATTGAATGGAAAATATCTCTAATTGAAGCTCGACAAGTTGTTTGGGATGATATCATCCAAGAGGTCCATTCTATATGGGAGCATATTTATATAATTTCTTAATAGAATATTATGATGAATGGGTCTAAATTCAACATTAATGCATGCAAGAAAACTCTATATAAAGAAGCAGTGAATGCTAAAAACATGATCAAATATTTAAATGCAAAACCTTCATGAACTTAGGGCATTATATATCACAGACATAATTATATTTATTATGGAAATCATTAAAATGAATGTGAAAAACTACTTTGTATTTAGGCTGAGAACAAATTTGTTGTAGCTCTGATACCAATTGTTGTAGCTCTGATACCACTTGTTGTAGATCTAATCCAAAATGTATATGAGAATAGAGAATAACCCAATAATAACAAGATAGAAATAGATAGAAAAGCTTCTTTATTAATCTCAAAACCCTTATGGTAGGGCAACACCATACATTCATTCCTTAAGGAAGGAGAGCACTCCACAATCCATATGCATGTTGATACAATAATACTTCACTTCATCTTCATATCCCTCCATGTGGAGTCTCTAGCCCTTATATAGGCTTCATACATACAATACCATGCATCATTACCATGGTTTCCTCATACCATCAACTAATACCATGGGCCCATTACATTATTATTAACTATTGTGGTCCCTTACATGACATGGGTTAACCACCTTATTTATTACTATGGCCCATCCCATTATTACATTATTACCTTGGGTACCTCCCTTGGTACCCCATATTACCCGCCCTAGGTACATAACAAAATTAAAGGAGGTTCACAAGTTATTATCTTTGTTTGATTCTAAATTTGACCAAAGGACTAGATATTGTCTACCTAGTTGTTGGGACTAGAAAGGAAATCTACTTTCTTGGGAAATATATGAAAAGGAACTAGTGGTTGTTAAAGGAAAATCAAATACAATGTATGAAAAGACTGAAATTCTAAAGTGAAGTCCTGTAGTGAATTATTTGTAGAGGGACTTCCAATTTCTTTGGCTAATGAAGACATTATTTAATGCAAACGTAATTATACAATGCTTTCAAATTTGAAAGTTTCATTCCAGAAAATGATTGATTGTAAGATTCCAGATAAGTAAATTTGGAAGAAGTGTGAAAATTTGACTACTCCTATTGAAAGAGAAGTTCAAATGGTGAAACCAAAAACAAATCCTCAAATTCAATGTTCCATTAGTCATAAAGCTTCTCAAAATTGAAAAAATTTCATTTTGTAACATTGTAAAAGATGCTTTAGTACATATAGTTAAGTAGTTATATATGTTTTGAAAGATATCTTTGTAAGTAATTTTTATGTAATATATAAAAGACATGAAAACCACTAAAAAAGGGTTCATAGTTTTCGCATTTTGAGTACTTTTGTAATCATTTTGGTTTCCTTGGAGATAATAATAAAAGTCAACAGTTTGGTTTTAGTATGTATTAGTACATTATAGTGTGTGTTATATCTATTTTTCGCTTTCCATGTTCCTTTTCCTACTTTGAAGCACGTGTATGATTGTAATAGACCTAGGTTAGAGTTTCATGTAGTAAAGAATATTAAATGAAAAAATAATAGGACCTAGGGCATGGCACACATATTCCAAGTTTAATGATGGGAGAACATTATAGTGGGCATCGCTTGTGGTTTACTAATGGCTATGGAAATTAGATAATGCACTGGCAAAGGAAAAGATACAATAATTGGCATTTAATTATGAAGATAAAGGAAAATGCAAGAAAAGAAGGTGAGGAGATGCAAATATGCATGCAAGGGAAATTAGAGGAAAAATGAAGGAAAAATAAGAAAAAGGAGACATGAATAGTAAAAAGGCATCAGAGAAATAGTTCACAGATTTTTTGAGTTTTGTATTAGTTCTCTTCTTAAACTCTCATTCATTCTAGCACACTTAGAGCATTCTTGGAGCACCCTGCCATTCACTCGGATTTGGAGATGGAAAGCAAAGGAAGTGAAAAGAGAAGGTTGGATCAATAGTGTCACCAAGAGGATTTTGTAGTTAATAGGTTGCATGCATGATTTCCTTGTTGGGATGTGAATGCATGGTACATGAATTTGTTTATTTAGTTCATTTGTTGTCGTTGGCATTGATCTTTCCTAGTTTGAAAATGGCTTTAGCCTTGCATTTCCATTCCTGGATAGTCATGGTGTGATGGGATTCATTCTTGGTTGAGCTTTGTATTATTAAAAGGTTTTGGAATTGGGTTGAGGTGTTCTCAAGAAGATCCCAAGGGTTAGGGGTAGAGATTTTTTTCTCTGGGAAGCCCTAGATAGGTGGGTGGAGATGTGAAAAAACCTCTAGGTATGATGGTGAAACTCTAAGGAATCCAAGATTGGTTTGGTTTTGTGATCTTAGGATTAGTTTAGGTGAGATCAAAGTAGCTTGAGGGTGGACGTCATTTAGCTTTTGGATTCCCTATTTGGTTATGTCTTGGTTTATCCCATGAGATCTTAGATTCATGCTTGGTATATAGCACAAGGGTGATTGGCCGAAATAAATATTTGGTTCAACATAATCTATGGTAGGGAGGTATGTGGAAGTCCTTCACTTGGTTGGAATTTGTATACATTATTATGAGCTATTTTCCCTATTGTGGTTAATGAGCACATTTATAAGTTAATATGTTGATCTTATGGTTTATCTTCCATGGCTTTTATTCTAGTTATATGCATGGTTTTATGATGTGCTCTAGTTATGCCTCTTATTCATGATTTGATAATTTATTGAATGGTTGATGAATGCATGGGTTAAGAAGTGTTATTGCAACTAGCTTAAGAGGGAATTAATCCTTCTTGGTGATTCTCATATGAAGTTCAAAAGATTATGATCAAATATGCATTCACGACAAGTAGATTTCATTTCTACCATGTGTTTGACAAAATTTCTATCATGCACTAGGCATGTTCTCGTTAACGTCTTGTTCATGTTTTGAATGGTTAGCATTGTGTTGTCGTAGCTACAACACCCTCCAAATTTTTTGCCTACATTCAAATCTTGCAGCCTACCGTGGATCCTGTGATCGATCATTCCTTAGGCACTTATTGGTAAGATGATGGTTTCAAACTCCCTTTTTCGATCTTAAGAGTTGTTCACACTTTTATATTTATATAGTATGTGTCATCTTCGGGCATGGGGATTATCACTTGTCATTTTGTCCATGAGTGGATTACAGATAAAGGAATTCTAACAAGCTACGACATGATGATGAATAAGGATATTAAGAAGGATGACATGTTAGATGACTCTGAAGGAGTCGAGAAAAAGATATAGTTATCATATAAGGAGACCAAGGAACCCCAATTATGATAGAATATCGTCATCGGATGAAGAACCCATCTAATGCATAACCCTTTAAAGGGTAGGTATGGAAGAAAAAACACATATTTTTAAATACACCTCTTAGTGTAGCATGAATGACCACTTATCATTGTCATATCATTATTTATTCAATGACGTGAATTGGTTGCAAGCACTAAAAGTTATTCCATGTGTTTCCTCTAAGTGTCTTACTCCCTTTCGCTTGTTGGATCAATTATCATCTTTTGGCAGATTTGGTTATTATGTCATGTTTGTGAACCTTTTCTTGTGCTTTTGAAGGATGATGATTGTGTATAAAATTTATCCTAGCCATGTAAACACCTATCGTTCTCACATAAAAAGTCTTAAGTGTTGTCACACAGGTGTCTTCATGGTCGTCCTAAAGTCTATCTCAAGTGTCGCACTTATCATTTCTTGCAATGAGACATTCGCTCATAGGGTAATGCTTTATTTTTTTCATCATGGTCAGTGGTTGTTATGTCGCCGAAGTATGCTAAGTGTGTGATCATAGTTTGAGTTCATGATGGGTCCATCCTTTCCCTCAAAATTAGAAATTTTTGGAAATATTCTTGACTAGGAAACTCAGCTTCACCTAGACCCTCACTAAGTTGCACACTGTGTAATCTTAGCCCTAAATGGTGTGACATTTCTAACTGGAAATGTAGAGTGCATAGTCGTTGTCCTCTAGAGCTTTTGCACTGCGCAATTCCAAAGTTTAGAAACCTTCGTTGACTCCCATAATTGCACAACAGTTCCTTCCAGTCCAGCTTGAACTGCACATTTCACACTTTCACTCCTCAAGATTTTCCCTTTCATATTGGAATCCCATAGTGTATAGAGATCCAAACCTCCCTTGCCCTCCAAAACTGCACAAAGGTGTTCCCCAATGTCCTCCATTAGCCTGAGGTCATTGTCCCCAAGAACTACGTAGTTTTGGCTTCCATGCCTCTCTATTGCCTAGTCCTCCTTGCCTATGAAAACTACGTAGAGTTGAAAACCCTTAGCCTCACCTTGCACCAGCCACTGCTAACTTGAACTGCGCAATCTTGTCTCCAAATAGCCACTGCACAATTTTTCTCCTCAGTGAGGATTGTGCTCAAAAGTTCCTCAATCAAGCTTGAGATACACTCTATGCAGTCTCAGTGATCAAGCTCTCTCCTTGCCAACTGGAATTGCATAATGGGTAGTCACTAGGACCTATCCCCTAGCCTTTGTCTTGTCCCAAGCTCATTCCATGGATGATAATGCACCATCTTAGAGTAGGGAATTTTTGGATTGATTTCGTCCTATAATGAGTAAATTGCAAGAACAGGTACACTATCAAGTCATGGCGAGATGATGAAGAAGTAAAAGTAGGAGGGAAGCATGCCTAAAGACTCACTTGTAGCTGAATGTACAAATGAGCTTATCAAGAACAAGAAAATGGAACACATGCATGCAACTACCTCTTAATACCAAAGATCATTGAAGACCCCACACAACCAAGCTATGCAGAGGAGAAGAGAAAGCGCATCCAAGAACACATCTATCACTCAGCAAGAACAACAACTTGACATTGCCACCTCAGCAAGCTAGTCCATGTTAGCAGTGTCATGCCAAGCTGTGTCATGAGTTTTCAAAGGCCACATCACTATCTGAGCCATGTACATTGTAAAGAAAATGTAATTTAAAGTCAAATTCCAATGGAGACACATGAATATGAAGAGTCATGTCAGTTGAAAATTCATAGGAAGTTGAGCAATCATTATGGAAGTCAAAAATTCACAAGGGTCAAGCATCACCCATTGGTTATATATACCCTCTCATTGTATGAGAAAATGAATTTTCACCTTAGCTCCTCTCACAAAGTATAGAGAGTTTCAGTTAGTTTTTTTAGGAGCAAGCAGTGGCCCCAATGTCACACTATTGGGGCTAGTGATCTATGATGTAAATATGTGTCTTGGAACTTTTTCTTAATATAGAATCCTTCTCGGACCAATATTTTTCCATGCATGACTTTTGGATGTTTGTAGGACTATTCTATAAGAACTTATATTTCATGTTTGTTTCACATGTACTAATAAAGTTGAATTAATATAGTTATTTTAGTGCTTTCCTTGTTGGAATGTGTTGTTATGTTTGTCATTGGTGTCTTGTCCTTGTGGACTACTCTACAGGATACTAAACATACCATTCCCCACCCATTGGTTATAACAACCATCACATCCATTATGGAATATTCCACTGGGTGGTAGACGGACCTATCCCTGTTCTTTGGTTTTAATGACTATCACATCCACTCTGGACTATTCTGTTGGATATTGGACAGACCTTCCCAGCTCATGTGTGTCTCTTCCTGGGTGGTACTATTACCTCTCACTTAGAGGTTCACTTTTCTCCCCCTTTTGTAGTAAGAGAACCTAGACATAGTTACGTTTCACACTCACCATCCACACTGCCTTTCAAGGGTACTATTGCAACACTCACATGTGCAGAAAGTTAGTTTCGAGGCAAAACTCTAAGCATATGGAAACCAGGCCATCATACTGAATGGGAGTGCTACACCAAATAGTGTGAGGTCTAATTGGAACCTCATATCGGGGAGATCCCATCAATTTTTGTCTATCAAACACCGTCAACACATTTTTATCATCTTATTTATTTTTTTCGAAATCTATAAGCATTTTTGGGGAGTTGTCTGGAGGCTAGCCTAAAAATTTGGGAAAAATCTCGTAACCACTGCCACAGAACTAGATATTTTGGGTCATAATCGCTGATAGACATTCTTGTGGGTGTTGTTGGAACCTCATAACCACATGATGAGGTGTCAAGGGTATGGTTGTGGAGTTAATTCAGTGAAAAAGAGTTCTCTCTGAGGGATCGGTCACATGGGGTGGTTTTCTAGCTCCTGAGAGATTTTTAGTCCTTGAGGGATGTCAGTAAGCTTCTAGTTTGTAGGCCCCACTTCCATAACTAGAACTTGGAGGTTGGATGATGTCACAGTACCACTCAGCTAATGTTTACCCTGAAGATATTTTGAAAGTGGGTAAATGTGGGGTGGGGGGTTACATGGTGGTATCAAAGTGAGGTTACCACATTGGACCTCAGTGTAAATGCATATGGTTATGCATGCATGTGCCCAATAAGCATGCATTGGGATGGTTATGGTTATTATGCATGTGGTTATTATTGTAGTTTTTTGTTATCATGCATGATGTTGCTATGATATCATTATATATATATATATATATATATATATATATATATATATATATATATATATATATATATATATATATATATATCATTCTAATATGGACCAATTTGTTCAGATGTGATAGCATCCCCTCAAATTCACTAAGGTATAATTTTTATTATGTTTTTATTTGGTTCATATAAAATGGTATGTTTACAGGAAATAGAAGATCAGAGATGAAGAGTAGAATGGTGGACTACAGTTGTCATGAATCCTCTTACAGGCCTGATGTGAATTCGATGGAATGAGAAAGGATAGTTGAGAAGCAGGAAGAAGAAAATTCTCCTAGTCTACTAGATACACTGAGGAGATTGAGGGTAGAAATTAGAAGTTGCAAGCCAGATAGTAACATGTTCATTGAGGTAAGGAAGGACTTCCCAGAGCTTAGGAAAAATACACAAAGGTTGATGTAGTGATTCTACATAGCCTTTTAGAGTTGTAGAAGCAAGGTGAAATGGGGATCAACCATGGGGATAGGAAGGAGGATAAGACTAATGGGGAAAATGGTAGCAGGTCTCAAAGGAGACACAAGTTGGATAGGGAGGATATAGTGAAGAGTGGAATATTCTTGGATACACCTAATAGGACGACTGGTGTGTATGTTTTTTTTCTATTTTTTCTTCCAGGAGACATCATTGTCATCACTGGCAGCACCTTAGGATGAGTGAGTACTTGCAAGAGCATTTGAAGAAATGAAAGCCTCATAAATTTGATGAAGAGATGAAGAAGTCAAAATATGTAGAAGCATGGCTTCTTGGGTCAATAATTTCTTTAGATTTCACGACTATTCAGAGAACATAAAGCCAAGATAGCTACCTTTAGTCTCAAAGGGCAAGCATATATTTGGTGGGAAGGTGTGAAGAATTCCATAGGCATTAAAGAAGAGGAGATTATTTGGGATGATTTTGACAGACTCTTTAAGAAGAAGTACCTATCTGAAAGATATTATGATGACAGGGCCAAGGAATTCTATTAGCTAAATATTGGTTCTATGATAGATGATGAGTACACAAACATATTCCTAGAGCTATTAAGGTATCTTCCTTATCTAAAGGATGAGGAGGAAAATATTCAAAGTTTCATCCACTAGTAAAAATGGGGCCAAAATCCGACGGTTATTCGTCTGATATGTGACATATTGGCATCGGTTATTTGACACATTTGAGCTTAGCAACTCATCATTATAATTGTGAAGAATAGTAGACCTTTTATTAAAAGTCGGATATTTGAAGTTATAGACGTTGATTATCCAACACACAAAATGCCTGAAATTGTAATTAAAAACCCGATGCTATGCAGTCATTTTGTGATGCTCAAAATTGTTGGATATTGAGCGCAAAAATGTTAGTTGAAATAATCACATGCATATAATGTCAGATGGTAACCACGTTTAGTTCGATGGTGTGGTGTCGCGTAATCGACAGTAAAAAAATATTGTGCGATGATTTTTTTATCTCTTTGATGCTTCCTTCAGTCAGTATGGAGTAGTAATTCTGACATTTGAGCGTTGGATAATCAATGTTATATTAAATTAGTTCAACAGGAGTTCTATACCTTAGACACATCATTCCATCGATATGAAGTGGCAATTTTGACAGTTGAGCATCGAGTATTCTACGGGATAACAAATTTTTCCGATGGGAATATTATATGTTCGATGCTTTCTTCTGTATGTATTACATTGAATATCTGATGGTTTCCCCATTGTATAAGAGTTGGATATGCGACGACATACATGTACCATCAAATGTATATACATACATACATATATATATATATATATATATATATATATATATATATATATATATATATATATATATATATATATATATATATAGATAGATATATATACATACATCGATGCATACATACATACATACATATATGAAAGACCAACACCTCTATTCAATAATTCAACCAATATGATCAGTAATCCATAAATCAAAATTACTCACAATGCTATTGTAATAATATGGATTTTGTTCCACACTAATACTCTCTTCCTTTTGCATTTAAGGGTTTGGGAAGTGACTCATTTTAACCTTTCAATAATAAGAACATAGGTTCCTAATAAATGTGAGTGGAAGTGTAAGTATTGCAATGATAATATTATAATGAGAGAGGATAGTATCACATAACTCACATACCTATGTGCTAAATAAAACCTAAAATCTATAATGAACTTCAATCGAACAAAGTTTTTGATGTATGCTTTGTTAGGCCATAACAAACCACAATATGTGATGCTTTTGTTGGAAATAATACTGAGAGGGGGGGTGAATCAGTATTATCTAATTATTTTAATAAATCTTCTTTATTTGTTCTTTGAATTATTTTTGCATGTCAGTACCATAAGATAATGAGCATGAACAAAAGAAAACAGATAGTCACACCAAAGAACACAAGATGTAAGGTGGAAAACCAATGTGGGTGAAAACCACCTGCTACAATATGTCTCTATCTTCTTTCAAATTAGAAACTCCTTTTACAATGGTTTTGTACTAGTGTAGTCCTTTACCAGTATGCAGGCTGCAACCTGCAGAGAGCTACAACTCTCTCTCGTTTTCCAGTCTCTCCTGGAAGGGAGCTACAACCCCCTACTTCTTTTCTTACAAGGACAACTTTTCATAAATTTTCAAACTGGATCCATAAGCATCAAATGATCATCAAGTATAAGAGAATCAACCAAACCCAGAACACAACAATGATAAACAAAGATTTTAAGAGAAGTAAGCACCTTGCTCAACTGCTTGCCTGCTTACGTAAGCACCCTGCTCAACTGCTTTCCTGCTTACAGTACTCACCCTGCTCAACTGCTTGCTTGCTTACAGTACGCACCCTGTTCAACTGCTCGCCTGCTTACGTACGCACCCTGCTCAACTGCTAGCCTGCGTACCTCGCTTTGAGTCCATTGAACTGCCTGTGGACCTCCGCACCTACAACCCTTCTGTGCCTGCGTATGTACGCACCTGAAACGCTTCGTTCCTGCGTATGTACGCAATTTTCTTTCACTGTACCTGCGTACCTTTGGGCATAGATGATTTCAAGACTTCAAAAATAACCCAGACAGTCAGATCTACAGATCTAAACATGCGCCGAAGAGATCTCAATCCATTAGTAGATTCGCCTTATTTAGATCTAGACATACTCCCAAGAGAGATCATAATATGTCAGATCTAGCCCTCATAAGATATTCAACCCAAAAACATGCTCAAGCCAAATGATCTCCTTTGCTTTATATAGGAAAGCTCTTCCTTAAATCATAGATCAATACCAAAATCATAGATCTCCTTTGCTCAATATTTGATAGCTGATCATCAATCTCTGCTGCTGACTTGAAGTACTGTTATCTATCACCTGAATGGGTTGCCATCAAGGACAACACTTTAGCCATAATGCCAACAATCTCCCCCTTTGGACTCGATGGCAACCTAAAAGCTTCAGCTTCATTCTCCCCCTTTGACATCAAGGGCAAAGGGTTATGTTGCCCCTAAGAACATGCTCCCCCTGAATGTGAACCAGATTTGCAACAAAGAACCATAATACACCATGAAAGAGATAGAAACATATTGCAGCTACTTCCAAGATCTCCTTCTGCACATCCTCCATAATGCCAACAATGCATTATATGCTCCCCCTGAACCTGTACCATCAATCAGAAGAGGTTCAACAATAAGATGATGCATCAATAACCCCCAGCTTTTGCCTGAGGTATTCAAAAGTGTCCCTGGGCAATGGTTTGGTGAGAATATCAGCAACTTGTTCCTTAGAAGGAACATACTCCAACTTTACCTTCTGTTCAAGCACTTGTTCCCGGAGAAAATGATACTTGATTGGTATGTGCTTGGTTTTTGAATGCATAACAGGATTCTTTGAGATGCTGATTGCACTTGTGTTATCACATAAGATGGGGATTGGTGGTGTACAAGTGATTTGAAAATACTACAAAGTCTGCATCATCCAAAGGAGTTGGGTGCAACAAGATGCAACAGCAACATATTCCGCTTCAGCTGTAGACAAGGCAATCGAACTCTGTTTCTTTCTGAACCAAGATACCAGTCTGGAACCCATAAAGAACGCACCACCACTTGTGCTTTTCCTGTCATCCACGCTTCCGGCCCAATCTGCATCTGTATAAGCATGAAGTGTAAGATCTGTATCTCGAGGATACCATAAGCCATAATTTTGAGTCCCTTGAAGATATTTGAAAATTCTCTTCACTGCCTGAAGATGAGTCTCCTTCAGATTTTCCTGAAATCTTCCAACTATTCCAACTGCATGCATGACGTCTGGTCGGGTACCTGTCAAATAAAGTAAACTTCCAATCATAGATCTGTACGTTGGTTGATGTACTGCTACAGATTCATCATTTGCACTGAGGCTACATCCTGTGACCATGGGTGTACATACTGGTTTTGCATCTTCCATACCATATTTCTTCAAAATCTGTTTGAGATAATTGGTTTGAGATAAAAATATTCCTCCTTCTTTTTGTTGGATTTGAAAACCAAGGAAATATGTCAGCTCTCCTAGCAAGGACATTTCAAATTCTTTCTGCATGACCAAGGTAAAGTTTTGACTCATAGCTTCTTCATTGCTCCCAAAAATAATGTCATCTACATACACAACAAGTATTAGCAATTTGTCATTTTCAACTTTTATATAAAGATTGCTATCTGCCGATCCTTTTGAAAAGCCTTGTTGATGAAGATATTTGTCGAAACGGTAGTACCAAGCCCTTGGAGATTGTTTGAGACCATAGAGAGCCTTTTTCAATCTGCATACAAGATTTGGATCATTTCCAAGAATGAACCCATCTGGCTGTTCAATGTACACTTCTTCTTCCAAGTCTCCATTCAGAAAGGCTGATTTCACGTCCATTTGAAATACTTTGAAGTTTTGAAAACTTGAGAGAGAAAGGAACATTTGGATGGCCTCAAGTCTTGCAACAGGAGCAAAGGTTTCTTCAAAGTATATTCCTTCTTGCTGCTCATACCCTTTACAAACAAGTCTGGCTTTGTTTCTAATTACTTCTCCATTTTCATTCAATTTGTTTTTGAAGACCCATTTTGTCCCGATAACATTCTTATCTTTTGGTCTAGGAACCAGCTCCCAAGTGTTGTTCTTTTCGATCTGCTCAAGTTCTTCATCCATTGCTTTCACCCAAAATTCATCTTTGCATGCCTCTTTCACATTTTGTGGTTCAGTAGAGGAGAGTAATGCCAAATAGCTTGAAGCTTCTGCAACTGTTCTTCTTGTTTGTACACCTGCTTCTTTCTGCCCCATAATCTGAGATTCTGGATGGTTCTTCTGAACATATCTGGATGGAGTCTTTTCTTCTATTCTTGTTTGCTCCTCTGGTTCTTCTTGAGGTTCTTCTTCTTCATCATTCTGTCATTGGGGGTAGCCTTCATCTTCTTCGATGTCTTCATGATGTACTTGCCTAGGAATGTATCCCTTCTCATCAACCACTACATCAATGCTATCAACAATTCTGCCAAGTCTTTTATTGTAGCATTTGTCTGCTTTGCTATGTGGAGAGTAACCAAGAAGAATGCCTTCATCTGCTCTAGGTTCAAGTTTGCCAAGCTGCTCATCAGTATTCTTGATATAGCATTTGCTCCCAAAGATTTTGAAGTGCTTTACTGAAGGAGTCCTACCACTCCAGAGCTCATGAGGAGTTTGAGTGCTGTTAACCCGGACATTTGTTTTGTTGAGAATAACAACTGCAGCATGTGCAGCTTCACCCCAGAAAGTTGCGGGAGTTCCTGACTCATCAAGCATAGCACGAGCCATTTGTTGGACTGTTCTGTTCATTCTTTCCACAACTCCATTTTGCTGAGGAGTTCTTGCTGTAGAGAATTCTCTTCTTATCCCATGTTCTTCACAGAAATCGAAAAATTCATTTGAAGTAAATTCCCCACCTCTGTCGGATCTGAGGCACTTAATTTTGTGACCTGATTCATTTTCAACCAAGGCTTTGAAGGATTTGAATTTTTCGAATGCTTCATCTTTGTGCTTCATAAGTCCTAACCAGACAAACTTGGAGAAATCGTCAATGAATAATATCAAGTATTCTTCTCCTCGAGGTGTTCTTTTCCTGAAAGGACCGCATGTATCTGTATGTACTAGCTCAAGAGGCATGCTAGCTGATCCTTCTTTCTCTGGAAAGTTAGTTCTGGTTTGTTTTCCAAACTGACATGATTTGCATATGGTGTTGTCAGGAATTTTGATATCTGGAAGATCGCGAACTGCCTGATATTTGCATGCTTTCCTTATTTGTGAAAAGCTTAGATGTCCCAACCTTCGATGCCATAACTAGTGCTCATCATCCTTGCTCAGATATCATTGTTGTTGTCCTTCTTCAAATATGTACAGATTATTTGGAGTTCTTTTGCCTTTGATCACTGTTTTACCTGTATCAAGATCACGAACAAGACATCCATTTGATCTGAATATAACCTCGGTTCTTTGATCACACATCTGGCTGACACTTAGAAGATTATGCTTCAATCCATCAACATACAAAACATTTCCAGCCTTGACCTTTTCTTTTAACTGAGCAATGCCTTTTCCTTTTATAGTTGCAGGAGTATCATTTCCAAAAGAGACTTTCTTTCCCTTTTCTAGAGTAGAATAAGACTCAAGTTTTTCTTTATCACCTGTCATATGCTTCGAACATCCACTGTCAATGTACCATAGATTTTCCTGTCCCTTTGCATAAAATTCTATCCCACATCTTTCTGTTTGCGGTTCCTTTATTCTCCATGTTTTGGTGCTTGAGGCTTGTTCCTTTTTCTGCTGAAACCTGCTCTTGCATTCAGAGTCTTCATGACCAAAGTTATTGCAAATAGAACATTCAACTTCATTTTCAAGAACCAAAACGTTGTTATAGGTCCTTTTAGTAATCCCCATCGTACTTCTTTGTTTTTGAGCTTCCCTGGTCATCCCCGTCATACTTCTTTGTTTTTGAGCTTCCCTAGTCATGATCGTTTTATATGCAACACATTGAGCTGCTTTGTGACCAAAGTTATGGCAAGAAAAGCATTGTCCATTGAAGAAAATTCTGCGGTTATCGAATCTACCACCCAATTGATTGTAATTTCTATTGTCATATATTCTTGAACCAAATTGAGAAGATTTTACCTATGGCTGGTTGTAGCTTTTGTTCACCCTTAAGATGGATTGCCCCTGATAGTTTATGTTTGTAATTCATCCCTGCTTTACCTGATGATCTTCATTGTGCTTTTGCTCATTTCTTCTTGCTGCATCAAGATAACTTTTTGAGGTGGATGCTTGAGAAGTTTCTCCATTATAGCCCATACCTGTCTTATTTAGTGGAGACCGCTGCACATTGATAATCTCATCCAAAGTTTCAGATCCTTTGACAAACTTGAGATTAATAGCTTTTGTTTTCTCAATCTCTTTTCTAAGACCAACAATTTCACCTTCTAATTTTTCAAGATGTTTTTCCTTTTCATCAATTTGAAATTGTAGAGTATCAATGATCATGTTCTTTTATTCTATACATCTCTTGAGTCTAGTAATTTCATCATAAAGGTTATCCACATCTATAGCATCCATATAATCATCATCTTCAAATGCCATTAACAACTTATATTCATTACCTTGTTCATCTTCATCATTGTTTGATAGACCATCACTATCTTCATGAGTGTAGTAGCTTTTCTTATTTGCATTCTGTTTCTTGTTCCATCTAGCAGGTTCCTTTCCTTTATCCTTATAAGGACATTTTGCAGCATAATGACCTACTCTTCGACAAGCAAATCATTTAAAAGGTAACTTACCTCTGAACCTTCCAGAACCCCTTTGAAGATTTCTGACAAAATTTGATTCTTCTTCCTCTTCTTCTGGGACGTGGCTTGCTTCATAATAATCTCCTTTGCCTGATGCCTTGAAAGCAGCTTCTCTTCTGTCTGATGGACCTCCCTTTCTCATTTCATAAGCAGTTAGAATTCCATGTAGCTGAGACATAGTAAGAATTCGTAGATTTTCCTTTTCTTCTATTGCAGATACTTTAGATTCAAACTTGGGGGACAATGATCTTAGAACCTTTTCAACCACAATAGCCTCTTTTATTTCTTCACCCAAATTTTTCATACAGTTAACAACCTCATCTACCCGAAGAAAATAGTTAGCCACACTTTCATCATTATACATTTTGAGAGTCTCATACTGAATTCTGAGAGTTCGAATTTTAGCACGCTTTACCTGTTCATCTCCTTCATAGCTCGTGACAATTTTGTCCAATATCTCTTTTGCAGATTTATAGTGCATTACCTTCATGAATTCTGATTGAGATATACATCCTAATAGAGTATTGACTGCTTTCGCATTTGTTTCATACTTCTTTTTCTCGGCTGCATCTGTAGGAGTAGCTAAAGGAAAAGCGTAGCCTGTCTCTACGATGTCCCAAACTTCTGTACCAAGAGATTGAGGATAGGCAGTAACTCTTACTTTCCAATAATTCAAGCTTTTCCCATCAAAAACCGGTGGCCTGATTGATGCTTCTCTCTCGTAGTTGCTCATGATGAACGATCTACCTTCAAGCGATCAAGCTTCTCTGAAGGACCTGCTCTGATACCAATTGTTGGAAATAATACTGAGAGGGGGGGTGAATCAGTATTATCTAATTCTTTTAATAAATCTTCTTTATTTGTTCTTTGAATTATTTTTGCATGTCAGTACCATAAAATAATGAGCATGAACAAAAGAAAACAAATAGTCACACCAAAGAACACAAGATGTAAGGTGGAAACCCAATGTGGGTGAAAACCACCTGCTGCAATATGTCTCTATCTTCTTTCAAATTAGAAACTCCTTTTACAATGGTTTTGTACTGGTGCAGTCCTTTACCAGTACGCAGGATGCAACCTGCAGAGAGCTAGAACTCTCTCTCTCATTTTCCAGTCTCTCCTGGAAGGGAGCTACAACCCCCTACTTCTTTTCTTACAAGGACAACTTTTCATAAATTTTCAAACTGGATCCATAAGCATCAAATGATCATCAAGTATAAGAGAATCAACCAAACCCAGAACACAACAATGATAAACAAAGATTTTAAGAGAAGTAAGCACCCTGCTCAACTGCTTGCCTGCTTACGTAGGCACCCTGCTCAGTTGCTTGCCTGCTTACAGTACTCACCCTGCTCAACTGCTTGCTTGCTTACAGTACGCACCCTGTTCAACTACTCGCCTACTTACGTACGCACCCTGCTCAACTGCTAGCCTGCTTACCTCGCTCTGAGTCCATTGAACTGCCTGCGGACCTCCGCACCTGCAACCCTTCTGTGCCTGCGTATGTACGCACCTGAAACGCTTCGTTCCTGCATATGTACGCACTTTTCTTTCACTGTACCTGCATACCTTCGGGCATAGATGATTTCAAGACTTCAAAAATAACCCAGACAGTCAGATCTACAGATCTGAACATGCGCCGAAGAGATCTCAATCCATCAGTAGATTCGCCTTATTTAGATCTAGACATACTCCCAAGAGAGATCATAATATGTCAGATCTAGCCCTCATAAGATATTCAACCCAAAAACATGTTCAAGCAAAATGATCTCCTTTGCTTTATATAGGAAAGCTCTTCCTTAAATCATGGATCAATACCATGAGCCGACACCATAATAACACAATACCGTCGGCTAAATACCAAGAGTAAAACATAAGAAAACCCCACATGTGAATTTCTTTGCCTTGAAGTGTGTGCATTGGGGGTATGCACCTCCTGAATGGAATAACTGTGGGTATGTACGCACTTTATGTAACACTGACCTGCGTGTACACACCTTATGCAAGGTCTACCTGCGTACCCCTTATTTTCTTCAATATTTGATAGCTGATCATCAATCTCTGCTGCTGACTTGAAGTACTATGATCTATCACCTGAATGGGTTGCCATCAAGGACAACACTTTAGCCATAATGCCAACAACTTTATTGCTTGATGCCATCGAATAGTTAGAAGAGGGGAAATTATTAATTTGCAATGTAGGGATTACTAATTTGGAAAGAATCCCAACACCCAAATGGTCAATTTCAAATTAAAAAACCCTTTTGTGTATGCTTCACTATCTCAAAACAATCCTCAATATGTAAACCCTAAATATTTAATATCACCAAATGGTTAGGCACATGCTGTTGTGATAAGATAATTTTCAACATCACATAAACATTGACCATTAATAAAAAACAAATTATAATGTTATGTTAAGATAGTTTGCAACATCACATAAACACTAACCATAACCCAAAAACATCTCACAACATATACATAAAAAACTCTTAACAATATTAATATTAAACCTAACATTATCATTAAATTATAAGTTTAAAAATACATTAATGTAATAAAACCATCAACAATGCTACTAACACTAATGTAATTTTGAAAAACAATATATATCAAACTTGATGGTTAGTAAATACAAATTATGAGGCTTGGGGGGAGTGGGTGTGTCATAACATAGGATTCTAATAAATAGATAGCCACCCACTAATCTAGATCTTGGGGGAAGGCCCCCAATATCTAAAAAATTTAAATGCGAGAAGAAAAAGAGAACAAACAATAAACAAAACCACAATTTTTTTTTTAATTAAAACATATAATATTGTAAAGGCTACATTATGGCGAACAATTTGTCATTTTACAAAATGTGACTTGTTACTTATAGCATTTTTTTGGTTACAATTCCATAGGTAAATTCCATGGGTGGGTAAATACCATGGATGAATGAATACCATGGGTGGATGTCACAATACCATTGGAAAATACAATGGTTGAATGAATACCATGGGTGGATGCCACTTACAATACCATTGTTGGATAAATACCATGGGTAGATGCCATTTTCCATTTGGATTATTCATCCTTCCATAAGAAGAAATGGTCCCCATTCCGTGAAGTTCCCTCATATGAATTTTTTGTTGAATATGAAGATCCACTAGAGAGAAGGGTTTTGTGCGGTTAACCCATAACCATGATGAACGAAGATACAAGGATAGAGATAGTCTGTAATTCTTGTGACCAACTGTGATACTGACAATGTGTGGCATAGAAAATGGACTTCGATGAAGTGTGGGTTTGTGGATGACGCATAACCATGAAAAATAAAGATCCGGTGATAGAGATACCCTATAATTATTGTGACCAAATGTGATACTAATAGTGTGTGGCATAGCGAATGGACTTTAATGACAAGGATTTTTTGTAGTTGGCCTATAACCGTGATGTTGACTATTGATGAAGTAGCAGATGCCTACATAGCCAGGGTTGGGAAGGCATGTCTCTAAAGAACCCAAGTTGGATGTTGTTATGATGAAATTGATGAATGTGAAGCAGGTGCCTACTAAGGTGGGGTGGGAGAGCACATCTCCAAAGGCAACCCACTCTGAATGTTCCTCCAAATTTAAAATGGGCATAACTCAGACAATATAAATCAAAATCTTTATTATCGCCTATTTTTGGAAATAAAATTATCATTCTACATCTTCCCATGTGTTGCAAATCCCTATCTGGACACCCAAATTTGTGCTACAACTGTCCCACTGTCATAAAAGTTTTGAAAAAAATAGCTGATTTTAAATCAACAATATCTCCCTCATCCCAACTTCCATTCAACCATTTTTTTTTTAGTTGGGAGATTTTTCAAGAGGAGCTCAGATTTGCAATCATTTTTATGAAAAAAAAGTACAAAAAAGGATAGGAGAGTCGTTGTCCACGAATTGTCATCATAAGCATTTATGCAACACATCTAATTTTCAATTAGTGGTATATCCCTCATCTGGACATCGACTCAGTCAATTTTTTTTTTTTACTTTCCGTATTTTATCGTAAGGAATCTAGATCTGTAATTTGGCTTTGTAAATTTTGCATGACAAGTTTCATAGTTGATCTGCAAACCCATGCCCCAAAAACATCCTACAAAAAAGTGAAAAAGAAAATTCTTCATACCTTGCCCAAGAAAGTGCTTTGTGGAGATCGTAGCACATGCATGAAGTTTGTTTGGATATTGCTGCAAAAATTTAAAAATGAAATATGCATCCAATCCTCATTCCCATGGATTCATAACCTAAATCTGATACCACTAATCTAGATCTTGGGGGGAGATCCCCAAGATCTGAAAAATTGAAATGCTAAAAGAAAAAGAGGAGAACAAATAATAAACAAAAACACAAAGAAACTTTTTTTTATTAAAATATATAATATTGTAAAGGCTACAATGTAGCGAACATCTGCCCTTTTACAAAATGTGACTTTTTACTTATAACCTTTTTTGGTTACAATACCATAGGTAAATTCCATGGGTGGGTAAATACCATGGGTGAATGAATACCATGGGTGGACACCACTTACAATACTATGGGTAGATGCCACTTACAATACCACGGGTAAATTCCATGGGTGGATGAATACCATGGGTACATGTCATTTTCCATTCGGATCACCCATAGATCAAAATGGCTTATAGCATATATTATTGAAATATTTATATTGTTAAATTTAAATTTAAATATAAATTCAAAATGCATAGATATAATCATGCGACTGTGGATTCCTACAAGAAAGGAATTACTACCAACATACATAAGGATTTATGAACCTGATATAGAGTCTAGCTAGTCGATATAAAGATGCTGCTATAATCTAATAATAAGGATAATTAATCAATCTTGCTTTGTGATGTCATCGAGTGATTTCTTGTTAAAATTTACAACTTCGACAAAATTCCAACTTGAAAAGCTCATTTATAGGATATGATTATTGGAATCGATTCCTCTTTTCAAGAATACCAATTTTGACATATGGAGTGCTAGATTCTGACAAGGGAAAGTTTTTTTAGGTAGGTTTGACCTACATTGAGTGCAGGCCTAAGGTGGAAGTTTAACCTTAGGGTTGATGTTTTGTTTGACCAAGTTTGACCTCTCCAAATTTGACTATGTTGCTATTATTTGAGTGTCAAGAGAGGTTGAGTTCCTCTCTCCTTTAACCAAGCTATTTTTGAAATAGTTTGACTAGCCTTTGACTTTTTGGTTAGGGCAAATTTTGTATGATGTTGATTAAGGGCAGAATTGTAGACTTTGACTGGGTTGTCTATTTCACTATGAGAATATTGGAAATTCAATTTGACTATTGACTTTGACAGTTGTAGAAAAAAAGAATAGAAGTTCCAGGAAGGATGAGGAACTTTGTAAGGGTTGACTTGGTAGATGGAATGGGCCTATGGTCAAAGGGTCAAGTTTTTCTTATATTGATCTAATCTACTATAGAAAGGGCTAACTTTGTTTTTCCCCTTCATAGGGGTTTTTACCTAGCCTTGTGGCTACATCTTGTCTCCTTGTTTTCTTAGAATTTTTCTTGATGAACATAACAAACTGAAAGAAAACTAATAAAGAGATAAGAAAAATCACAAGAAAATTTCAGAGGTAAGATAAATCCACTTGAAGAATATAATTCGCATAATTCCCTAAATTTCTCAAGATGGTATTAGAGCTTGGTTCTTTTGCATAAGGGTAGTAAGAAGGTCACTAAGGGCTTAATAAAAAATGAGGAAGATAAGTCTCTTATGACCAAGCCTCTAGAACATACAAAAGTAAATTGTAGGCATTCTAATAAGCCCTAGTTATAGTAATTAGGCCACAAAACTTTGACTGGACAATGAAAAGAATTAAAGAAGATAGGAGCCTTTTTCTGGAAGATTGAAAGGCTAGGCTGAGCATTCTAATGAAAGAAGCAAAGTACTTAAAGTCTATAAAGGAGAACAAAGGAAAACCTGAACTATTTTCTATCACAATGATCTGAATTCTCATAACTATAGGTTTCGAGTTAATGTTTTGGGTTTTCTCAATAAACAATATTTACAAGAGAGAAAGTGAGATTGTTACATTTATCTTGATAAAATGAAAACCTTTATGATGGTATAGGAACCTCAAATTTGTGAAAGTTCTATAACATGAAATAAAAATTCAAGTATTCACCAAAGGGGTCAAAAATTATGAGCAAAAGTGTCATTGAAGACCAAGACATATTCATCATAAAGTTCTAATTTATATCTACCATCTTCTCAGAGAAGACAAAGTAAAGAGCGCATTTAGGATCCATCCTATTGTCCTATTTGGAATACTACAAAAAGTGACATTAGTCACCATGGAGAAAGACCACTTTGTGAGCATAAGTGTATTCAAAGGCCTCAATAATAGGAACTCGTGAGACTAAGATCTAATTAGGCTCATTAGGCCTATCATCAAGCTATAGTCACCTTAGAATACAAGAATCTGTAGTGTTTAAGTTCTATGCATAGTTACAATGTCAATATTGGCATATATATATATATATATATATATATATATATATATATATATATATACATTGTTCAAGCCTATACAAGTCAGTTAGTTGACGTACACTGAAAGAAGAAAAACATTACAAGTATCCCTCTTAAAGAAAATATTTAAGTAACTATCTCTATTGAAAATTTGAAGAGTAGAAGCCCCAAAAGAATCCTTGGTGAAAGCAGTCAATATCTTGAGACTTGTACACCACAAATCTAAAAATGAAGGATGTCTATAGCTAGAAAATTTGGCATGATAATAACGAAAGTCACAATAATCCTTGAACATATTTTTCTGATCATGAGTAGGCCTCTTAGTAGTCTCCATCATCATAAAGGATAAAGGTACAAATTCATGAGTTATGTATAAATTGCTTATGAAGAGGATAGCATTAGATGCTGAGTCAGTTATTTTATTCTAAGGTTTATAGTTGTCTATCTAGGATTTTAAATGGTACATGTGAAACCCTAACTATATAACCCTGAAACCATAACCCTTGGCCTCTAGGGTTCATGAGTTAACTAGGGTATATGTCAAGTATGATCAGATGATAATAATAAGTTGTATATGGAATTAAGTACCTAGTCCGAGATTTGGCATTTGTTAACCCCAGGATTTCATCCTCCATTGTTTCTTAGAAACCCTAGATTGAAAAAATTAACAACATTCTTTTAGTATCACATACTTTGTAATTGTAAATAAGAATTGTAACAATAAATATTAAAATATAGAGGGGACACATCAATAAAGGAAACTCTACAAGGTTTTTAAAAGGAGTGACTCTAGGTATTGTTGAAGAATGTAACTAGTGTCGGTCATCATAATTGTATTTGAGTCATGTATTTGTCAAAAGAAATAAAAGAAAATCATTTATAAAAGAAATTTTTATTGAATTATTAAAGAACGCGTGTGATTCTTGGATCAATTTCAAATAGCTTAAGCCTTCATTGTAGGCTTCTAGGATCTTTATTGCGTCAAAATTGAATGTAATAAAAAAAAATGTGTGATGGAAATTCTTCCACCAAGTTAGCTCCCGTCTCTTGCAAAATAATGCCACATATTCTTCAAGCCAATATCCAAATAGAAGACCTATAAACTAGCCTACAAGTTGGCCTCAATTCATGATGACAATTCCACTTCAATAATTGTTCATGTCGGCTCAAAAGAACAGTTACAAATAAATATAAAAAGCCTATCATTTGAACAGTTTAAAGGAGACAAGACAAATATTTGAACTACAACTTTTGAAGCTCAAATAAGAGGATAAAAGCAGGATTAGGTATCATTGAGCAAGAGCTATTATAGAAGGAGCAAAAAATCTCTATGCCAAGAGATATTATTGTGGGGGCCAAAAAAAATTGTTGCGAGAGCCATTACAAGAAGGGTCAAGAATCTTTGTTGCAGGAGCTATTGCAGGAGGGTCATTACTATTGCAGCATGAGTGGATTTGGTGGTTAGAGAAAGTTTATTGGTCAAAGGTTCAATTATTTCTAAATATGATCTAATCTACTAGAGAAATAATTGACTAGGTTTTCCCCTTTATAGGGGATTTTCCATAGCCTTGTGCCTACATCTTATGTCCTTGTTTTGATCTTCTTTATCTATAATTTGTCTTTATGAACATAATAAATCGAAATAATTACTAATAAAAGGGAATAAAAATCACAAAAAAATGTCAAAGCTAAGATAAATCCACTTGAAGAACTTAATTCGCTTGATTCCCTAGATTTCTCAACATGGTATTAGATCTAAGGCTTTGAAGAGAGGGAGGATAAAGAAGATCAATTTGGTTGCATCCCATCTGAAGAAAAAAATACCATAGAATGAATTTGTGAAGGAAAGAAGATGATTGTTTGGGTAGTCTATCAAGCCCTATTCACTATCACAAGATTGGAGGCTTAAAGAGAGCGACACCATGAGAATCTCTACTCCTTAAGAACTAAAAACGTGATTCAACATTCCTAAAAGGGACATACATCTTGGTGATGAAGAGAGGGTCTAGAGAGATTGTATTAGGTTTGAAGCCTTCATAAGGTCTGAACTCTATAATGTATATCTTTCTTACTACAAAACATCGAACTTATTAAGGATTGTTCTGAGTTTTTTTAGGCATCAAAGGCCTTCATCTTGATAACTCCTCTAACCCTAAAAAGGATCCAAATATTTTTAAAATTATTAGCACAAAGGTTTGGTACTAAATCTTTGGTTTGATTGGAGGATAGTATTTACTTCGTTCTAAGTCTATATTGGTAATCCTAAAATACAGCCATCATTACCTTATCAAAAGGCTGAATTTCTGAAAGGGAACTCTAATCCAATACTTCTAACACTAATTTATCATCATATCTATCATATTTTCTCTTTCCTATAGTCTTATTCATATATCCTCTTAAGCATAATTTAAATGTTTATAGGGCATTATCTTGTGACAAAAGATTGATAGTCCTATAACATATATATTTACACAATCCAAAATTTGAATTTTTACCAAATGGAAGCTGACCCTCAAAGTATACATATATCATTCTTCTTAAAAATACACTTGTTTGATAAATTGTATCAAACACAATAAAAGACAACTTCTGTAGCAGATTTTAGTGTCTTGAAGGACCTATTAAATGAGTCATCTCTAATACACTAAGAAACATTCAAAGTATTTCCCCTATAAAGTTTGAATGATAATGAGAAATTCTAGACCTTGGGTCCAATCTACAAGAGACACTACAGTCAGTGAAGGCATGTAACAAGTCTGTTTACCGTCAAGTCTTCAAGTAAGTATCAACACTATTTTGCATATTTTAGTCACTTAACCATATGTGTGCAATTTTTAGGAAAAGGAATCAAGTTCTATAATGCATGCAACCTTGAGGTATGTAAAACATGTTTATCTGTTTAAGAATCTAACATATGATGTTGGTATTGGAAATTATAAATCCCAAATGACACATGAGAATCCTTCTAATATAGAAACCCTAACCCTGATATGTACTTCCATGTTTTGCAGGTAATCTAGGGTATATAATAATCGCTAGTGATAATCAAAGTAGAAACGAAAAAACACTAGGGGAGTTTTGAGGTCTAAAATGGGACTCCTAAGGAAATTATAAATTAATAGTGGAAATAATCAAATAAGATTAGGTTACATCATCAAATTTTAGAGGGAAAAATAACTATTTTTTCAACTCGTATTTTCAACTTATCTCCCTATGTGTTTACTCAAATTTTGGGTGAAAACACTCTTTGCATGCAAAATTTAATTGGCCATCAAAGGAGTACCTATGTTGCATACTTTTGATGGACCCTACTACACAAAAAATGATAAATACATGAAAAATGTGATTGCAATCACGTTTTTTCATGTATTTCTCATTTTTCATGTAGTAGGGTCCATTGAAAGTATGCAACATGGGTACGCCTTGGATGGGGAATTAAATTTTGCATCCAATGAGTACTCTCACTTGAAATTTGAGTAAACCCCTAGGGAGATAAGTTGAAAATACAAGTTGAAAAGGTAGTTTTATTATTTTATTATTTTTTAATATTTTTACTTTTTAACTCCAAAAATGGTGAATCATCCCCCATGGTTGACATCACCATCTTGAATCATATTAGTTCTTATAAAGTTTATTTTGGTTGTACATTTTCCTTAGGAGACCTATTTTAGACCTAAAAATTCCCCTAATGAATTGCAAGACCTAGGCTTTGTACTTAGGAACCCTAGGATTTGATCCTCCATGTTGCTTAGAAACCCTAGATTAACATTTGACATCACATTTTTGGTATCTTATAGTTTTCTTGATTGTACTTTTCATTACATGTTGCAAGCATAAAATTTGAACTAAATTCAAAGAGAGCACTTCAAGGAAACCCTACAAGGTTTGTAAGAGCAACTCCAGGTATGACTATAATTATAAAATTTGCAACAAAAACCTTTTTCATTAAATTTATTTTGTAATTTGATTCATACTACTAACTATATTTTGTTTAGGGTTTTAAATCATAGAATATTCTTGTTAGGAAGATCAACCACTAGATTGAATCTACCGTTGTCATACTTCTTGTTATTTGTTCATTTTTTTGTTGAAACCCTAACATTTACGGTTCATTATAAAACCCTAACATTTTTATGCCTATGGTATGTTGTTGATAATGTTGAATCCCTAGGTTACTTAGGGTTTGAAATTGTAACAATATTTAGGGGTTTGGTAATGCTTTGGTGAAACACTAATACTTTAAGGCTTGTCATAGAACCCTAAACCTTTAAGTTTTGGTGAATTAAGAGTTTATTGAAGCCCTGGGAATGAAATCCTAGGTGTATGTGTTTCCACATAATAAAAATCAGAAATAAAAATTGTTAAGTTTTGATGTTTGCATCTATGTAAAAGATTAATATGAATGAAATGCTAGATGTAAATTTTCTAGCTCATTAATGAGTTCTAGGGTTTGTAACAAAACCTAGTAAAGTCTAATAGGATTTTTTATTTTTTTTACATAATCGGTTGTTGTTTGTATTCAAAAAATATTGGAGAGGCTAAGCTCCACTGTTACAAGGTGATGTGCCTGAGAAGCAAAGTAAGGAAATATGACAGGAGGGACAAAATTCCCCTTTGCTTCTGTCATTCTTAACTTTTTGAAAGCCCAAACTAATATAGATTCTAAAAAACTATACAAGAGAAGGTAGAATTTGCAAGTCATGTTTAATCGATGTTTATATCACTGATTTGGCGGGCCGTGGATTCTTCAGGATTGCCATCTGCACCTCCATTCCTTAAATTTGTTAAGCTGGTTCTAGGAGCATTACCTTTTTCCATGATGTACCTCAGCATGTCAATGGACTCTTGGGCATGATTGCATCTGTTTGAGAGGTCATTGAACTACTCTTAAAGAGAGGTAACTCTGTGAAGAAAGAGATTGAGGTCAGCCTCATGTTTCTCCTTGCCAATATGAGCATGGGTTTTGATTTTGGCGTCCAAGATTTTCTGGTGAGCTCGAATTTGCTCCAGTTTTGCCTGGAGATTAGCACAGTGCAAACATTCCTCGCTTCTAGCCATTGAGTTTGGCCGAACTGAATTACTAGTGCACAGCAAATGTAGGTGGCTACTAAAGTGATGTTCCAAAGAGCAGGGGTTAGATCGAACGGTCAAGGCAATGTGAGATCGGCTAGAAGAAAATAGAGGGTAGATCGAACGGAGTAAGGGGGAGAGAGAACTGTGATTCTAGATGAAGGGGAATGCAAATAAGAATGAGAGCTCAGACATGGGAATAAGGTGGAGCAAAGAGGGAGTCACGGGGAATTTGAGTGATAAGTCACGGGTAAGGTATGGAGGAGTCAAAGTTCCTTGGGCGAAGGGACTGAAGTGATATTTTCGAATTGATTTCAATGATATTGTGACAGTGCTATCATCATTATGAGATTCAATGAAGATTTCTGTTGCAACAAAGATCAAATGCAGCCTAAAGATATTGCAAGCGACAATGGGCAGGTACCCAATGTTACTAGATACCTCTGTGGGTGATCTGAAGACTCATTCGCAACTGGTCATGGAAGGTAACATTGAGATTTGATGGCATTACATCAGAGATTACCTATGGGTTTGGAGCAGGCTCTGTTTATACGATTGTCAGCCTCCTTGTTGGGGGAGTGAAGTACATGGAAAAAATATACTTCTTTCATTTTCTGGGTAAGTGCTTGACAACGACTTATTGTTTGTTGTAGGAGCACATTGGTGGTGTTCCAATTATATACCATCAAACTAATGATGATGACCGAGTCTCCAATGATCGTTGCAGTGCTTATGTCGAGTTTTTGAGCTGAATGATCCCTTGATATAGTGTGAGAGCTTGAGCCTGTTATTAGAGAGGGGGACTAATCCCCATTCATAAGTAGATTTGTTATCTCTATTGGCATTGAAAATGATTCCGCCAGCCCCTGCCATTCCTGGATTAGACTTGGAGGCCCCATCAAAGAAAATATAGTGAGTGCTACAGTTTCTGAGCCAGATAGAAAACTCCTCATCTTTCATTCTTATTTTCCAACTATGATTAGAGTTGTTGCATTGACTGCTAATGTCACTCCCACTTTGGCCCCTGTTACTTTTATCCAACAAGTACCCTATGAAATTCCTTTCTTCGACATAGAGATCAGCGATGTCAATTTTCTTTTGACTTTTGACAAATATTGCTTCCAATGTAAGGCTCCTTGCATTGCTACATAATTTCATGATGTTGGTTTCTTTGTCTTTGAAGACCATACGGTTTCATGCCAGCCTTATATTCCATAAAAGAGAATAGGGGAGAACATTCCAAACTCTTCTAGCAATATTGTTCTTCTTCTTTTGTTGCCATGGATAGTTCCTCTTCCAAAGATGCAAAATTTCAAAAATGGAGTTGTGGGAGCCCAAGGGGAGTTGGGTGTTGAGAAAAAGTTCTTTCCAATAGGTAGTAGCAAAGGGGAAAATGATGAATAGGTTCTGGATGGTTTCTTCAACTGCTTGGTTGTTTGGGCAGTGGGATGGGCCAATTATACCACATTTTTGCAGATTATTTGAAGTGAGGACTTTCCCTTTTAGGAGGACCCAAATTAAGAATTTTATTTTTGGAAGAGTCTCTAATTTCCAAAAAAATTTCCAATGCGCCCAAGTGGGCATGGGATATTCATTGTTACAAATATGTTGATAAGAAGCTTTGACTGTGTAATTTGAGCCTGAAGGGTCTCAACGGAAGACATCATCGCTGTTTTTTTTTTTGTCGGGGTAATGCTATGGAGATGGGTTTGGAGATTAACAAGACTTACTTCAAGATCATTGGGTATTTCTAGGAAGTTCCATCCTATCCAAAGTTGTGATTGAGTGTCCCACTCAGATATCTGATTCAAATAATGGATCCCCATGCTGTCAAAAAAGGATAGAATCAGATGAGTTCTAGGTTTGTTGCCAATGGGCTACTAGTCGATTATTCTATCTACCCCAATTCTAATATCGTTGCCACCCTTGGGGATTTTGGAAATATTTTGGGCAAGAAAGGGAATTGCTTTCCTACACAGCTTCAAGATTTTAGAGCAAGCTCTATTAGGGATATCATCATCCAAGAGGTGTTGCCTTGGAGATTTGAGATATTTGGCTTCCAACACATTTTTCCACCAAGTGGATTGGCCACTAATGAGTCTCCATACAATCTTGCCACCAAATGCCAGATTTAAGAGCTTAGGTGATCTGATTCCTAAACCTCCATGTTCTTGGGATTGAATGACCTGTTTCCAATTTATAAGGTTGTATTTCTTTTTTTCATTTTCCCCCCTTGCCAAAGAAAATGACGGAGGATGGCTTCCATTTTGTGATGAAAATTGGCAGGAGCTTGCAGAAGTGTGAATTGATATAAGGGAAAAGAAGAAAGACCTATTTTTAGAAGTATTAGGCGGCCTGCTGGATTAAGCCAAAAGGAGCCCCATTGTTGTACTTTCCTTTTCATTTTATCTATGATAGTGTCCCATACTTCAGCTTTCAGAGGACCAGCACACACTAGCATGCCTAGATAAGAGAAACGCCCCTAATATACCTTGCAAGGAACCCCAAATGTGTTGGAAATGTTATGAAGAGCTTGAGCAGATGTGTTCCAACCATAGATGAAACTCTTGATATAGTTGACCATACCTCCGGAGTAGCTCATATATTTGTCTAAGAGGGTTTTGAAATGACAAGCTATGATATTGGAGACTCCTCCCATTAATAGTGTATCATCAACAAATTGAGAGTGATTTATGTTTTTTAATCCATTCGTAAATTTAATACCAGTAGTAAGACCGATGCGCTGATTATAATCCAAGGCCTTACTAAAGGACTCAGTGATCAAAATGAACAGGTAAGGGGAAAGGGAACAACCTTGTCTTAAACCTCAAGAAGATTGAAAGGAAGGCTCTGGTCTACCATTGATGAGATGGGAGATCCAAGGACCTGAAATGTAATCTTTGACAAGGTTAAGGAAGGGCATAGCAAAACCCATTTTCTTTACAACCGCAAGGAGGAATGAGTGTCTAACTTTGTTAAAGGCATTGGCTAAGTCTAGTTTTAAGATGAAACATTTTTCTTTTCTAGATTGGCTGGAGTGTATAGCCTCTTGGACAAGGAGAATGGAGTCATAAATTTGTCTATTGGCCAGGAAGCCTCCCTGATTCTTAGAGATGAGTGAGGGGAGAAGAGGTTTAAGATGAGAAGCGAGGATTTTGGTCAAAATTTTGTATGAGGAATTGCAAGGAGAAATGGGCTGAAATCAGGAGAAAGAAGAAGGTTGATTCTCTTTAGGGAGGAGGGCAAGATGGGCAGCATTAGTGAAACCTCTGATTTTTCCCTTACGTTGAACCCATTTTTTCATCTTAATAAGGCCTTTTCTTATTATTACCCAATAAACTATGTAGAAGCAAATTGGGAAACCATCTGGGAGAGGAGCCTTGTCTAGCTGAAGTGTCTAGATATCTCTTTGTATTTCTTCTTCTTCAATTTCCTTGATTAGATTTTCATTGATTTCCTCATTGATCTCAGTGGGAAGGTTTTGCAGAAGATATGATTAATCTTCAAAGTCTTTTGTTTCAGTTAAGAGGACATTGTAACGATCTGAGGCAGTCTTTCTAATAGCATCTTGTGTGGTTTGGAGGTTGCCTTCAACATCGATGATGGAAGTAACATTGTTTCTGATTCTCCTAACAGTGGCCTACTTATGAAAGAAGGTAGAGTTTTTGTCACCTCCTTGCAGGCATAGCTGTCTTGATTTTATCCTCCATTTTTTCTCCTCCACTCTATTGGAATGATATAGCTAGAAGCAAAGCTCGCCTTCAAGAGCTTTATATTTCTAGGAGAGCCATCGTTCCTCTATCATGCTGTGTAATTTCTCCAATTTTCTTTTTATTTCAATTTTATCCTTCTCTGGTTCCTTGTAGTGATCTTTTGCCCATTCCTTCAAGGCGTTTTTGGTCCTTTTCATCTTGTTTTCCCATATGTATCCCAACGACCATTCTATGTGCTAACTCCATGTGAGTTTGACAATTCGATTGACAATAGGGATGCTGCTCCATGGTGGACTATATTTAAATGGAATTTCACTAAGGGACGGTGGGCTTCGAAAACAAGAGTTGTGGGATAATGGTTAGATGCTGAGTAGGGGAGTATGATAGCATACGCAGTTGAGTAACATGAGAGGAGTGAGACATTCACCAAAATCCTGTCTAGCCTCTCCATGATATTGCCTTTTCGCACTCTGCAATTATTCCAAGTAAATCTATGATTTTTTGGAGCAACATCAACTAGATCGTGGTCTTACATGATGGTTTCCAACCACTTTCTGCAATGTTCATGTGAAAAAAAACCTCCTTTTTTCTTGTTCGAGTGGAGTATGAGACTGAGATATCCACCAAGGATAATATTGTTGTTTTCTTCTTCATCTATGTCTGTTTTGAGGGAAGTCCAACATTTTTCTTTGTCTCTATAGTGACTTGGTGCATAAATATTGTAGATAACAATCCTTTTGTTATCTGTTAAGCTCTTTAGAGTGACTTTAATCCAATACTCGCTTACTGTATCTGTTGTGTGTTTCCAAATGTTGTGGTTCCAAAGGGTTGCAATTCCCCCAGAGGCACCCCTTGACTCGCTTATGAGTCCTTCATACTGCTTGAGCTGATCAATGATTCCTTCCATTTCTTACTATCCTTGTTTTGTTTCTTAGAGCAATAGAATTTCTGGCTTCTCATGAATTATCAGATCTTTTAGGGCAACAATTTTGGAGGGGTACCCTAGTCCCCTGTTATTCTAGGATAAGGCTTTCATCATTGAGTGTGAGGGGTATGGAGAGTTTCTCACCCTCCTTGTTCCTTATGTGATGTTTCTTTACCTTTTTTCCCCAAAATGTAAGTTTCTATGGGATTCTATGTACCCATGGCAATATCCTTTTGAGAATTTTCATCTCTTTGCTGCTTTGAAGACTTCCTTCCTGGTCCTTGCTTTTTTGTATGTCAAGAATTACACTGTGCTCTTTAGAAGAACTCCTGGTTGATCTAGAGGATGGAGGATCTTGGGAAAAAGAAGAAGAGTTTAGCAAGGTGGGGTGGGATCATTGGCATTAGCTTGGGGCATGGAGAGGGGGGGTTATCTTTAGGGGGGTAAATGGCGAAAAAGGGGTTGGATGAAGTGGGGGAGGAAGCGGAGGGGCAGGAGTGGATGTGGAAGTGTTGAGGAGAGGAGGATCTAGTGAGGAGGTGGAGGGGAAGACTGTGTGATTAACCCTGGGAGGGGAAGCTTCAGGCTTTTCTTTAGGGTTGAAAGTGGTCTTCTTTTTCTTAACAGTTTCCCATTCCTCATCTTGTGAAACATTTTCAACATCAACTAATTTAGAGCAGTGATTGGAAAAATGGCCATATTCGTGACATACCTTACATTTAAACGGGATCTGCTCATAGTCCAACTGTTGGATGTGAGTCCAGTTATCCACTTTGAGCTTGATGGCCTCTGGGAGGCCTTTACCGAGATCAAATTCAATGCATATGAGGGTGTAGGCTTAGATGTTGTCATTTGGATCACTACGATCAATAAACTTTCCAACAACATTCCCAATGGCTCGAACCGATTCATCTCCCCAACGATGGAGAGGGAGATGAGGGAGTCGAACCCAGACCGGGACTGCACTAGGGACATCCAATTCGAGATCAAAATCCGGGGTCCATTTGTTGAGGTAAAATCCTCTGGAGTCCATGAAATATGGTCTGTTCCTAAATATTAGATCCTTGTATTCTCTTGATTCAAACTGGAAGGTGAAGTACCCTTTCCCACAGAAGCAGATGGAGATCTTTCCTTGTATTTTATCAAACCAGTTTTGCTCAACCCACCCTTTCACCATCTTCAGAGAGGGCTAGAGACCAGTAAATTTCCTGATGAGACCTCGTTCTGCCAGAGAAAGTGCTCCCATGCGAGGGAGAGCAGGAGGAAGAATCACCTCTTGCAAAACATCTAGCTTCTTAACAAACTTTGAGATTGCTGGGTGAAGGCGCTGAGGCGGTAAAGATTTTACTAGGGTAGAGAAAGCCAGTTGGGTAGTAGCTGCCTCCAGGGTTGCATCCAGAGGTGCCATGGCAAAGGGCCAAATGCCGTAAGCTCTGGATGACACTTAGAAGTGGTGCGGCATCAGACCTAGTAGATCCATAGCACTCCTCTTTGTTCAATAAATTACCTAGAATTTATCACTCATTTATCATTTTGATAGTTTTAATAGGAAATTATTGAAACCCTAGATCTACAACTAAACTCTGTAAGTCTTAGTAATACAACCTAAGGATTGTAGCAATACCCTTTTAGGTGTTTATTCTAGTTTCTGGAACTTGAAATACTTAAACCCTAGATATAAAATTATTTCATTATTAATTTTTTGATATCTAAGGTTTAACTTTGAAATCTAATGCTTATGTCAAAAACGCTAGTAAAAAATCTCGAGTTGGATAAGAAAAGATAAAATTTATTTAAGCCGTGGAAGTTTTATTACTTATATTTATACTCTCAATGATATGCTAACTTAGTATTTCTCTCATGCTCTTGTATATTTGTATTTGGTTATACTTGTTACTAGATTTGCAGGTATACAATCTTCAAGATATTGAAAATGTTCACCTACCTTAATGGTGAGCATGATAGGAAGAAGAGCCTGATAAATTCTATTACTAAGTTGAGGGGTGCTTGCATAGTAAGTAAATAAATAGATAATTTTTACTTTTCCCGAGGAGAAAAGTAATGCACATATCTTCATTTCTTGTTTTGATAAATTTAGTGATTGGATGCAACTTTATGGATTTAAGTGAGATTAAAAATATATATTCTTTGATATTAAGAATTTTGGTTTTATCTTCATTATATAAAATAAATATTTAATTGGTATATTGTTATATATTATTTAAATTAACACTTTAATATTTATATGTTATTCCAATTGTGAACTATGGAGGTGGGGAAATATATTTATAATATGAGGTGGTTAAAACATGAAGAATAAATAAATAAACAATATTAGATATTATAGAATATATTTTTTTCATAGCACTACCTAGCAGTATGGTTATGTGCTTTGACCCTACATAGACCACATGGGTAAGAAAAATAAATACTCTATCTAATATGATTATTCAGATTGAATGCTTGAAAGCCGCCCATTGACCTCTATGATGTGACTACGGTTAGGTATATGTACACCAAATATGGGTATAACTTTATCTTTTCTTTGTCAGCCGAATTTGTGGAGGCAACTAGAATAAATTTCTAGGCACATTTTCTAGCCCTAATAACAGAGACAAAATCACATTACATAGTGCAAAAGTGAGATCAGTTGGAGGGCATTCAAGCCCTCTATAAAAAGGATCTAAGGGATAATTTAATAGTCCTCTCAAGTCCACCCCTTCTAGAAAACAGATCAAATACTTTTGGCACCTCCATTATCCCTTAATCAATATATCAAGACCAAAAACCTATTGTAGTAAAATGAGAGGATAAGGAGCATTTTTTTGAAAGACAAAAGGCTTGAAAAGTGAGAAAACTTTCAGTGAAAATCACATCATAAAAGTTTTGTCGACGCATTTCGAACCATCAAGTGTGGTTCATCGTCGGGACAAGATGAAGAACAAGATCTTGGCATCAAGTTAAATAGATCAAGAGGACAAAATTTAGTTGTTATAATATAAAAGTTAGATTTGATTAAATAAATAATATTTTCATATAAATAAAATGGTTAGATTTGACTAAATAAATAATATTTTAATATAAATAAATTAATATTAGAATTCGTTGGTATGAGCAAAGGTCAAAAGTGGCATCACAAGGTCTGCAAAACCTTTGAAATATCTTAGCATATTTGCATCTCTGGTATGTATATTCCAGTCACTATAGATCAGTAAATATGTTAGAGTTTTGCAAGGCATTCAAGGCCTATCTATTTGTCAACCATGATAACTCTAGACCTTTGTTAAAGATATGAAGTTTCTGTGGTATTAAGTGACATATTTATAGCCCTAGAAAGGACTCAAGTCCTCTATCAAAGGTTCACAATTCTGTGGTATAGTCCTGTGCATAAATTCCTCATTGGAAGAGGCACCAAGATCATTTCTACACTTGTGCATATATTAGTTCCAAGATCAAATTTGTTGAAGGGATATTTTGAGTATAAGACAAAAGTACCAAAGTTTTGAAGCATAGTCTCACTGTCAAGAAAAACTCATACCCTACATCTGTACAACATATATATAAAGGTCTTCTCTATACCTATGCATGAGGTCTGAGCATAATTATCGTGCAAGTGAAGGATAGAAAAGAAGGAGCTTGGTTCTCCTCTTGTTTTGAGCATAAACACATTTAAAAAGACTCAATTTGAGCCTTTGTCACCAAATAAGGGATGAGACTCCTATTATGTTTTTGTGCATGAGGGAGACCTAGAATGAAGGCACATTAGGCTTATAATCTCAAACATTCTCTTGTACAAGCGAAGGATAAGCATACGTGTTTCTGTGCATACAAGAGAAGGTGCATCACCTTTCCCATAGTCTTGGAAAATAGCATATGGAGACAAATATTTTGTGCACAGGAGTGACAATTTTTGGGAATACATAAATACATACATATGTACATACATACATACACACACACACACACACACAGATATATATATATATATATATATATATATATATATATATATATATATATATATATATAGATAGATAGATAGATAGATAGATAGATAGATAGATAGATAGAGAGAGAGAGAGAGAGAGAGAGAGATACAATCCAAGAAAAAACTGAGCCAACCTATGGTAACATTGAAACGATGTGTTTATTTTGAATTTGTAGTAATAAAAAAAATCGAAATCGTTGTTCAGTATAGCTTTGTAAATAATAGTCAAGGGTCTCTATTTTGAAAACCCTAATTCGAGGGTATAGTAATAAAATTGTCATGTTGAAATAAGGATTAACTGCATAAGGTCTTTTTTATCACACTCGTCCTCAGATGTGGACATTGGTTTTTGCTTGGGTTTTGGATGGGGGTGAGGTGTGTTTTTTTGTAAAAACCCTAGTGTCTTGCATATTTGGATGCACCTGTCTATAGTACATTAATAATATTCAAGTATGAGACCTCGCCCTTCTACTACGCAGATGCATTAGAGAAATTGTGAGGTAAAAAATGGACCTCAAAACAAAAATGTACAACCAAAATAAACTTTATATGAACCAATAGGATTCGACATAATAATTTCAACCATGGGGTATGGTTCACCATTTTTGGAGTAAAAGAGTAAAAATATTAGAAAACAAAAAAATAAAAAACTACTTTTTCAACTTGTATTTTCAACTTATCTCCCTATGGTTTTACTCAAATTTTGAGCAAGAGCAATCGTTGGATGCATAATTATACTCCTCATCTAAGGAGTACCCATGTCACATAATTTTGATGGACCCTCCTACATGAAAAATAAGAAATACATGAAAAATGTGATTGCAATCATGCTTTTTCACGTATTTCTCATTTTTAGTGTAGTTGGGTCCATTGAAAGTATGCAACATGAGTACTCCTCAGATGACGAAATAAATTTCACATCCAACGAGTGCTCCTACTAGAAACTTGAGTAAAACTACAGGGGGATAAGTTGAAAGTAAGAGTTGAAAAAGTAGTTTTTTCGTTCTGCTCTCTTAAATTTGATGATATAATCTAATATTATTTTATTATTTCCACTATTATTTTATAATAATACTTAGGAGGCACATTTTAGACCTAAAAAATTCTCTAATGTTCCAGTTGGTTTTTGAGTGCAAGAGTTGAAGAAAATTTATTTTGTGATGGCAGGCAAGGCAAGCCAGTTTCAAGCTGTTATGTTATGGGAAAGGGGAAGAAAAAGGAAAAGTTGATGGCTAATGACAAGGTCAAGTTCAAGAAGGAGATCTCTATTTATGAGAAGGAAGGACTAACTACAAGTAGACATCTATAGAAGAATGAGGTCACCTATGACAAAATGCCAATAAAAAAATTTGAAGAGATCTAGCATGCTTACCGAATAATTTGAGGATTGTTTAGCCATGTGTGTGAATGTGGTGATTAGCTCCAAAAGGTGAGTGAAATCTTGGTGCCCTAGTTCTGAACTATTAAAGGTGAGTGAAACCGTGGCACCCCCCTGCCCTTGTGTCCTCATGTAAAACATCGAGAGACGAGTTGTAGGAATTTACAGGGTAAGTTTCTCAGATAGAACACCAAAGGACACTGCTCAGAAACAGATCACAGATCAATACACCAGTATCCTTGATGTGATTAAAACCCTCAAAGAGGAAAACAGTCCATGGCCTAAGCCAAAGCGGCCACTTCAGGCAATTTATTAATAAAAGAATGAAAATTTACATAAGCTTCTCGCATGAACAGTTACCCTACTAATGACCCTCCATGCTCTTTAAATAGAGATAATGGACCAATCAGGTGTTAAGCCATGGATCAAGTGTTAGTAATACCAAGGAGAGAATGAACCATCAGATCACTTCATGTCTAGAACATATCATGACTCTCAGATTGTAAGTTACAAAAGTACATAGTAAAGAAACACACTTTACCTAACTCTACACTGGACCAAGTTATACTTAACTATTTCCTATGTGTTGAAATATCCTAACATCCCCCCTTAAGAACAACTTGGTATAGGATTGAAGGATTTACAAATATGACACAATAGGAGAAGGAAGGAGGAATTAGAGCCTATCCCCCCTTAGTGACAACATCCTAAACTCCAACCATAAATCGAAGTTTAGTAAACTTTACCTTTGTGAGAGCCTTTGTAAAAATGTCTGCAACTTGATCATCTATTGAACAATATTGCACTTCAAGAACATGGTCATGAATGAGCTTTTTGGTGAAGTGCATGTGCAGTTCAATGTGTTTGTTGTGTTGACGTTGGAGTAGATCTTTTCATAGTTGAATGGCACTTTGATTCTCACACCAAAGTGTAGTTGAATGTTGCTACTGAAAGCCAAACTTTGATAGGATTGATGAAGCCACAGGACTTCCTTACTAGCTTCTATGGCACCACGATACTTTGCTTCTGCTAAAGAAAGAGAAATGGCACTTAGTTTCTTACAAGCCCATGTAATAGGTCCTGAAGCAAGAGCGAACACATAACCTGCAGTAGACTTCCAATCAATAGGGTCACCAGCCCAATCAGAATCAGTGAAACCAACCAATAGAGGAGATGCTTCTGGACAGTAATGAATCCCAAACTGAACTATACCTCAAACATAATGAAGTATTCTTTTAGCTGATTTCCAATGAATTTCATGTGGGTTTTGCATAAACCGAGCAACAAGGCCAACAACAAAGGAAAGGTCAGGACAAGTATGGGTCAGACTGCAAGACTTAAAGACCAAGAAAATAATGCAGGTGTCCAAAGTCTGCTATTTAAAAATTCCTTTTAAGGCTAGACTTCACATGGTTTATAAGGTTGGCATCACTACCAGTAAGGATAAGATCATCAACATAAAGAACAAGAATGATAAGAGACTTGCCCACTTTCTTGGTGTAGACAGTATTGTCAGAATGACACCTAGAAAAGCCAGTTTCTAAAAGAAATCTATCCATTTTGGCATACCAAGCCCGAGGGGCTTTCTTGAGACCATAAAGGGATTTCTTAAGTCGACATAGTCTGTTTGTATAAAGCCAATAGGTTGTTCCATATAGATTTCTTCATGCAATTCCGCATGCAAAGGTAGATTTAACATCCATTTGAAAGAGGCAGCAAGGGAAAGAACAACGTGGATAGAGTTCATTTTGGTGATAGGGGAGAAGGTTTTAGTATAGTCAATGCCTTCAACTTGTGAAAAACCCATAGCAAAAAGACAAGCTTTATGTTTATCAACTTTTCCATCTGGTCCATACTTGATTCTGTAAACCCATTTGCATCTAACACGTTTTCGTCCCTTTGGAAGAGGAACAAGATCCCATGTATAATTTGCTGATAATGAATGATATTCTTCATTCTGTTGTGGCCAGCAACAAGCCCCCCTTTTTTCATTTAAGTGTTGTCCAAAATAATAAATGAATGGGGACCCTTAGTTAAAACTTTAGGAAAAACTAGAGTTTCCTTTCTTCGAAATAAGGTTACCATCGTAAGCTTAGGAAGATCTTTTGAATACTTTAAAACCTAAGTTTATGATAAGAAAAATCTTTAAAAAGTCGCATCATAAAATGACAGAAAAACTCCTCCATTTGGGTATAATCCTGGTATGTGCAAGATTCTCGTACTAAGTGATATATCGCATCGCAATAAAGTAATGCCAATGGGAAAGCCTTGAATATTTTCCGATTTGCGATAACCCCGATCGCAAGATCGCATATCGCGGGAATGGGCTAACAAAAATATGGCAAGCATAAAACTTCTGCGATCTGCGATGTGTGCGATATTGCGATAACGCGATGGTTGATCCAGGTGGATATTGGTGGCCACCTGCCAAGTCCACCTGGACCCCCACCATTGTCTTTCTCAGCATTTTTAGTTTCCTTAATTATAGCACAACTTACTATTTTTAGCAGTTTTTCGGGTCCTGAACTTCCAGAGCCGTTTTGAGGCCCTAAACGACGTTTTTTGGGGAATCCGGGGAATGGACTGGTGTTACCCATTCCAACAATGATAGTGCTCGGATAGATCTTTCTAATGAGCTATTGTACGCGTCAAACGGAGATCATATGCCAAAGTTATGACCCTGGGAAGTTGATGTACCAACTTACCCCCAAACGGGGCCCACAGTTTGGCGTTTCATCTCCTAGGGTTAGGTTTTGGAATGTGAAGGGTTTTTCCATTGTTTCTCAACAATAAATAGGCCTTCGAGCCTCATTGTAACACAGTTCAGAGGCATGTAGCCATCACATCTCTTCTCAGAGATAAGCTACCATCGCCCTAGCTAGTTTATTTCCATTTCTGTTTGTAAGCATATTTCAGTATTTTCCATTAATGAAATGAAGTATTATTTCCACTGCATCTTTCTGTATATGGTTATCTCTGTAATTTGTTGCGTTCCTGTTTAAATCCAGATCAGTGGTATCAGAGCGGTCTGCTTTTTCTCTGTTTTTCTTTGCATGTCCCCAACAAGGTCGAGATATAAGGAGTTAGGGCTTGAACTGGTTGAACCTTTGCAAGACCAGCCTCGCAAATCCCGACGGCCTCCCATGGCGGACGAGAAGAAAGACGAGGGGGCAGGAGATCCCATCAAAATATTGCTCGAAGAAGTGCTCGAGTGATAACGGAACGCGATGATGGATAGCTTTGCGCAGATCCTTCAGCGGCTACCCAGAAGCGGCGCATCGGCTTCCAGCAGCTCCTCTGGAAACGCCACACCCTTTAAGGTACAGGTTAATTTGAAATCCCCATATTCGAGGTTCAGATAGACGCCGATGCCGTAGATAAATGGTTAAATCTGCTAGAGGGTTATTTTTTTGTTCATGAATTTTCGAGTCGGGAAAAGATTGTTTTTGCTCTTCTCAAAGAAGCCCCCCACGTCAAGGACTGGTGGGAAACCTACTGCGAGCAGAAGGATGAAAGTACTGGATCACTATTTTCAGCCGCACCCACCTGGGATTCATTCCGGGATGCCATCAAGGAGCAGTACTACCCTGTCGGAAGCTATGAGGACGAATACATAAAGTGGACCACGCTGCGGCAGGGAAGGGACCAAGACGTGCCGGAGTTCACCAATATTTTCCATACCCTTCGCACAAATTTGGGTATCAAGGATTTGGAGCAACATTTGATACTCAAATACCGTGGCTGCCTGCACAAGTACATCCAGGAAGAAATACAGTTCCTAAACATCCCCTCGCTCGGCGCAGCATACCGGTATGCCGTCAAGGTCGAGCAGAAGTTTAAACAAAAGAAGCGAGACTTTGGATCTGCGAATCCAAAGCAGGGGAAAGGTGCCCCTAAACCACAGAACAAAGGACAAAGCCAAGGCGAGACAGCCCAAGACAACCAGCCGAAGCTGCAAGCAAAGAGCAACGCCGCGAAGCCAAGAAAGGACACTGGAAAATGGTGTGAGTTCCATAAGAGCTCCACTCACAACACAAGTGAGTGTCGGGCCAAGCAGTCACTGGTGGCTCAGCTAAAGGTTTCAGAATCTGATGCATGTTCCGACTCTGAGTTAGAACCCGATAAGGGGTATGGAAAAGGGAAGCAGATCATTGATGCGGATCCCAGCGCCACTGTTGCTACCGCAAAGATCCAGAAAAATGAACCCGAAGATCCAGAGGAGGAGGAGCGTCTCTTCCACTCCCAGATGTGGGTAAAGGGCTCCCCGATATAGTTCATTGTTGATAGCGGGAGTCAAAAGAACCTCATTTCGGCAGAGGTCGTGAAGCGGTTGGGCTTACCAACCACAGCACATCCACAACCATACACCATTGGGTGGCTTCACCAAAGGCGAGATCTTCGCGTGAGCCAGCAGTGTCGCCTTCCATACAACATCAAGCCCTTCACGGATGAGGTATTGTTTGACATTGCTCCCCTTGAAGTTTGTGATGTATTACTAGGACAACCATACTTGTGGAAGCGACATGCTGTGTATGAATCAAGGCCCTGTGCTGTTATTATTACATTTGGAAATAAGTTGTTCAGGATACCAGAGGTAGCACCACCTGTCGCCATCTCTTTGATTACTGCAAAACAATGCAGTAAGATCATTTCCAAAACCAGGAAATTTGTTTTCCTGATGATACGCCCTCAAGGGAAGAAGAAGACAGTGGCCGCGGCCTCCAAATGGGGTCCCTCTGAATGGTAGCTACAGATGGACAAGATTGTGGAGGAGTACGAAGACATCTTCACCTCCCCGGCAGGGGTTCCTCTGCACTGTCAAGTCAAGCACTCCATCGATCTGACCTCAGGTGCGCCGCTACCCAATGGACCAATTTATTGGCGCTCCGTTCTGGAGAACAATGAAATCAAGAGGCAGATTCAGGAGCTCCTGCAGAAAGGTCACATCCGTCCGAGTTCTTCGACCTGTGGGAGCCCGATAGTGTTGGTACAGAAGAAGGATGGGACGTGGAGACTCTGTATTGACTATCGGGCGCTGAACAAGATCACTGTCCGTAATAGGCACCCGATCCCGCGGATTGATGACCTCCTAGACCAACTAAAGGGGGCGAAATATTTCAGCAAGATCGATCTGAAGTCAGGATATCACCAGGTACCAATTGAACCCTCAGATGTGTGGAAGACTGCCTTCAAATCCAAAGAGGGCCTCTTCGAATGGTTGGTCATGCCTTTCGGATTGACGAATGCTCCTGCAACCTTTATGAGGCTAATGGATGACATCTTGCGGCCATTCACAAACTCCTTTGTAGTAGTATACTTGGATGACATTCTGATCTTCAGCCAGAGTTGGGAAGAGCACCTCCAACACATCCGATAGGTTCTCCAAACACTGTGGCAACACAAGCTATGTGCCAATTTGGAGAAACGCACTTTTGGCATGACCGAGGTTCAGTATCTGGGATACATCATTGATGAACAGGGGGTGCATGTCGATCCAGCCAAGGTCCAAGTCATTCGGGATTGGCCCTCTCCAACCACTCTAACAGAGCTCCGCAGCTTTCTAGGTCTTGCCAACTTCTACCGCAGGTTTGTGTTGGGATTTTCTCATATTTCTTGGCCCTTGAGTCAAGTCACCAAGGGCAGGGCGAAAGCAAAATTCTTTTGGTCTGAATCTCAACAGAAGGCATTCAGGGAGTTGAAGGATCGCCTCTGCACGGCACCAGTGGTCGCGTTACCAGATTTACAACAACCATTTGAGGTCGAGACAGATGCCTCTGACTATGCTATTGGGGCAATCCTTACTCAACATGGACATCTAGTGGCATATCACAGTGAAACACTTTCAGACACAGTCCGGAAGTACCCCACTTATGATAAAGAGATGTATTCCATTGTACAGGCCTGCCGACAATGGAAGCATTACATTTTGGGGAAGGAAACGGTCATCCACACAGACCACCGACCTCTGCAGTTCATACAGACCCAAGGGAAATTGCAGAATGATCGCCATCAGAAGTGGTCTACATACCTGCAACAGTTTCACTTGAATATCAAGTATAAAAAGGGCAGCACCAATAATGTTGCAGATTGCCTCAGTCGACCACCAATCATGGCGCTAACCACCGTGCTCAACTCTTGCGGGCACGAGACTTTTGATTGGCCACTTCTCTACAAAAGCGACCCAGAATTCGGCCACACATACCAGACACTCTTGGAGGGTCGGCAGGTTGCAGATTTTCACCTCCAAGATGCCCTATTATGCCACCTCGGTCACCTTTGTGTTCCTTCAAGCGAGCATGCCAAGATGATTTGGGAAGCACACTACAGTCGGGCTGTTGGCATTTCGGGGTCGAGAAAACAGTGGCAGTACTACAAAACTATTTCTATTGGCCGAATCTTCGACAGGATGTTGGGAAGTACATCCGATCATGTACTGCCTGTGCCATTGCCAAACCGACCATTAAGAAGCAAGGCCTCTATACCCTGTTGCCTACCCCTAGTCGACCTTGGGAATCCATCTCCATGGATTACATGTCAGGCCTTCCTTCCACTAAGCATGGAAATGACTGTGTTTTTGTGGTCGTCGACAGGTTCTCAAAGATGGCCATTATGATGGCCTACAAGAAGAATATCACAGCAGAAGCCATTGCTAAACTCTTCTTTGAACGAGTGTGGGTGCACTTTGGGATCCCACAGTCTATCATCTCAGATCGGGACAGTCGGTTTCTCAGCACCTTTTGGTCCAGTCTCTGGTCAATGCTGGACACCAAACTCATGAAGCCCACAGCCTTCCATCCTCAAAGTGATGGCCAAACAGAGGTTGTCAATAGAATGATTGTGCACATTTTGCGCATGTATAACTCAAAGCATCCACGCACATGGGACGAGGGCCTCCCCTACGTTCAGCACAGCTACAATCGAGCTCTTCACAGCTCCACTGGCCATAGCCCTTTTCAGGTGGGTTTGGGATTCCAACCACTATGCCCCATTGATGTGGCCATGCCACTTGCAGCTACTCACATGAATTTAGCTCATGTCCAGTCCGAAACAGATAAGGCCACCAGCTTCATTGAGCGCATTTAACATATTCGCCAGCAGGTCCATGACATCCTTGAGAAATCAAATGCCAAGTACAAGCAGCGACATGATCAACATCGGGTGCCACACAAGTTTCAGGTGGGCGACAAAGTCTTGTTGCATTTGCAAAAGGAACGCCTTACTGGAGCCTATCGGAAATTGAGACCACTCCGATATGGTCCTTACACCATTACTAAGGCTATGGGAGACAATGCATTTGAGCTCAGCATTCCCCCATTCCTTGGCCTGCACCCAGTATTCAATGTGGACCGCCTTCGGCCATACTTTCCACCATTGCTAGACACATCCGACATTGCAGAATAGCTCAAACCCACAGAATTAAATCCAGATTGCATGGAACAAGCTGCAACTGATCGGATCATGCACGCATAGATCAAGAACACTCGCCAACAGAATATCCAACTGTATCGAGTTGTCAAAGTGGGCCAACTCCTTCAGTAGGGCAAGTGGCTCACCAGGGAACAAGTTCAGCAAAAGTTTCCTCATCTCATGGAGGAGCTCAACGCAATGGGGACCATTGCTTCCTATTGGGGGAGGAATGATCCAGGTGGATATTGGTGGCCACCTGCCAAGTCCACCTGGACCCCCACCATTGTCTTTCTCAGCATTTTCAGTTTCCTTAATTATAGCACAACTTACTATTTTTAGCAGTTTTCGGGTCCTGAACTTCCGGAGCTGTTTTGAGGCCCTAAACGACGTTTTTTGGGGAATCCGGGGGCAACACGAGTCCATGGAATGGACTGGCGTTGCCTGTTCCAACAATGATAGTGCTCGGATAGATCTTTCTAATGAGCTATTGTACGCGTCAAACAAAGATCATATGCCAAAGTTACGACCCTGGGAAGTTGATGTACCAACTTACCCCCAACGGGACCCACAGTTTGGCGTTTCATCTCCTAGGGTTAGGTTTTCGAATGTGAAGGGTTTTTCCATTGTTTCTCAACAATAAATAGGCCTTCGAGCCTCATTGTAACATAGTTCAGAGGCATGTAGCCATCACATCTCTTCTCAGAGATAAGCTACCATCGTCCTAGCTAGTTTATTTCCATTTCTGTTTGTAAGCATATTTCAGTATTTTCCATTAATGAAATGAAGTATTATTTCCGCTGCATCTTTCTGTATATGGTTATCTCTGTAATTTGTTGCGTTCCTGTTTAAATCCGGATCAATGGTGCGATAATGCGAGAGCGTGATGGTGTGATAATGCGAACCAAATTTCAAAGTCACCCCATCACGAATATTTCAGGCACGTTATTCAAGAAAAGCCACTTACCATAATCTGACTTAAGATCATGCGCTTTTAATGATAATAAAGGAATTAGTTGTCATCTATTAAATGTAGACATGTGCTTTTGCAAAGAATTAATTCACGTAAGGTGGCATATTTGATATATCTACTACATTTAAGACTCTCCCATCACCTTTCTTGATCAATCATTTCCATTTGTGAGCTGCAGGAATGAAGAACAGAAGGCGGTCCAAGCACTAGACAGGTTAAATTGGGAGTGTTACTCGGCATACTTGGTAAAGCCGCATAGTCAGCAAATGACTGTGAAATGTATCATAAATGCGGCCAAGAAAGTAGTGCCAGCTCTCATAGATTCTGTTTTCTCAGCCCAGCTCAAAGCAGAAGTCAGCCAGCTGACTCTCCTCAAACCCGTGATGAATGCATGCAGCTTTAAGGATCAGATTCAGAAGTAATTTTATTTAAAATGTTGTTTTTTCTCTAAAATTAGATTAGAAAAAGGACGGTCATTTGAAAACTGCATCTTAAATTTTGTAAATTAACTATTATTAGAATTAGGAAGTAGTATTTTAACCCTTCTCATGCATTTGGAGAAGGGTCTAGAAATTTGTCAAAACTTTGTCCTCAGAAAATGCACTTCTGCACCCTCGGAGGAGGTTTTGATGAATGGATGGATCAAGATTTATTAATGTTTGCATTTGATATCTGCTACTGATGTTGCACTTTTGTACTCTTAGTAGATGTTAGAACAAGTAGAGATAAATCATTTTTGCTTGAATCTTATGAGTAGGACTAGTCATAAATGGTACTTTTATCTCTTGGCCACTTCTGCTTATATTCTTAAAGTGATATACAATTTTTAGTTGTTTATATGTTATTGCATGAATGTGTGAGTTACCATTTGGCACTTTTGTACGGTGGAATCATTTATTTATGTTTGATATATAAATAACTTATTATGCGATATGTTGTTCACAACTGTTTTGCCTAACTTTTTATGCAAAGTGGTTCATCTTAATTGATTTCTATTCTTATGATAGATGAATGATCTTTATTACCGGTTATTGTTTGAAATCTCTTTAGATCGCATAATAGAAGAAATACATCCCGGGTTAGCATAGATTAGATGTGTTGTTTTCATTAGATTACAATATCATTAGAATTAGACTAAAATAGCTTAGATTAGAACTTGTATATCAGCATCATCCAACTTTGCACACACACAACCTTAGATTGGGAAACTGGTCCCATTATCCCCAGTCGGACCCGCTATACCAAACAGATAAGGAGCTGCCAACCAAGGTCTGGACCGGGTGGGTATCCCCCTTGTTGTCGACCCAATTTTCGGGGCTTCAACATATTTGGCACTAGAAGGAGGGCCTGAACATAGTGTCTGTTGGAATGGTTTGAAATCGTAATCATCTGAATTAGGATGGCTGCTCACAAACTTCCCATTTGGAGTTGCATCCATGTTTGTGCCTATTCCAACACTCCACCTGAAGTAGTAAGACTCTTGTCTCAGGTAAAATTCAATGGTAAGAATAATTCTTCTGCTTTTAATCATGCTCTTCAATTTATTCAAAGAGTTTCAAGTTCGAACGTTCAAAGAATTGATGAAGGCGTTTTATGCAGAATTTTTACTCTTACATTCATGGCGAAAGCTAGAAAATGGTGTAGAACCCTCCTAGTTGCCTCAATTCACAGTTGGGACCAATTTGTCAAAGATTTCATCTGTAAATTTGATTTCTATGATTATGATCAGGTATATGATGAGATTGAATATCTACGAAAAGAAGATGAATCTATTAGAGATTTTAATATGCGATTTCATCTTGATTGTCTAAAATATGATCTTGAAAATGAACTCATGAATGAAGAATCTTCAGATTATTCTGAACATTCCCTACCTCCTATGTCTGATCCATCAGAAATTAGTTCGAGTCTTGTTTTATTTTCTTCTAATAGGAATGAAAATTCCAATTTAAATGTGCGAATCACTCATGATGAAGAAAATTCCCAAAGCTTAGGAAACCTGCCTGCTCTAACGCAACAAGATAAATGCAAAGATGTTGAAAGAAAGCCTGCCTTGGAACCAGAAGACAACTTGGGGACAAGGTTCGATAATATCATCGCAAGTCAAAAAATGCAGATGCCCAGGTTAGAACAGCAAATTAATTCTCTTTCGGAAAATACAAGCATGCAAAGGTATGATCTAAAGCCCGATGTCTACGGTGAATTTGATGAACAAGAATTTTTTCACGATGATATTTTCAAATGCATTGTTCCAGAATCGCATTTTTCTCTTTATCCTGTTGTATTTAGTGATGATAATTTTTCCCCCTCAGTATTAATGATATCTCAAAAAGTATAGAGGATTATTCAAATAAATCACCATTAGGTTTTCAAAATAAAGAGGCAGGTATAGAACATCATTTCGTCATTAATAAACAAGAACGACTTGACCTTCCTTTTCTGAAAATATTGGATGAAAAAGAAAAATCTAGAGAGACCAATAAAATCATTTATGATAGCTACTATGATGATGATGGTGATATTGATTTATCTCAAGTAACTCAACAGAGCTCAGATAATGAGAGATATTCCAATCCAAGAATCATATCAGTCGATCCTCATTCCAGAGTGACAGATCATTTGCATGATTTTACTATCCAAAACAATATCCCGATCTATGATTCGTATCATGAGCAAACCCCTATGCCTGTTCCCAATCATAACTTGTTTTCTGATTCACAAGACGTAATTCGAAATTACTCGGATCCCATAATTCTGGCCAGCTCTTGTGAAGAAGAAGATATTTCAAGTCAATCCCAGTTGTGCTGTAACACTAGCTGTACAGATAATCATTGCATTTTTTTTCACTTGCACTCATTTTGTACAAAATCAGATTGTGTTTTAAATTTTCAGACTTTCGATAGATTACTATGGTACATTGAGCACCTTATCAAAGAGCATTCGAAAGATGTATTACCATTTTGGAAAACTAAATTGTGCCAAGGAAATACAGAACTTTTTCAATTCCACGATCAATCAATATCAGCCTTTCAGAAGAAAATTCAGTGTCATCCAAAACATCATCAACAAAAAAAAATATTTTTGGAAACTTGCCAGCAATTCGCGTTAATTGATAAATCTCTTTCCAAAAATTTCCATCTATTCTTCATTGATTTATTTAGTGATTTATATGTGGAAACTTTCCTTTTACAGGAAATTGCTAAAAGCTTGACTTTTGCGCATAGTAGATTACAGGCCATCAAAACTAAAAAATCATATTCGCAATCTGGCTTGTCATCTTTCCTATTACGTGATCACCTTAAGCAGGATAAAGGATCATTACTGGGTAATAGGTAACCCTGTCGAGGCTATGAATGCCTGCTGGCAGCAAAGGCTCTACCTGCGACAAATGAGCATATTTAAAAAAAAAACTGGTACACAAGGAAGACCTTATTTTATGTTTACAAGACCAAGTAATGGCTGATGTAAATGCAAGGACCAGCTGAGGAAGCAAATAATTAAAGTAGAAAGAGGTTGGAACGAAATGTCGTTGACAGTTTGGGGTATAATACACTTTATCTTTTATAATAAAGTTTAATTTTCCAAAAAAATTTGTTTTGGAAATTTGAAAAGTTCAATAGAAAATCAGAGATAACTGGTTCTCCCAAGTGAATCGCCAATTGTTGTGGCCAAAATACTAAATGAATGGGGACCCTTAGTTAAAACTTTAGGAAAATCTAGAGTTTCCTTTCTTCGAAATAAGGTTACCATCGTAAGCTTAGGAAGATATTTTGAATACTTTAAAACCTAAGTTTATGATAAGAAAAATCTTTAAAAAGTCGCATCATAAAATGAAATAAAAACTCCTCCATTTGGGTATAATCCTGGTATGTGCAAGATTCTCGTACTAAGCGATATATCGCATCACACTAAAGTAATGCCAATGGGAAAGCCTTCAAGATTTTCCGATTTTCGATAACCCCGATCGCAAGATCGCATATCGCAGGAATGGGCTAACAAAAATATGGCAAGCATAAAACTTCTGCGATCTGCGATGTGTGCGATATTGCGATAACGCGATGGTGCGATAATGCGAGAGTGCGATGGTGCGATAATGCAAACCAAATTGCAAAGTCACCCCATCACGAATCTTTCGGGTGCGTTATTCAAGAAAATCCACTTACCATAATCTGACTTAAGATCATGCACTTTTAATGATAATAAAGGAATTAGTTGTCATCTATTAAATGTAGACGCATGCTTTTGCAAAGAATTACTTCACGTAAGGTGGCATATTTTATATATCTGCTTCATTTAAGACTCTCCCATCACCTTTCTTGATCAATCATTTCCATTTGTGAGTTGCAGGAACGAAGAACAGAAGGTGGTCCAAGCACTAGACAGGTTAAATTGGGAGTGTTACTGGGCATACTTGGTAAAGCCGCATAGTCAGCAAATGACTGTGAAATGTATCATAAATGAGGCCGAGAAAGTAGTGCTAGCTCTCATAGATTATGTTTTCTCAGCCCAGCTCAAAGCAGAAGTCAGCCAGCTCACTCTCCTCAAACCCATGATGAATGCATGCAGCTTTAAGGATCAGATCCAGAAGTAATTTTATTTAGAATGTTGTTTTTTCTTTAAAATTAGATTAGAAAAAGGACGGTCATTTGAAAACCGCATCCTAAATTTTGTAAATTAACTATTATTAGAATTAGGAAGTAGTGTTTTAACCCTTCTCATGCATTTGGAGAAGGGTCCAGAAATTTGTCAAAAACTTGTCCTCAGAACATGCACTTCTGCACCCTCGGAGGACGTTTTGATGAATGGATGGATCGAGATTTATTAATGTTTGCATTTGATATCTGCGACTGATGTTTCACTTCTGTACTCTTAGTAGATGTTAGAACAAGTAGAGATAAATCATTTTTGCTTGAAGCTTATGAGTAGGACTAGTCATAAATGGTACTTTTATCTCTTGGCCATTTTTGCTTATATTCTTAAAGTGATATACAATTTTTAGTTGTTTATATGTTATTGCATGAATGTGTGAGTTACCATTTGGCACTTTTGTATGGTGGAATCATTTATTTATGTTTGATATATGAATAAATTATTATGCGATATGCTGTTCACAATTGTTTTGCCTAACTTTTTATGCAAAGTGGTTCATCTTAATTGATTTATATTCTTATGATAGTTGAATGATCTTTATTACCGGTTATTGTTTGAAATCTCTTTAGATCGCATAATAGAAGAAATACATCCCGGGTTAGCATAGATTAGATGTGTTGTTTTCATTAGATTACAATATCATTAGAATTAGACTAAAATAGCTTAGATTAGAACTTGTAGATCAGCATCATCCAACTCTACACACACACACCCTTAGATTGGGAAACTGGTCCCATTATCCCCAGTCGGACCCGCTATACCAAATAGATAAGGAGCTGCCAACCAAGGTCCGGACCGGGTGGGTATCCCCCTTGTTGTCGACCCGATTTTCAGGGCTTCAACATATTCATAGCTACATCTCAATTTGGATGGCCTAAAACTTCTGCAAAGGTGTCAGGATCATAATTCGCTGAAGCTTGAGCCAGTAAAGAAGAGGCTCTATCAAATTGAGAATGTGTATGTCGCTAATCTATAGGATCACCGAAAAGATCACCTGTTTCATCCCCAATAGCAGAAACCCATTTTGGAAGCTGGGGAGCTGAAGGAGGATCTTGAGAAGGTGGGGGGAGGATTTTCATCCTCATTGTGATCATCTGAAGAAGGATCTTGAGAAGGTCGGGGGAGGATTTTCATCCTCATTGTGATCATCTGAAGAAGAAATATTTTCAGAAGTAGAAGCGATAGAGGGAGGTGACACATACGCTGAGCTAGGCTCGTAGGCCGATATATTTTCAACAAACTTTACATCTCTTCTAATGATAACATTTTGGACTTAAGTGGAATAACTCTATATCCTTTGACATCTTCAGAATATCCAACAAAAATACGTTTTTCATTCTTAGGTTCTAAAGCTTTATGTTTCTCATCTGGAATATGGGCCCATGCTTCACTTCCAAAAACATGAAAGTGACTTACATCTAGTTTAACTGAGCTCCATGCTTCTTCTAGAGTGATATTCTTTAAAACCTTAGTAGGAGTGTGATTTACTATGTAATTTGCACAGTTAATTGCTTCTTCCCAAAAATTAAGACTAAGTCCTTTAGATTGAAGCATGCAATTAACAATTTCTTTTAAGGTGCGATTCTTCATTTTAGCTACACCATTTTGTTGTGGAGTATATGGAATAGTATGTTGCATTTGAATTCCATTATTAGTGCAAAATTTGATGAATTTGTTGTTAACATATTCTTCACCATTATTGATCCGAAATGGATACTAAATCAAGAAGAAAAGGTATTACAAAATCATGTGGAGGAATGCCTATATTATTTAGTGGAATGGATCAACAATATTGCAAATAATATAGACAATGAATAGTTATAAAACATAATAAACACACATCGACAGAATCAAAATAATGAAGGAGTTCACCAGACCCCTGGCTACCTCTCCTGGTCCAGATTTCTATCTCGACCTCTATATTATCTCTTCAGGAACAGATTTATAGGTGTGAGCTCAATCAGAGCCATAACACAACAACAGTGATATTACAGAGGGATTTCACTTGAAAACATCGAGTCTAAAGAGTGCACAGACTCTCGCTCTTAGTGCCTCTAATCAACTGTTCATAGCTATCAGTTTTCTTTGGCTCTCTGCCTCTCCTCTATCTCTGAACTTTGACTTCTTCTTTGTGGTACTATTGAATGGATTTTTAAGCCTGTCGGTGTTGTTAGTTCAATCCCCTTCTTGGGCTCTCTAGCTCCCGACGCTGTCCCTTCATCTCCCTGCTGAGTGTTTAAACAATCATTGTAAAATGCTTAAGGCATTGGGGCACAAGGTAGCTAACAGGTGGAAAGACTGGCGGGCACGGGTGGAACCAACCATTTGGCCTTCCCCCAACACAAATCCTCAAAACAACATATTTTTAGTTCCCAAAAGGAAATACACAGGAAACATAGAGAATCTGACAAAAATGCTAAAGCCGGACTTCAAACGATATCAAGTCCGCCCTATAATCCTCTCAAGTCTGTGTTTTATCATTGTCGTAAGCCCACCGTTAATCTGCCTTCAATATGACGGTTCGCATCCAACCCAATCATCCAACCAGCTCATGCCTTCTTCACCGTTCGATCTGTGATTACTAATCCAATGGCTGACAGCCATTTTGGGTGGCCTACTTTCACGAAGATTACCCGCCTGAAAAAGGAGTTTTCTCTCTCCTACGGCGTGCTATGTGTCGGCCAGTGTATGGAATCGGGCGGAGCCTCTCCAATACTTCCTACTGCCTGAAGCCCACCTGAAATACTGTTTACCATGGAACTTCAAATTATATAAAGCCACATTTATAAACCCTTTCGGATCCATGCATATTGCATAGTCTTCGACCTACGGTAAGTCTTCCCTTTGGCAAATCTGCGATGTGATATGTAATCTCCGCCGTTGATCTATGCGCTCAATCAATGGTCCATTTTGTCGCTGATCGCAGTCACATTTCCCTTAAATCCACCTCCGATATACTCCATTGGCCTCTCTGTCGATGCGATATTGCCAATTTGATCTGAGCCATTGATCTGGCCAATCTGACGGCACCTGTGCAACAATACTTCAACCATTTCTTTACTTGGGTTTCTGCCATTCTTTAATGTTTTCCTCTGTGATAGTGTTTTCCTATAGTTAATATATATATGAAGACTTAGACTTAGAGGTTTGATACAAGATCCATTTTGGATCACACCTTCCCACTGAAAAGCTTTTGGACCACCAAAAGTTGGTTTTTAGGCATCGATCATGTGAGGATACAGTTCCCTCACTTATCCAATTTCTATCCATCATGCTTTGCCTGGATTTGAACCTTTGAGTCCTACTCTCAGGTACTCAACATCCCCTTGATGCGTAGTTCTTACCTTCCTATCCAGAACTGTGTCCTCCTGTAACTCATTGAGATACTTAGGCAACAAATCCCCAATAAAAGGCAACTGAATTTTCTCTTCAGGATCTTCAACCAATGAAGGTTCATACAATCTCAAGTTTTCTGCATTAACGACTGAATAGATCTACATATAAGCTGGAAAATCAAGGCGAAAAGCATTTTCACCAATTTTATCAAGTATCTTGAAAGGTCCATACCTTATTGGTTTTAGCTTCTTACCTTCACCCTTCATTCTATCTTTTTTGATGTACATCCAGACTTGATCACCAACTTGAAAAATATGCTCAACTCGATGCTTGTCATGTCTTGCCTTGTACTTGGCTTGACTTCTTTCCAGTTGTTCCTGTACTTCCTGGTGAATTTCTTGGATTTGTTCAATGAACTTGGTTGCTTTGTCCACATCACCGTGTCCATATACTACTATTTCTTTACCAAAGACAAAATCCAAGGGATACTTTGGTATAAAACCAAAACAAGTCTCAAAAGGAGATCTCTGAGTAGAATATTTCTTGGCATGGTTGTAAGCATGTTGCACATAAAACAAATGCTCATCCCAAAGCTTGGGATGCTTGCTGCAATAGCGTTTAAGAAATTGGATCACTATCCTATTGACCACTTCTGTCTAACCATCTGTTTGTGGATGAAACTCTATGCTCTTCTTCAACCTGGTGTCCATCAACTCCCATATATTTGACCAAAACTTCCCAACAAATCAAGAATCTCGATCAGATACAATAGAAGTTGGTAACCCAAAATGAACCCATACGTTCTGAAAGAACAAAAAATTTTGTTTGTTCAGTTGTAACCTACTTGTTACATGGTATCAAAACACACATTTGATTGAACCTGTCCACAACAACATACAAATAATCACAACCTTTCCTAGACTTTGGCAATCCCCCAACAAAATTCAGGGAAACAATTTCCCAAGGACGAGAAGGAATTAGAAGTGGAGTGTAGAAGCCTAATTTCCTATTATTGGGCTTTCTTGTAGCACACATAGTACACTCTTTGATATATCTAGAAATTGTCTCATGCATTCTTGGCCAATAACAAAACCTTTGCAATTGTGCAACTGTTTTAATTGCACCAAAATGACCTGATATGAGAGATGTATGTGCTTCTTGAATTATGTTAACTCTTTCAGTTTGTGGAATGCATAACTTTCCCAAATGATATAAGAATTGGTCCTTTACATAATAATCCAATTCTTCTACTTGCTTGCCATGACTTAAAGTTGCATATACGTCTTTAAAATCTACATCTTGAGCATATTGTTCAATGTAACTTTCATGGATTACTAAGTTATGCTTAAGTATAGTAGATGCATTTATGATTGGTCTTGATAACATGTCTGCGTCCTTATTATGTATGACCTTCTTATATCTGATGACAATATGAAATTGTTGTATAAAACCCATCCACCTATAATGTCTTGATTGTTGTAATTTAGCTTGTGAGAGAAAATATTGAAGTGGTTGATGATCTGTATGTATGATTGTTTCTTTACCCATTAGGTAATGTTTCCACTTTTCCACACTTTGTAGTAATGCATAGAATTCTTTATCATATGTGGGATAATAAACTACTGCAGAAGTAAATGTCTCAGAATGATAGCATATGGGTTTTATGTGTTGCATCAACACTACTCCCATGGCATAGCCACTGGCATTTGTCTCAATATCAAATGGATGTTGAAGATTTGGCAGTGCTATTACTGGTGCTATACTGATTTTTTCTTTTAAAGTGTCGAAGGCTTTTTTCTATTTTCCTACCCACTTAAACCCCTATTTCAATCCTATTAAAGCATGTAATGGAGCTGCAATCAATGAGAAGTTAGCAATAAACTTTCTCCAATATTGTGCGGCACCTAAGAAACTCCTAACCTTTGTAGCATATTTGGGTTTAGAACTGCTAACAATGACTTCAACCTTAGAGGGATCTATCTTCAATTCACCACCCCTACAATATAACCCAAATAATTTAAAGATGTTTTTCCAAATTCAAATTTTGACAGTTTTACATAGAGATTTTCTCTTTTTAAAACATCTAAAGTCTACTTTACATGTTTTACAATGTCTTCCCATGTCTTACTAAAAACAAGAATTTCATGTAAATAAAAAAATTACAAAGTCATCAATAAATGGTCTGAGTACATCATTCATGACTCTCATAAATGTAGTAGGAGCATTAGTTAATCCAAAAGGCATAACCAACCATTCATACAGTGCTTGATTTGTCTTGAAAGCAGTCGTCCATGCATCTTGTTTTGCAACTCTGACTTGATGATATCCACTTCGCAAGTCTAACTTAGAAAAGTAAACTACTTCTTTCAATTGATCTAATAAATCATCAATAAAAGGAAGAGGATAATGATTCTTGATCGTTATTTTATTTAGTGCTCTATAATCAATGCACATTCTCCATGAGCCATCTTTCTTTCTCACCAACATGATTGGAGATCCACATGGTGATGTGCTTGGTCGTATAAACCCTTTATCGAGCAACTCCTCTACCTGCTTCTTTATCTCAACATTCTCTACAGCTAACAAACTGTACATTCCAATGTTAGGTAATGGAGCATCTTGCTACAAATAAATATCATGTACTATTTCTCGCTTGGGTGGCAGACCTTTTGGTTCTTGAAATAGAACATCATACTCTGAAACAACTTTAACTAAATTAGATTTCTGTCTAGAATCAAAGCCTTCAAATGCATCAGATTTTTCCTGATCCTTTGCCTTTACAACCATTAGTAAAAATTTCTTACTTGAATTCACAATTCTTTTCATCTATCCTGAATTTATGAGAGAATAATTACCTCTGAGTTTATGAGCTCTTAGAATATATTCTATACCATCTTTAGTGAGTTGATACTTATTCTCAGCTCTATAGAAAATATCTTTTCTATCATACAACTATGGGCTTCCCAAAGCAATACCACATATATCCAATGGAACTATATCTAACTCAACCTCATCTACAAATGTTGATCCAATAGCAAACCTAATTTTACAATGATTCATTACTTGTAGCTTTGTTTTGTCACACACTCGGCCTAATGGATATGGCTTCTCATGAGGTTTTGTTTTTAATCCCAACTTCTTTACAATTTTTTTAGAAATCAAATTTACTTATGATCCACTATCAAATAAAGTATCAATCTTATTATGCTTGGAAATCACTGTAATAAGAAAAAGCTCATTTCTTTCACTCTCATTATTTTCATTAGCAATAGATTGTGAAGAATTACTTATGGATGCTTCAGAATCTTTACCTTTAAGACCTGTGGCTATAACTGTTGTTTAATCGCCTAAATCTGATCGCAAGTCCTTCTTAATAGCAGCAACATTCTTCTTCTCCTTTCCACCAAACTTCTTATGTTTCAGTTCTAGATTAAAAAACTAGCAGTGTGCCTCATCGTGTCCTTCTTTCTTACAATGAGTGCATGAAGGTTTATCCTTCTTTATAGTGCTTGCTTTACTCTCCTTCCATTTTAGTTTCTTCTTTTCCTTGCCCTTGCTTACAGAATATTTAGATGTTCCTCCAACCTCTGGGTTTACATTCTTCCATCTAGCTTCTAGATGTGTGGCTTGAATTGATACATCATCTAAGCTAGTGGGATTAAAAATGAGAATAGTATGCTTTAGATAGCTATGAAGACCACCTATATACTTCAATAAAGTCTCAGGTAAATTTAATGATATACCTAGAGTTAAAGCTCTCTTTCTGAATTCTTGAGTATAACTTTGTACACTTTGACCCTTCAACTGATGGAGAGTTTGCTAACTCCTCATTTCCTGTTGCATGTAAGCTAAAGGATATAATTTATTTTTGATAGCAAAACCAAATTCATTCAAGCGTATTTTTGTAGATCATCTTGTGTCTTGCCTTCCCACCATACTAGTGTAGTTCCTCCAAGTTAAAGGCTATCTAGCTAAATCTTCTCCCTTTCGGAATTAATGTTATGTACCTAGCAATATACATCAATTTTTCTTATCCAATTATCTAGCTTTTCTGCATTGATTTCTCCGTCATAAATTGGAAAATCAAACTTCACATCTAATTTGATTAAGGAAGTTTTCTTCTTCTTCGTAGAAGAGCTAGAAGATGGTGATGACGAGGATGATGATGGAGGAGATGGTGGACGCGATGGTGGAGGAGTGATTCCTCCTTTTCCTTTGCCTTCTAGAGGGGCAACAAGAAAAGGCTCCTCTACTCCTTTGTCTAGTTTAGGTGTTGAACTGCTTCTACCTCAACCATTCTTAAATTCTAGAGAAATATCTTCCACCATGGCTTGGAGTGTCTTAAAACCTTCTATAAATTGAGATTCTGATCCCAATGGGGATTCTTCTACCATTCTCCTCTGAGATTAGACTCTTCCAATCTCTAGAATAGCCTCAACAACTTCTCCTTCTCCTAGTCTGAATTTTAATCTAGTTAGCATTCAAAATCCAGCACAAGCTTGTCTAACCTTAACAAAACCAAATGCTCTGATACCACTTGATCCGAAATGGATAATAAATCAAGAAGAAAAGGTATAACAGAATCATGTGTAGGAATTCCTATGTTATTTAGTGCAATGGATCGAAAATATTGTGAATAATATAGATAATGAACTGTTATAAAACATAATAAACACACATCGACACAGTCAAAATAATGAAGGAGTTCACCAGACCCCTTGGCTACGTCTCCTATTCCAACTTTCTGTCTCGACCTCTATATTATCTCTTTAGGAACAGATTTTACAGGTGTGAGCTCAATTAGAGAAATAACACAATAACAATGATATTACACAAGGATTTCACTTGAAAACCTCAAGTCTAAAGAGTGCACAGACTCTCCCTCTTAATGCCTTTGATCAACTATTCGTAGTTGTGAGTTTTATTTGACTCTTTGTCTCTCCTCTGTCTCTAAACTATGACTTCTTTTTTGTGCTGCCATTGAATGGATTTTTAAGCCTATTGGCATTGTCGGTTAAATCCCCTTCTTGGGCTCTCTGGCTCCCGACATTGTCCCTTCATCTCCCTGTTGAGTTTTTAAACAATCATTGTAAAATGCTTAAGGCATTGGGGCACAAGGGAGCTAATAGGAAAAAACATTGGCAGGCAAGGGTGGAACCAACAATTGGCCTTTCCCCTGTACAAATCCTCAAAACAATGTATTTTTAGTTCCCAAAAGGAAATACACAAGAAACATAGAAAATCTGACAAAAACCCAAAGCCGGACTTAAAATGATATAAAGTCCACCCTATAATCCTCTCAATGATCTGCCTTCAATCCAACAGTTCACATCCAACCCGATCATCCAACCATCTCATGCCTTCTTCACCGTCTGATCCGTGATCGCTAATCCAATGGCTGACGGTCATTTTGGGCGGCCTACTTGCATGGAGATTACCTGCCCGAAAAAGCAATTTTCTCTCTCCTGCGGTGTGCTACATGTTAGTCAATGTATGGAATTGGGTGAAGCCTCTCCAATACTGCTTACTATCTGAAGCCCACCCAAAATACTTTTTACCACGAAACTTCAAATTATATAAAGCCGCATCTATAAACGCTTTCGAGTCTGCGCATATGGCATAGTCTTCGACCTACAATAAGTCTTCCCTTTTGCAAATTTGCAATGCGATATGTAATCTCCGCCATTGATCTGCACGCTTGATCAACGGTCCACGTTATCACTGATCACAGTCGCATTTCCCTTAGGGCTGTCTCTGATATACTCCATTGGCCTCTTCGATGATGCGATATTTCCGATTTGATCTGAGCCGTTGATCTGGCCGATCCGACGGCTCCTGTGCAACAATACTTCAACCTTTGCTTTACTTGTATTTCCACCATGCTTTACTGTTTTCCTCTGCGATAGTGTTTTCCGATAGTTAATATGTATATGAAGACTTAGACTTAGAGGTTTGATCAAAGATCCATTTTGGATCAATTATCAAATCTTAGCTTAACAATTTGATGTCCAGATTTTTTTTCAACAAAGGTCATAAAGGCAAGAACATGTTAAAAACTTCACTCTTGAGTTTTAAGAAGTATACCCAAGTGCGTCTGGAGAAATCATCAATGAAAGTTAAGAAATGCTTGTAGCCAAAGAATGAAACAATTGGAAGCGGACCACATAAATCACTATACACAAGTTGTAAAGGGGATGAGGCATGCCAAGAGGCACTTTTTTCAAACTTGATGATGTTTTATGAGTACACATCTGGAACAAACACCATCTCTACAAGATACCATTGGAAGACCTGTCACCATATTTTCTTTACATAGATTCTAAAGGGAGCAATAGTTTAAGTGAAAATCCAACGATTTTACCTTCAACTAAATGAGTTATCTGATATACAGGTAGAAGGTTTCAGGATAAGGTTGCAACACATAATACATCATTAAATTGACCATTGTCTAGATGAACAATTCCAGTACCTACAACATTAAGAGATCTGACATCACCAACATATATATTTTTGGTGTTATAATCATTTAAAGAAGAAAACATGGCCTTTTTTTTGGCCATGTGATAAGAAGCTCCAGAATTAATGATCCACTCATGAGAATGAGAAGAAGAAGATAGATTTAGTGCATAACCAGACGAAGATGCTCGAAAACCACATGAAGAAAGTGTTATTCCTGAAGATGGAGTTAAAGTTGAAGAGTGCTCCAAATGGATGTTATGCTTCTTCATTGTTGCTTCCAAGGCTTCCATCTTATTAAATCATTTGGATTCTAAGTGGCCATCTCGATTACAAAAGTGGAAATGTCTATCAGTCTTCTTCCTTTTGTTTTTATTTGCCTTATAATTTTGTTGAAATGATTTTTCATTTTGAGTCTGAAATTGCTTAGGATCCTTGTCTGGATTAAGACCATTGTTTTTAGGATATTGCTTCTTAGGGTTCTTTGAATTTGGTTGCTGCTGGGCGGCTAAGGCTTTCTTAGAAGAGTTTCCAAGATTAAGAAGACCAATATATAAGATATTTTCTTTTTCTCTTATTAAGAAATCACAAAAGGCATCAAATGAGGGGGACTTTTAGTCTTTTCCTTGAGAAATAAAGGCTTCTCTAGTAGAATGGAAGGTCGAAACAAACACAGAGTAGGTTGGTCCCAACTTAGTAAGAATGGAATAGATAAGGCTACCATCTTCTTTCTTAACCTTAACACCTTCCAAGAGAAGTCTAAGGGTCTTGAACTTGCACAAAAAATATTCAATGGAAGAAAAATTGGTGGGGTCCAATGTATGCAACTCATTTTCGAGTTGATTGGCTCTAATCTCATTTTTAATTCTAAAAACTTTAGTGAGTTGTTTCATTGATTCAGTAGAAGCATCAAGTTCTACAATAGGGAATCTAAGGTCTCGAGAAATAGACATCCCTATCAACCCACGTGCTTGATCTTGCTTATTTTCCCATTTTGCTACCTCATTTTCATCTTGAGGTTTAGTTTCTTGGCCTGAGGACCATAAAGACCTTTACTTCTAAGTAAATCCACAATGTAGGACCACCATTGCAAGTAGTTGGTGCCGTCAAGAATAAATTTGCATGGACTTTCAATTTTAATAGAAACCAGAGTTGTAGATGTTGAAACTAAGTGTTCCAATGGAAGCATTTCGAAAAATTAGCCTGACTAAAAACAATGACTCTGAAAACAGCTTCCAGATGAAGAGGTTATGGCTTTTAGAAGAAATGTTTTTGAAGATATCGACGAAGTGCGTGAATGTGTGGGAACGAATGTTAATGTTATATTTTAAAAAAATCCCCCCTAACCGCCCCCCGCCCCTTCCAAACTTAATCTAATTAGCTCACTTTAAAAAATAAAATTATGTGACTCACTTTTATAAATAAGTGAAAGTCACTTTTACAATGGTATTTTATGAGCTACCCACTAAATTGTAACTTAAATAAAAGATAAAGAGACTTTAGAATTATAAGTGACTCACTGTTTATAATGGTTGAGAACACTTTTACGTAAAGTAACTTTAAAACATAAGTTACATGTGCTTTTTGAAAAAGTAACTCAACAAAAAGAAAGACTTGAACTCAAGACCTATATTCTCATAAAGTAACTTTGAACAAAGTGAGCTAGTTTAAAAGGTTAGTAATTTTTGGAAAAGAGGAAGGTTTTTTTTTGTTTGTTTTTTCTTCTTTTTGAGCCACTGAAGCTTTGGGGTGTGTGGTTACTTGAAAAAACTATTTTTTGCCTACAAAACAAAAACCACAAAACCCAACATGGACATACAAAAAAAAAAACCTTATGGCTTGAAGTTAGCTTTAACTGGAAACTAAATATTTTCCTCAATGTTTCTGATTTTCCGAGATCACACTAAGGTGTAGCAAAAAAGAGCATACGCATGAGAAAAAATCCTTCGTTTCTATTTCTGATTTGCCCAGATCGCACAAAGTCACGGGGCAAAGAGAATACGTAGAAATGAAAGGTATAGATCCCATAATAAAAAACAAAGAGCTAAATAAACCAAAATAAACATAGAGATGAATAGCTAGAACTAAAAATAAAGACTGTATACCTCCAAATATTAAAAATGATGTAGCTAGGGCTACCAAAAACCTTTTATCATGAAATTAAAGGGGTTCCTCACAGGAACAGATTCTCCTACCACAATAGAGTAGTCCTCTTCGCCTGGAAGTAGTTAGAAATAGTATATCTTGGAAATGAAAATCAAATGTAGTTGTATTGGCTTAAGATTTGGACCACCAATGGATGTGGCCTCAAATAGCTCTGATTCCAAGTAGGAATTTATAGGGTAAGTTCCTCAGACAGAACACCAAACGATGCTACTCACAAACAGATCATAGATCAATACACCAGTATTCTTGACGTGGTTAAAACCCTCAAAGAGGGAAACAACCCACGGCTCGAGCCAACACAACCACTCAAATAGCTCTGATACCATGTAGGAGTTTACATGGTAAGTTCCTCAGATAGAGCACCAAAGGACACTGCTCACAAATAGATCACAAATCAATACACCAGTATTCTTGATGTGTTTAAAACCCTCAAAGAGGGAAACAGTCCATGGCCTGAGCCAACGCAGCCACTTCAGGCAATTTGTTAATAAAAGGATGAAAATTTACATAAGCTTCTCTCATGAATGGCTACCTTACAAATGACCCTCCATGCTCTTTAAAGAGAGATCATGGACCAATCGAGTGTTAAGCCATAGATCAAGTGTCGGTAATACCGAGGAGAGAATGAACCATTGAATCACTTCATGTCTAGAACATATCATGACCATCAGATTGTAAGTTACAGAAGTACATAGTAAAGAAACACAGTTTACCTAACTCTACACTAGACAAAGTTATACTTAACTATTTTCTATGTTTCAGAATATCATAACACTAGTGAATCTCTAGTGCCCTAGCGCCCAACACTGAAAGGTGAGTGAAGCCCTGGTGCCCTCATTTCCTCGTGTGAAATCTAACAGGAAAGTGAAACCTTGCTGCCTTGGTGCCCAAGTCTGAAACACAAGTGAAACCCTGGTGCCCTCATATTCCCTAGTGCCCTCATATTCATATGCAAATTGACATGGGGAGATCGCAGGGAAGCCAAAAAAATGTGGCTTAGCACTATATTGTGTTCTTATATTAGACCTCAATTAAACACAAAACATAAAATTAAATATAAGCATAATATATAAAATAATTATATTAAATTAACACATTTTAAGATAACATAACATATAAATAATATTAAATTAGCAATTTATAAAATAATATAACATAAAATTAAAATAAATTCTATTGAATTAACAATTTATAATTTAATATAACATAAAATTATTTGTTTTTCTATATTTAATTTTGCTTTAATATAATCTTAATCTTGGTTATGTACCATATCAATATATATAATAATCTTAATATATAATCTTATATGTTTTTTGTTGCAATTAATCATATATTTCACATGCTACATGTGAATAGAAATTTAATGGTGTCATTGGCGCTATTATGATGAAATCCTATGGTATCTTGTGATTAAACATTTGAAGAACCCCTAGTTCAACATGAATACACAATCTGGAAAATGAAAATCCATTCATTAAGATAATTAAAAATTAAAAATATAAATATGATGACACCCAACCATATGTGAAGTGTTCATGTTGAATTTAAATGCACATGAATAGTTCTCTTAGCTATTTAATAAATTGAATAGTACAATGAATTGAGATAATACATTGTTTGAATATAAGAGATATATGTTGGAGGGTTCATGAAAACTAAAAGAGGATGAATTAGTTAAGAATTGTAATCATTTGTTTGTAAATGTATACAAAATAATTTTCCAATAGAAACCATGTTCTCATTTCTAAGTAATGTTCATGGAAGTTATTGCATTCAAGGCATCTTGGTGTTTATCTTTTGAATGGGAGGATTATTTCTCAATCCATGAGAAAGGAACACGATGATGTTGAGTCTAACTTGTCCACAATGAAGTTTATTGATGAGTTGGTTGAGGAGAAAGAAGTTATTGGTCACACAAGTCTATGTTCAAAAAGGGGCTTATATGGTTAAGTATTGTCATAGTCATGATTTCTAAACTTTATACAAAATAGTTTTCCATGAAATACCATATTCTCATTTCAAGGTAATTTCAACTACAACAACCAATGAATTTATATTTTCCAAGGCATCATAGTGCCCATCCTTCAAATGGGAGGATTTCTTAGGCCACATGAACAAAACATGTGATGTCTAGTCCAAATTGTCCACTATGAAGGGTGATGCATGATGAGAGGGTTTAGGAGAAAGAAGACATTTTCTCAATGAGTAAGAATCTGAACTCATATATTAATCCAAATCTATATCTACAATGCTTTGATAATAACAAATTACTAGAAATTTTCCCACTATTTCAACATATATTATGCTTTTGGAGGTAAAGTACCAATGTGACCATTATAAGTCGATTTGGTACCATGGCAAAATATCCTAAACATCCAGAAGTCAATTTAACATATCATAACCATAATTGCCAAGAACCATCGATAATTCATTGAACCAACACATATGATCATTGTAGCTTAAAATTCACATATAGGAGGGATATATCCACCGTGAATAGGTTATTTGTGAACAAACAATAGGTCTCAAGGTTTAACATGGTAAGCACCCAATAACATGGATATTTTAGATGGATAATTTCATCTCCCTGAAATTTGCATTATAATGTTACCATTTGTTTGTCGAATTATTTGTGTGAGTCTTATATGAGTCTCCAAACCATCCCATACCATCAACACATGTATCTATTACAACCATGTAAAATTTCAATGCATGCAAGAACAAACTAAAAACAATTATGCGTTGGCCCTTTTCATAGGTCACTCTATGTGGGGTTAATTAATTAAAGCATAATTTCAATTAATTGGTAAATTTCAAGTGGTGTATTGGTACTTATGGGTTGGCCCACAACAAGTGACAATAAACTTGACATCAATGATAATTGGCTCATGTCTAGCCATCATTTTTACATTCATGGGGACTCATATCCTTAAAGATTGGAAGTAGAAGCATAAGAGACACATAATAAAGTATGTGTGATGCATTGAGGCACCATTCATTTTCATATAAATGATGTTGACAATGATGATGATGATGATTATGACGATGACAATTATGATGACGATGATGATGATGACAATTATGACAATGACAATGACGATGACGATGACGATTATGACAATGACGATGATGCTAACGATTATGATGATGATGATGATGATGATCATGATGATGACGACGATGATCATGATGATGATGAGGATGATGATGATGATGATGATGATGATTGTGTTAAAGATGATGTTAATGAAAAATATGATGAAGAGGGGTAAGAATTTTTCTCAAATGGAAGGGTAACGATTTTTCACAACCTCTAGACAATAAAGAATATTATAAGCCCGCAACTAGTAAATAGTAATAAATAATTTGATCACCTTAGATTTATATAAGTTATAATTTTGTTGTTTGATTGTCGAATTCTTTCTCTGAGTCGTATTTGAGTCCCAAAACCCTCCCATATCGTCAATTCAAGAATCATCCATAAACATGTCAAATTTTAGTGCATACAAACACAAACTGAAAACATTTCAATGTTGAACCCATTCTCAAGTCACATCATGACTAGCTCAATAGACTTTTGCAGCCATCTGGAAATTGATTCACTGAAACTTATAAAGAATAAATAGTGAAAAATAATAAATTATACAATCAACTAATAACACTTTCATATTACGATGACGACTATGAGACTAATGTTGTCATCAAAGCTATAGTCGCATCATGACTAGCTCAAGAGACTTCTACATCCCTGATGAAAAATCATTAGCTCATCAATGACAACAAAATATTATCATTTGTTAGTACCATGCTACATAATCAATTAATCATAAACCAAATTTTAACACCTAAACATTATTTTAGTCCATTTTATAAAAATCATTATGAGACCCCCTTCTAGGAACTTTGTTCATGCGCAATCATGGGTTGACCTTACTTCTCTTTTGTGGGTTCCCCTTACCTACAAATCAAATGCTTTGCTTGTGGTAGAGTCGGCCGTTATGTTTCCAAATGTCCTCAGAAAGATAAATGTGAAAAGGTAAAGGAATACGAAAAAGGAAATAGATAATAGGTCGTTAATAGAACAAGTTACTATACCCATGAGGATAGTGATGGATTATCTAATAGTGATGAATTTGAAACTAAACAAGATTATAAACTACTCATGGCTTATGACAATGATGATTTTTTGGATGCCTTAGAAGAAGAAGAGTTTCTGGAAGAAATCACAAAACTCAAAAGTTGTTTAGAAGAAAAGAATATGATCATAGACACGTTGACACATCAACTCACTGAAAGAGAAAAGAACAATGAAAAACTAGAATGTGAAGTTGTGGGTCTAAGAAAATAACTTGAGAAGGAAAAATCTATTAGTCTTAGATTTCTAAAGGATTAGAAACTTTAAATTAAATCATCAAAGTTAAACGTTCTCCTCTTATAAAGACAGGTCTTGCATATACTGAAGAATCATCCTAATCACAAAAGTCATCAGCCTCGACCAGAAGCTATCTTGATGTAGCAAAGGCTAGTGAACAATATGTCAATAGTAAAAAAAAACCTAAAAGTACTCATCAGGTAAATCATGCTCAATTTACTCCAAGGATGAACATCAACAAAAGCATCAACCAACAGCTAAATAATGGAAAAAGATTATATGATCATAGAAACTTCTTTAATGGACTATTTTTTCATGCCATAACTTTGGGCATAAGGTGTTATGAAACCAGCTCAAGAAAAGATAGAAAAGATAGATCAACGCCTTAGAATTCAGCCTCTTCGAGGGGACAACCTCCTTTACATTACATAAATGAACAATTCATCAATGATTCAAATGACAAAATCTCCTTTCCATATATAGGAGTCTAAGGAGTCACAATATAACCCAGTCGACCTAACAATAATAATATAAAGCCACAAAAATAACAATAGAGGGATTCTATGGGGCACAATAATAACAATATGGGGATAATAGGGGCACAACAATATTAATAAGGGATGTAACTACAATAGTAATGTGGTAATCACTAGTATTATAGGGACCCAACATGCCCCTCTCCTTCAAAAAAGTGTTGTCCTCAACGCTTGAGTAGTTCTGGATGCTTCTGTATAAAATTCTCATCCTCCCATGTGGAATCTTCAGCAGATAAGTTCTTCCACTTGATAAGATGCTTTGAAATTGATTGATTTCGTAGCTATCGAGTTCCTGTTTCTATGACTGCTTCTGGTTCCAATATAATTTTTCCTTCCTTGTCAAGTTCTGGCAATATTGTTTGAACTGGGAGCTTGTCACCTATAACCTTCTTTAAACATGAAACATGGAATACTGGGTGCAATCGAGAAGTTGTACGAAGCTCCAATTTGTATGCCATAGTACCAATCTTTTGCAACACCTTGTACAAACCATAATACTTTGGTGATAATTTATTATATTTCTTAACTAGCTTGTGGGACATTTGCTTATATGGTTGTAGCCGTAGGAATACTGAGTCACCTACATAAAAACTTCTTTCGCTGCAATTTTGATTTGCCTGTTGTTTCATTCTATTTTGTGCCAATACGAGTTTATCCTTTAAGAGTTGGAGGACTTGTTGTTGATGTTCGATGTGATGTTCCACTGCTTAAACCTTAGAATTTTCTCTTAAATATGATGTGATGGATGGTGGTTGATATCCATAAAGTGCCATAAATGGGGTCATTTTTGTTGTTGTATGGAAGGAAGTGTTATACCACCATTCAGCCACAGGCAACCATTTGATCCATTGTGTCTGTTTATTAGATACAAAGCAACGAAGATATCCTTCCAAACAATTGTTTACTATCTCAGTTTGCACATCAAATTGAGGATGATAAGATGAGTTATGAGCTAACTGAGTACCAAGACAAGAAAATAATTCCGTCCAAAAATTTCCAGTGAAAATGGGATCTTTGTCACCTACAATAATCTTTGGGTTTCCATGTAGCTTTTGAGTTGTTTCCATAAATGCAGTAGAAACTGTACTAACTATAAATGGATGTGATAATGCACAAAAGTGTGCATACTTGGTAAGTCTTTCAACTACCACCATGATGACAGTCTTTCCCTCAGACTTGGGTAAACCTGTGATAAAATCCATTGAAACTTCCTCCCAATGTTGGCTTGGAATGGATAAAGGTTGTAATAGACTTGGTGTCTTAATTGTTTCAATTTTATTTTGTTGGCAAACCAAACATTCTGCCACAAATATTTGAATATCTGATTGAAGGCCATCCCAAAAAAAATCCTTCTTAACCATGTGGTAAGTTTTTAAAAATATTTAGTGCCCTCCTAAGGGAGAAGTGTGCAATTCCATAAGAATCTTTTTTTTTAGTTGGGAATTCTTACAGAGGTATAAGCGATCTTTGTACCATAAGAGTCATTTTGCCAGCTAAATGTATCAGACATACTGGAATTTTGTTGTAACTTTCGAATAAGTGCCCACACTTCTTCGTCATTCTTCCATTCCTCCCTTTCTTCGTTTATCCAATCTGGTTGGATAATAGAAATGGCACACAAAAATGCTTCCACATCCTCATCCTTTCTTGAGAGTGCATCTGCCACCACATTTTTCTTCCCTTTTTTGTAGATGATTTCAAAGTCATAACCCAACATTTTTGTGACCCACTTTTGTTGCTCTTCAGAGGATAATCTTTGTTCTAAAAAGTATTTAAGGCTATCATGATCCGTTTTTACCTTGAAGTGTCTTCCCATTAGGTAGGGTCGCCATTTCTTAAGTGCATGGAGTATTGCCAACATTTCCTTCTCATAAATATCTTTGTGTAAAAACTTCCCCTTGATTGGACGACTTTCAAAAGCAATGGGTCTTTCATCTTGCATTAAAACAGCACCAATTCCATTTCCTGAAGCATCACATTCCACAATAAAGGTTTTTGTGAAGTCCAATGTAGCTAAGACCGGTGCTTGGCACATTGCCTCTTTAAGATGTTTGAAGGCCTTTGTTGCTTCTGGAGTCCATGAAAATGCATCTTTCTTTAATAATGTTGTTAGAGGTGCTGCTATTCTCCCATAATTCTTAACAAAATTGCGATAATACCCTGTCAACCTGAGAAATCCTCACATATGCTTTATGGATGTGGGGATTTTCCATTCCTTAATGGCTTTAATTTTTCTAGGGTCTACCTTAACTCCTTCATGAGATACAATATGACCCAGATATTCCACCTTTTTAACTCCAAAGAAACATTTGGATCTTTTTGCATATAATTGTTTCTCCTCCAATAGTTGTAGCACCCTGTCAACATGTTCAACATGATCCTTCCAAGACTTCTTGTAGATTAGTATATCATCAAAAAACACTAACACAAATTTTCTAAGGAATGGTTTGAAAATGGAATTCATCAAACCTTGAAATGTTGAAGGTGCATTGGTAAGGCCAAAAGACATGACCAAAAATTCATAATGACCATCATGAGTTCTAAATGTTGTTTTTGGAATGTCTTCAGACTTCATTCTGATTTGATGATATCCTGAACGAAGATCCAACATGGTGAAGTAAATTGATCCATGCAATTCATCTAGTAATTCATCAATGACAGGAATGGGAAACTTATCTTTAATAGTGAGCTTGTTGAGCTCCCTATAATCTGGACACATGTGCCATGATCCATCTTTCTTGTGCACTAATACAACTAGAGCAGAGAAAGAACTTTGACTCGGTTGAATTATACCAGCCTCTAGCATTTCTGCAACCATACTTTCAATTTCACTCTTTTGGCATAGGGATATCTGTACAGCCTGATGTTTGGAGGAACACTTCCTGGAATCAGATGAATAGCATGATCATGATCACAAATAGGTGGGAGACCTTTGGGAGTCTCAAATACCTTTGAATGATTGTCCAAGACTTTTTGGAGATCTGGAGAAATAGATGATTCCAATGTGGAAACATCTAGCGAACATAATTGTGCAATTACACCCCTTTGTTCCTTTTTTAGAAGCTTTGTCATACTGTTAGAGCTGATAATCTTTCCTAGTTTCCCTGCATTAACCCTTAATTCAACTTCCTTTCCTTCCACAGAAAATTTCATGAAAAGTTCTTGAAAATAAAAGCTATTGTACCCAAGGATTGTAGCCATTGGACTCCTAGTACAACATCAGCACCTCCCATTGGAATGGAAAGCATTGGGCTAGTCAATACATATTCTCCCATCGATAGCTTAATATTATGGCACTTTCTAGAGCAATTTATTGTTCCTCCATTTGCAACCATCACTTGACACTTTGGTGCTGGATATAAGAAGCAATTCAATTCTTTTGCTACCTTACAATGAATAAAATTGTGGGTACTTCCTGAATCAATCAACACTATTACCTTTTTCTTCTTGATTTGTCCTTCTATATTGATGGTTTGAGGAGTGGTAATTCCTGCCAATGCATTACAAGATATGGTCGGATTCATTTCTTCTTTATCTAGGCTTTGTTCCTAGAGTATATCCTCTTCTTTTGACCTTTCTTGCTCCTTTTCTTCTTCCTTTTCGCAATCTATGTAGAATAATTTCTTCTCAGCACACTTATGACCTTTAGTGTATTTTCTATCACAACTGTAACAAAGCCCTTTTGCTCTTTTTTCTTCCAATTTTTGTGGTGTCAACCTTATAGGTTGTGGAAGACTAGGGGCAACAACACTTCCATCTTTATAGTTGTGAGTGGTATGCTTCCTGGTTGCCATAATTTTGCTTTCCATTTTTCTTGCTAACCTGAATGCTTCTCTAATGAATCAGGTTCCCAAAGGTGAACATCATGTTGGATATTATCCTTTAAAGTCCCTATGAACACATCAATCCTATGCTCCTCTGGAATATTTTTTACCCTTATGTTCAATTTTTGGAACTCCTCAATGTGCTCCATTATTGAACTCTTTTGTTTGAGACTTATCAATTGGCTAAAAAAAGTGTTGCTTTTTGTATCCTCATAATGTGCTATCAATTCTTCCGTAAAAATTTCCCAAGTGATAATTTGTTTACGAGAGCAAAGCCATTGATACCATACAAACTGATTTGGTTCCAAATATAAAGTTGCAATACGTACCTTTTGTGTGTTTTTCACATTATTGAGATCGAAAAATTTCTCCATCTGTAATATCCATGTTGCGGGATCCTTGCCATCAAAATTCTTCATATCGATTTTTGGAATATGGTGGGCCTTCGATCCCACATTAGAGTCTATGAAATCATGATTAACATTTCTTTTGTTCACATCATGAGTTTCCTTTAATACCTTTTCACCATTAGTAAGTATTTCTTGTAGAAAATTTCTCAAATTTGTCTTCAAATCTGCCATGTCTGTCTTCAAATCTATCTTCAAATATGCCATGTCTCTCTTCAAATATGTCTTCAAATCTATCTTCAAATCATCCATCTTATCTTCCACGCCCTTTATATTAGATTCCACGACATTTATCTTAGCTTTTGTTAGCTTTTTTGAGAGTGACATTTGTTGCACTTGTTCTTGTAATTTTGATATATCATGTAGCATTTCTTCCTCTTCTTCATGAGTCATGCTAGAGCTTTCAGGTTCCTTACTAGGTGTTTGCATTTTCTTTCCTCGGGGCATCAGTTTCTAATAATAATGCTCTACTATTCCCTTTTAATTCCTTCAAAATAAATTTTCAAACCAATCTTAAGCAAAAATTTAAAAGAATCTACACACCTTTTTTCACTTTGTAGGAGCTTGATATTGTCTCTGATGTATCTTTGTACTTTCAGATCATCCAGTTCTAAAATTGTGATATGTAGTAGCCCTTTGTGTCCTCTTTCTAATGCCACCAGTCTGATCCAAATTGGATTCTCCAAGGAAGAGTTATGCGAAATCTCCCACAGTGACTTGATTATAGACTAGTTCAGTAGAGTGAACTTGTATGACGTGCCACGAGTCACTCTTTCGACCTTTGGCTTTGAAAAATATATACAAGAAACTATAGTCCGTCCTCTTTCTGTTATGAAATTTCAATCTAATGGTTAGAGAGAAAGCTATGACGATTTTTCCCTGGTCATCTTTTTGGAATGTAATTCAGGAGTCTGTAAAAAAACCAACTTCCTCAGATCATATCTCTGTAAATATAGCGCGGAAAGATCTAAAATTTAGACCCGAGGTTCAACATGATTTCTTCTCAAATGGGTTTTTTTTTTAGCTTCTGAAATGTCACGGGAAAAAATTTATAGCGAAAATTTCATGATGACCTATTTGGAGCAGTGAAACCCTAGAATCCAAAGCTTTGATAACAATTGTTATGAAATCAGCTCAAGAAAATATAGAAAAGATAGATCAACGCCTTAAAATTCAACCTCTTCGAGGGGAAAACCTCCTTTACATTACATAAATACACAATTATTCGATGATTCAAATGACAAAACCTCCTTTCTATATATAGGAGTCTAAGGAGTCACAATATAACCCAGCCGACCTAACAATAATAATATAAAGCCACAAAAATAACAATATGGGGATTCTATGGGGCACAGTAATAACAATATGGGGATAATAGGGGAACAACAATATTAATAAGGGATGCAACTACAATAGTAATGTGGTAATCACTAGTATTATAGGGACCCAACATAAGGCTGCTCAATGTGTTTCTTACAAAACCATTATGACTAGAGAAGCACAAAATTAATGGAGTGTAATAGGAATCAAGAAAAGTAACTATAATAACTTTTCTCCTCTTGAAGATGAATTTGAATGTTAATTTTGTAATAACTTTGGTCATGAAGAATTTGAATGTCGGAGAAAATTTTGATGAACTCTTCAAAAGGAGAAAACCTCATCAAATTCTAAGATATGGAGAAAGAATGAATTTCAATCAGAAAGATGTGGCATAGCTTTGTTTGCAGAAGTATATCAAAATTAGGGGTACATCAACAAAAGATGCTCCAAACACATGATAGGTCATAAAGAGAAACTTCATTCATATAATGCTTTAGAAAAGGAAAATAATTTCTCCTTTTGAAATGACACACCAGTTGTCATTGAAGGTAAAGTTTCTGTTCATTTGAAAGAAAAGGTTAAAGTTGGAGATGTCATGTATGTTGATGGCTTAAAACATAACTTGTTGAGTGTCAGTTAAAAGTGTGATCAAGGAAATGAAGTTTTGTTTTGATGAAATGGATGTGTGGCTCATGAGCTTGATATAGGAAAGACCGTAATCAAAGGTACAAGAACTCCAAACAATCTATGCATATTGAAAGGAGGACAAAAACAATGTTGTGTAAGAAAAATACATGAAAAGTCGTTATGGCACAGGAGATTGGGGAATGTAAGTTTTTCTCAAATAAGAAAAGCATGCAGACTCAAGGCGGTTCGTGATCTTCCAGATACCAGAATCCCAGAAAATACCATTTGCAAACCATGTCAAGTTGGTAAGCAAACTAGAGTTCATTTGAATGAAAAAGAAGAATCAACTAGTAAGCCTCTTGAACTCATCCATACTGATTTGTGTGGACCAACAAGGAAAAAGTCACTTCATGGAGAAGAACACTTTATTTTATTCATTGATGATTTTTTGAGAATGTGTTAGATAGGTATAATAAAGCATAAAGATGAAGCATTTGAAAATTTTAAAGCCTTCAAAGCTTTAGTTGAAAATGAATCAAATCGAAAAATCAAATGTCTTAGATCTGATTGAGGGGGAGAATTCATATCAGATGAATTCTTTTATTTTTGTGAACAACATTGATCCAGGTCCCGGTGTGATGAAGGACCCTTCCAAGGCCTTTTACTTTCATGATGTATTAAATTACATTTTTTTAAAAGAACATAAATGAATACATCTACATACACTGAATGTTGACACGTGCATTCCACTTAGAAAAGTGGTTGAATAATAGAATGAAAAGATGAAAAATCTAAATGCACCATCAGATTCTTAACATCGAATAGTGCAAAATAGACTATCCAATTTTTGAATTTTGAGAAATTGAAAACTTGGGGCTTAAGGAATCTTTTGGATACCCCCCTAGATTCCTCAAAGATTCTGCTCCAAAGGTGGACTTGAAATCTGCAACTCTAAAGGCGAATCTGACCTTGCCATTGTGATCCCAATGGAAAACCATCAAAAATGATTGTAAACTTGACTATATTCCAACAAGGATAAAAATTACCTCCTCGGGAAAATTTCAAGGATCATGGTTCCGCTCCCTGTTTCTGCAGCAATCATGGTTCCACCTCCATACTGAAAAATGGCCGAAAAATGCAGAACTCTGATGGAGAAATGGATAGTGCTATTGTGTTTGTGCTATTGAGAAGTGTTGAAACCATATAAAATTTGTCAAAATCTGACAAAGTGAAAATTCACCCCTCCTGCAAAAATCTACCTCGAACGGCGTGTACTGCCTCCTCTTGTCTCGAAATTCGTGCCCCCTCCTAGTTCCTCCATCTATCCCCTCACTAAAGCATGAGAATTTTACATAAAGTTTTGGGCGGATTTGTCAACAAAGTGGTTGTAGGTGGATTGGTTTGCAATCTGTTTAATATGGAGGAGGTCGGTCGGTCAAACCCCGCCTCCTCCCTTTATAACAAACAAAGTTTATTTTAAATACAAAATGGTTCTGTGGGAGGGGCCAGGGGTAGTGGCCCACCACTCCAATATTACATATGAATTTCACGTGGTATGGTTGGGGTGGTGGGGTTGATGGCCTACCACCCTTTTCTTATATTCTTTTTGTTTATATATAAAACTGATTGCACCCTTTCTTAAAAATTCAGATTTGGACCAAAGGAGTGAATTTAACGAGGTGACAATTTCGACCAGAATCTAGCCGGATTCTATCTACCGAAAAAGTTGAAATTGTAGCCTCCTTAAGCCTGCCCAGTCAGCAAAAACTCAACCCAACTTTGATTGCTTATAACTTTCACATACGGATTCAGTTTCACGAATTTTTCACACCACCACGATCAAGATGGTGATGTCTACGCTCTAGTATTGGTTCGAGCATGATCCAAACACATTTATTTTTGAGCTTTCCTGAGTCCTCTTGGTCCTGTGTGTGTCTCTGGAGCCACCTAGATCAAACATGGAATAAAAAGGAAGTTCTTTATTACCAGAACTCCTCAACAAAGTGGCGTAGTAGAAAGAATGAACATAATAGTTCAAAAAATGGCTCGAACTATACTTGATGAATCTGGAACTCCTGCCACCTTCTCGGGTGAAGCTACATTTTCTACCATGACTATTTTCAACAAAGCTAATGTTTGGTTAAATAGCGATCAAACTCCATATGAAGTTTGGTATGGTAAGCCTCCTACTGTAAAACACTTTAGAGTTTTTGGAAGCAAATTTATCATCAGAAGGACTGATGAGAAACTTGGTAATTTTGAACCCAAAGGAGACGAAGGAATTATTCTCGGTCATCCATCCAAAAGTAAAGGATACAAATGTTACAATAAATGTCTTTTAGAAAATTATTGAATGCATTGATGTAGTAATTGATGAAGCATGAAGAAATCTGGAACAAATAAAATCAATAGAGGAATATGACAATGAGGAAGACGGTGAATTCTTTCCCGTATCAAATCAAAATGATATAGAGGAAGAAACCAATGAAGCACCAGAAGAAGATACAATAGATAAGGAAAAGAGTCCATCCAAGTATGTTCAAAAGAATCATCCAGAATCTAAAATTCTAGTTGAAAAAGGGTTTGGAGTATAGACAAGATGAGCTATTACAGGAACCTCAAGTTATCTAGCATTACTATCCTCCAGAGAACCACAGAATGTAAATGAAGCTAGAAAAGATGATTGTTGGGTTAAATTCATGGATGAAGAAATTGCCCAAATTGAAAAGAATGATACTTGGGAATTAGTTCCTACACCTCACGATAAAAATGTTATAGGAACAAAATGGATATTTAAGAATAATTTGAATGAAAATGGATAGGGTTATTAGAAACAAAGAAATAATTGCTTGCAAAGTGTATGCTCAACAAGAAGGTATAGACTTTGAAATAACTTTTACACCTGTTTCCAGACTTGAAGCCATAAGAATGTTTCTTGCTCTTTCTAGTTTTCAAAAACTTAAAGTATATCAAATGGATGTAAAATCATCTTTTCTTAATGGAGATTTAGAAGATGAAGTTTATATTCAGAAACTAGAAGGATTCATTCTAGGAAATGGTGAAAAACTTGTATGCAAGCTCACAAAGGCTCTTTATGGACTAAAACAAGCTCCAAGGGCTTGGTATTATCTCTTTGAAAAATATCTAGCACAACAAGGGTTGACAAAAGGATATGCAGACAACAACTTATACACAAAGACTAAGAATGATAAACTACTAATTATTGTTGTTTATGTTGACGATATCATCTTTGGTAGCAATGAAGAATCTATGAGTCTGAACTTTGCTTCGGTTATGCAACAAGAATTTGAAATGTCCTTACTTCGTGAACTTACATATTTTCTTGGTCTACAAGTTCAACAAAAAAAAATGGTATTTTTCTTTCAAAAACTAAATATCTCAAGAAGATTATGAAGAAGTATGGAATGGAAGATTATAAACCAGTATGTACCCCAATGGTAACAAGATGAAGTCTCGGTTGTAATAATGAATCACCTGCAGTGAACCAACCATCATATAGATCTATGATTGGAAGTCTACTTTATCTAACAGGTACTAGACCTGATATCATGCATGCAATAGGAATTGTCGGAAGGTTCCAAGAAAATCCAAAGGAATCACATCTTCAGGCTATAAAAAGAATATTCAAATATCTTCAAGGAAATCAAGACTTTGTTCTATGTTATCCTAAAGATACAAATATTACTCTTCATGCATATACATATGCAGATTGGGCAGGAAATGTTGATGATCAAAAAAGCACTAGTGGAGGTGCATTCTACATGGGATCATGGTTAGTGTCTTGGTTCAGCAAGAAAAAAAGTTCAACTACCTTATCTACAACTGAAGTAGAATATGTGGTTGTTTCATCTTGCTGCACACAACTACTTTGGATGATGAAAACATTGCAAGATATTGAAATCACATGTACTTCACCCATCTCCATTCTATGTGATAATACAAGTGCCATTAGAATTTAAAAAAATCCAGTCATGCACTCCAAGACAAGGCACATACCAATTAAGTACCATTTTCTACAAGAACAAGTGCTTGAACAAAAGGTTAAATTGGAGTATGTTCCATCTAAGGAAAAATTTGCTAATATATTCAACAAACTTCTTCCTAGAGAAACATTTGAATATCTCAGAAAAAAGTTGGGAGTAGTTTTTGCATCATCCTGTTGTTAAAACTAGTTTTTTAGAGGAAGGTTCCTATACACGGGTTTCTTGAAGGATATTTGTGTATCTACGTGAGTTTCTGTGGCTATAGGAGTGTATATGCTTTTATGATAGAAAAAAGCTGGTTAGAATCTAATATGGGTGCTCGGTATGATATTGATGATTACAGTCTACTGATATGCTTTGTTCATTGATTTTTGTCTAACTGATGAATATGCCTTGATAAATGAGTTGTTGAAAATGCAGAGGTAACACAGGTTCAGGGGGAGAATTAGCCTTCACAAACTTTCATCCTTGATGGCATTATGGTTACTGACTTCAACTATGGCTTTAGATATTCATATCCTGTATAGACTCTGCATGTACTCACGAGGAGGATGGACAACATAATGAGTCTCAAAGGGGGTGAACATATTGGTCCACCCTTTTCTCTTGATTTCAAAGGGGGAGAGTAATTTGGTGTTGCTCGATATCTCTAATAGTTTCTACAGCTTGTAATAATAAACACCAATATGGTTTCCATCAAGTCCAAAGGGCGAGAGTTTTGGCATTATGATACATGTGTTGTCCTAAATGGAAACTCACTCACAGGTCAACTCATAGTGTAATAGGTCAATTCAAAGGCAATATGGAATTGGTAGAGAAGAACGGGAAGTTCAAACAAAGGTCTACTGATCAGAATCAAGAAGTTGAAGGAAAAGGATGTTTTCAAATAGTTTAAGATGTATATGTAGGTTCACCTTATCGAAGCAGTGTATACAAGCAGGTTCACAGAACAAAAAAAGCGTATATATATGCACACACTTTAACAAAAGGAAAAGCATGTATGGGTTGGGAAATCAAGGAAATTCAAGAGTAAATAATACCAAGGGTCAATACAATGGTATTAGCCCACAATATTGAACAAGGTAATGGTTATTTGATCCTCTGCAAAGAATTCCATAGTATCTAAGTGTTTTTTTGGTCTAAGGTATTGAGAAAGGCCAAAAACTATATAAGGAAGAGAAGATCAATGGGCTAGGTGTGAAAGTGAAAGGGTTTCTCAGGAATACTTCTATCTGAAGTATATTTTATGTTGCAAGGGCTATAATTGTGATATGATCTGAAATATTTTGTGCACCTTGAATTCAATGTTGGATCAGGATCATGAGATGGGAAATGACTTATCATTGAATGATCTGATATTGGTTGGGCTAGATCTGATTGCTTACACATGTTTTATTCTTTAAATGTCATGATCTGGGTATGTCTGAAGTCTCGAATAGTTGCGAAGTTGTGAGTTAATATTTGCAAATCTATATGTTGGTTCACCTTGGTAAAGGCACATGTACACGTAGGTTCGACTCTTCCAAGTAGCATATACAAAGGAAAATCCTATTCCTCAGAAATGACTAATCTATCCTATGAGTGTTGTTGTTTTATTGATGTCTATCAATGAAGTCTTCTTAGATGTGAATGTAAAACTGAATGCATAAGGAGTTTTGTGTCTGATTGATTGATTGTTTAAGTGGGAAGGGTTATCTCTTCTATTGACTGTGTAGAGCTCTGTAAATTGATAGTAGATGTTCAGAATATTGCTGGTTGGTATAGAATTGATTCAAAAGTTCTATGTTTCAGTACTTTTGAAGGTATATGCAGGTTTGGTTAACAAAAGAAGTGTATACATGAAGGTTGCGTTCTGTAAGGTAACGTATACATTCTGGTGTATGATTTTTGAGATTACAGTTGGTTCTGAATGATGATGTAGGTTTCTAGGCTCAACATAGTGTTCTGATGATAGTGATATGACTTTTTAGATTAACAGAATGTTGGTTGATGCAATTTGAGTTTCAAATCTCTCATGGGTCTAGTGTGAAAATTTGATGAAACGAGGCCTTCATATTGTGTTGTTGTGTGCTAGGAGCATCTAGTCTGAAAATTAATGAAACGTGGTCCTTGGAAGAAGAGAGACGGTCATAGATTTTGTAGGTCGGCGCCTTCATACTGGTAAACACATCGGCTAGTACAAGAGCTAAGGAGTTGTAGCTCCCTTTCAGAAGAAGCTAGAAAAGGAGAGAAGGTTGTAGCCTTCTGTAGGTGGGTGCCCGCATATTGGTATGAGTCTGCACCAGTACAAGATTGTAAGCAAATCTTCTCTATATTAAAAGAAGACAGAGATGACAATAGTAGGTGGTTTTTCTCTTGCATTGTGTTTCCACCTTAAATCTTGGTGTTCATGTGTTTCTTTTTATCTATGATGGTTTATTATCTTATTATTGCCCTGTATAATAAGATACTGATGCACTGATAAAAGATAAACACATGATAATTGATTAAATCTTAAGTTCTCTAGGTATACACTGGTTTCCTTAATCACAGTTGTGTACACACGCAAGTTCACTTCACTGAAGTAACATATGTAAATCTGATTGGGAATTGAAAATTGATTGAATTGCAAATACTGATTCACCCCCCCTCTTAGTATTATTTCCAACAGGAAAAATCTTGCCCAGTGGAACCATACCATATGGCTCCCACTCTGATCCATCATGCCATCAAACCATTGAAAGAGTTTAGGTGAGCCTGTGAAAAAGAGGGCCAACCAAACATGATGTTAATGGGTGGACCCCATCGACCATTTGGGCCATGAGACTTGTGGGGGAGTTGTATGAGGGAGTTGGTGGCCAAAATACAAGTCTAGATGATATGCACCTTAGTGGAACTATTGATATTTGAAGACTTGAGACCACTAATCTCTCAAAATATTTGAGGAGAGAGCAAGACCAACAGAACCCGAGGAAGTATTACGTATCCCAGGGAGGACACACTAGGCTCACAGTCCTTCGGGCCACTAAGTTTTCAAAGGAATTGAGGGAAAACCTGATAGACCCTCATCACAAGACATGTACATGTGGATCATGTTTCATCCAATGACCTATTCCTTTCGCCTATTCACATGACAAATAAATTTAACATGTTGAGTGACCCAATTTTCCATGGCATGGGTGCCTTGCATAGCACAAGTGGTGATGGTGTGGAAGTGTCATGTGGGCAAGTTGGGGAGCATATGTGTGCCATGTGGTGTTCTACCAATGACATGGCCTCTTTTGAAGGTCCAAACTTCTAAAGGGCATAAATCTATATCTAAGACATATATTGAGGTAAACTTTATATCATTAGAGAGCTCTGAAGAAGGTAAATGTGATGGTAGCATTTATTTTGATATTTGGATACCCTGACAGAAGAGGTTGTTGTAACCCAATATTCATAACAGACCTTGGATATCGGGTCAAACTAGTAACACTTGCACAACGTGATATGGGTGAATGCTTGAAGATGGTCTACACGTTTTGGCCAAATGTGAAGATGAAATTTCAAAATTTTACTCCTTTATCAAATTTAAATCCCTCAAAATTCATATAAGAAATTAGAATTTTTAGTGGGAGTAAAAATACAATTTGTGGAGAATTATGTTGTTATATTAATGATATTTTTTACAAAAAATATTAATGTTGTATAATCTGTCAATTTTCCATTAAATGAAATTCTTGTCCTTGTAAATTTACGCACATATTAAGAGGTATGCATGTATTCATGTAGCATAACTTAGTCTAAAATGTGTAATTTTTAATGTGTGTGTGTGTGTCTATATATATATATATATATATATATATATATATGTATATATATATATATATATATATATATATATATATATATATATGTATATATATATATGTATATATATATATATATATATATATATATATATGTATATATATGTATATGTATATATATATATATATATACATACATATATATATATATATATATATATATATATATATATATATATATATATATATATATATATATATATATATATATATACATATATATATATATATAGATATATATATACATATACATATATATATATATATAGATATATATACATATACATATATATATATATATATATATATATATATATATATATATAGAGAGAGAGAGAGAGAGAGAGAGAGAGAGAGAGAGAGAACTAGGTTATGCATATTAAAATTTTATTTTTCTATGAAAAATTATATTTTTTTATTATTTTTCAAAGTTGGAAAATTAATATTTCAATTGCATTTTTCAGACACGTGTTTACGTAATATTTTTTCTACTATTTAAACAAATACAAATACTAAGAGTACCCTTTTAAAGAGGACTCATAAATCAAGAGGCTTGTATTTTTTGAACTTTATTTGTTTTGTATATTTTATTTTTACTGATTTTTTATTCAGCCCATGTGAAAGCATCCAGAAAAATTTCAAGAGTCGTGTTAAAAGGAAATTAGATGAATAGTATCATATGAATTTGAAAATGTTAAAATCATATGCCATTGGATATAGTATTCCTTCACGAATCAAACATGATCAACTCCACCACTTGAGGACAAATTCAACCTTAAGTATAATAGGGTATAAAATGGTGTTGTAGAGAAATCTGTAGAAAAGGTGTCGAATCTATTATTTTAAGGACTTCAATAGCTCAATCGAGTACTTAAGTGCTCAATCGAGTGCTAGAAACATATAATTCAAATAACTTGATGGCATTTATGAGAGAGCTATGGACCTAGGAGCTCGATCAAGATCCTGTTGTCACCCCCAAAATATAAACATTACAAATTTGAAATCTGCATTTATAGAAAAATAACAACAAACATTAATTCGTAGAAAAGTAAGAGCATGGAAATTACATAATAATTCACAACATGGAAAATTGGAAATTGCAATCTTAAAAGGAGAGAGAGTTCAAAGTAAAGAGGAATTGCGAGAAATAGCTAAAGAAGGGATTAGATAAATACGTCATATATTGAGAGAACAAGAAGATTGTGCAATTCAACAAATTCATGCAAATACAGGAAATTTAAGTTGTCTCACTGATCATATTACCGGCTCCATATTAGCATGCATTAATAAATATGATTCAAAACAAGAAAAAATGGAGAAAAATCACTTGGTGTGATTAATGGTTATGAATTAGAATCCTCTAAAACCACTTGAATTCATGCAAATTATGAAGCACCTTCTTATTGTAATGGTTTAGAATAACCCACAAAAACTAAGGATTTAATTTAATCAAAGAAAATAATTACAATTCATGGCAATATTCCATATATTATTGACATGATTATTATTATTTTTACAATATACCACCTTCTTTACAATATATTATTTACAATAATAATGGTTATTTACAATATTAACGATGAATATTAATCACATTATTATAATTGTTTTATTGTAATTTTAGTAGACATCCTAAACTCATTCAAATATTACCTTCTTCTTTTTTCATTTAAAGTAGTTTTAAAGGTTAAAGGATCATTGCAAATTTCTCATATATCTATATATAGTTGATACCACAAGTGAAAAAATTCAACCCATTATTTCATCTTCCTTCTTTCCTTGCTTTCTCATTATGCCCCCGCTTTGTCTCATGCTCCTAACCATGTTTATAATTTTTAGGTTTTGTTTCTCCTTATTTAAATCTTGGTTTAATTATTAATTATTATGGTATGGAGCTTATGATCCTTACCTCAAGTATTAGACTTGCTTTTTTGTTTTATATATATCAATGCTTTAAGGGATTGTACATTGGTTGTTCACATGTTTTCTTAAAGATTTGATATGATACTCTAGAGTAGAAGGTAATATAGGTTAATTTATATTATTTTTCTTAACAGAAATAGTTAGATAAATTATCCAACAGAGTACTTAGTTTGTATTGATAGTGATTTTTTTCTCCTCACAATGATTTGATACCATACAAGTTGTTGAATGTTGTGGATTTTCTTTAGTAGATGAAATAACTACTTTAACTTTTCCATGTTGTTGCTTTAAGTCTTGAAAATTATTTCATATTCACTAGGCATAATGTATAACTCATATCTAATAATTCCACTCCAAATATTGATCTACAATCTACAACCTTTAGTGTAGTGCAACACTTATGTAGTGACAAATGAATATATGTAACTTGCATTCCACTAAAAACTAATTCACAACATCTCAACAGTCGCTAATCTATTTGCTGCAAATATCATAATACATAATTCTTATTGAACCCTAACCCTCTATTAGTTCTTAATAAATTAAAACCTAACCAACTTAAAATGTTTCACGCAATTCCTTGATATACTTTTGACATATAATTCAGTAGTTGTGTTTCCTTTAAATATTAAGTTTCGATATAACTCTTTATTGTTTTATTATTTTCTAAAGCTTAACTCCTAACTTAATGTCCTATTATCCATTATATTGTTAATCTTTAAACTATATCCTATTATAAGATAATAGATTAAAAAGCATAGATTAGATTCAAGAAAAAATAATTGTTAATTAAAAACATCACTTCTCATGTATTATCTTAGAAAGAAACACATTTTCCTTAAAAATAAAAATAATCTTAGTAAATACCTTATTTTATTTACTAATATGAACATCTTCAGTGTGGTCTTGAAGATGAACCATATTGGTTGGTTTGAAATGCATCAATGATTTGTTCTATTATGTGATTTTCACCGAAAATTTTATTTTCATATATTATTTTATTATTTTAAGTGTAATAAATCATCGCAATTATTTCTTAAACACTTATTATAATCATAATTTTGTGAGAATGATCATTGATTGTTTGTAAAATTTAACATTTAAAATCATATTTAATAGTTAATTTTTATATTTGGACTCAATTAAAAATCAATAAAAGGTTAAAAGTAATATAGAGGAGATGTTGAGGTGTCTATAAATGAACATAAATATTTAAATCTTGCTAAAATAATAATAAAAATTTAAAACTAATTAAAATAATAAAACTTAATTTGTTATATTGTTATTTTGTTTTGGAGTGTTTGTGAAATTTAACATTTAAAACCATAATTAACAGTTAATTTGTATATGTCGACTCAATTAAAAATTAATAAAAGTTTCAAAGTAATATAGAGCCTAGTATCTAATATAGAGCCCTATATGTGGGAGATGTTGCAGTATCTATAAATAAGCATAAATATTTAAATCTTGCTAAAATAATAAAAAATAAATAAATCTAATTAAAATAATAAAATTTAATTTGTTATATTGTAATTTTGATTTGGAGGGAAATGTAATGTTAAGTTAATAGTGGTAAACAAACAAATCATCTTACAGTCTTTATTTGGCACGAACTAATAAATTGAGATATGAAGTGATAAGTAAATTGCTTGCTCAGGGAGAAAAACTTGCATAAATTTAGGTAGGTAGTAAACTATACTAAGTCTACACATTTATAGTTTTACTCCTACATAAGTGTTATGAAAAAACAAATAATGGTGGGAAGCAATGCCTCGTAATTATATGTATTTACATCTTATTCTCGTGCATTTTTTTATGGAAACATTTCTTAAATTGTGGTCGAAAGAAATTAATAGTAAATACGTTATTTAATTGATCATAAGATGTTTTCAAGGACTTTATTTTTGGATAGTTTTACTATTCAAATGTCTAAAATTTATGCATGAATAGTGCAACCACATCCATAAAATATGTAAGAAAATTATCCACTTGGCATTATCTTGTGCAAAGGATGGAATAAGAAGTTATGGTTTAATCAAATGTTTGAAAATTATTTTTTTTAATAATATTGGAAAATAAATATTTATTTTTGAAAGTTAAACATTATAATTCACATTGGTCAATTATTGATCAATAGATAAATGATTGATAGATTCCTGCCTCAGTAGGTACTAATAGCGATTCCATAACCATATTTAAATTTAATTAATAAGCACATAAAAACTTAAGACTTAAAATAAAGTTACAATATAACAAGCTCCTTGACCATGGATATTCACCCCCACTTTACGATGGATACTATTAACATCGAAATAGGTTTTGTTACAATACCATGAGCCAATAGCATGGATTATCAATACCGTATGTTCAAAAACCATAACTCATTTCATAATTAAAATTAAAATATAAAATATATTATACCTTAAATATATCATTGGTCACACAAGTAATAATTCTACATGATACAGATGGAAGAAAGAGAGAGAAAAAAAAAAGGAGAGGGGGTAGAATTTGAGTGGGAGGGAGATAGTGACAAAGTTGGAGAGAGAGAGAGAACGAGGTATGAGAGAGAGGAATGAAGAGAGAGAGGAGGGGAGGGTGAGAAGGAGAGAGAGAGGGGGAGAGAGAGGAAGGGAAGAATAATGATATAGAGAGATAGAGGTATAGAGGGCGGGAGTAACAAGGGAGAGATAGAGAGAGTGAGGGAGAGAGGAGAGAAGGGAAGACAAAGAGAAGGAGATGAGAGATATAGTGAGAGAAGGGAAGAGAGATAGGGAGACATAGAGATGGAGGATGGAGAGAGGGGGAGAGAGAGGAGGGAGATAATAAAAGAGTTCAAGGGGGAGAGAGAGAGTGAATAACAAAGACATAGAGATATAGAGGTGGAGAGAGAAAGGGATTGACGAGGGAGAGAAGAAGGGAGGGAAAGTGAAAGAGGGGATAAGGAGGGAAGGTAGAGATAAGGAGAGGAGAGAGATGAGGAGACAAATGAAAGAGAGAGAGGGAGACACGTGGATGGAGGGAGTAGATAAGGGGGGGGAGAGAAGGATATGGGGAGGGAGATAGTGACACAGTTGGAGAGAGAGAGAGAGAGAGAGAGAGAGAGATGAGGCAAGAGATAAAGAGAGGTGGAAAGGAAAGGGAGAGAGAGGAAGGAAAAGAGAGAGGACTTGAGAGAGATAAGGAGAGAGGGAGCAAAGAAAAAATACGTAAAGAGAGAAAGGTGGAGAGAGAGTGAGGGAGAGAGGAGATTATGAGGGAAGACAAAGAGAGAAGGGGAACAAAGATAGAGAGAGAATGGGAAGAGAAAGAGAGAGGGAAAGAGAGTGAGAGATAGATAGATATGGAGAGATAGTGTGTATGTTTCCAGAGTGAGATAGAGATAAAAAAGTAGAGATGGAAGGGATATAGGGATATAGATGCAAGGGGGAGAAAGGCAAGAAGAGAGAGACAAAGAGAGGGAGGGAGGGAGACGTATATATAGATGAAGAGAGAGAGAGAAAATGTGTGTTTTTTTTGTGATGATATAGAGAGACAAAGAAGGAAAGATAAAGAAGTATATAAATATATATGGTAAGGGTGGAGAGAGAGAAGGAGAGAGACACTACAAGGAATAAACCCTCTAGTAGAGGTTTTTGTTGAAGCCACTATAAAAATAGCCTAAAAAACTGTCTTTAGTGGAGGTCACTAGCAGTGTTGGGCAGGCAGATGTTTTAGTGGAAGTTTTTTGATGGTGTGTTTATAATACACTAACGCACCAATGTCTTACTATAACTAGACACACTAGTGCCTAATAGCATATGGTGGGTTGTGGAAAATTTATTTGTTATAAAAATAAAAAAATAATGGTGGCTAGGTAGATAAGGTGCATCGGTGCATATACTACTCAATAGCACCATAAAGGGATTAACTTTAAAAAATTGTTGGCTGTAAAATTTGTTTTTCCCATTCCGTTGTTATACTCTCAAGTCACCCTAAGTGTTAAACCTGTATACGAACGCCCTAATGCATAAACAATATGGTACATCGTTGTGCAGTTTTAATTTGAAAGTAGTAGTGTGCTTCTTATATTATATGCACCATTGCCATTAATTGAAATTAAGGCACCAATGCTTAATAGAAAATGGTGCACCATTACATGGTTATTCCTTATACAAATAAAAACAATGTTGCACTATGTAGATAAGGTGTAGTGGTGCATATACTATTTGATAACACCATACAAGGGTAAAATTTAAAAATTATGGCATTCATAAAATTCATTTTAACCATTTCAGTCTTATACTCGCATAAAGCATCGATGCTTTCCCTTTTTACAAAATCCTCAATGCATAAAAAACATGGTGCACAATGGTAAGGTTTTTAATTTGAAAAAAAAAAATTCACTAAACATATAATAAGCATCACTTTCATTAATAGAATTTTGTATGTCCCAGTGCTTAATATATAATGGTGCACCATTTGAGGGTTATTATTTTAAAAGTAAAAAATAGAAATGTGCTAAGCTGCTTTGGATCACTAGTGTGTATACTACTTTGTAGCACTAGACTAGTGTTAAATTTTAAAAAATGTTAGTTGCAAAATTCATTTTCACCACTTCAATGCTACACTCTGATGAAGCCTTAGTGCCATGACCTTTTCTGAATGCCCAGGTGCATGATCAACATGGTCCACAATTGTTGGGTTTTTAATTTAAAACAATGGTGCACTATGTGAATCTGGAGCACCTATTTGTATACCACTCGATGGTGCCAAACAAGGGTTAAATTTTAAAAAATGTCATCGTGAAATTCATTTTCATCATTTTGGTGCTATACTCCCATGAAGCATCGGTTCCATTACTATTTTTTGAAATGACCCAGTGCATAAATAACATGGTGTACCACATAATATTTTTAATTTAAAAAATGGTGGTGCTATTCATAAATCATCTACACTGGTGCTACGGGTACTCGAGTGCACTAGAACAAGGTTAAATTAAAAAAAAATAGCATCTATAAAATTAACTTTTACTATTTGCAGTTTCGTACAGCTCTCAAACCCTGGTGCTAATTTTACCTCTGTGAAGCACCCTGCTATCGGTGCTTCCCTTCCTCTCCATCCTTTCATCTGTTGCTCACTGTGTGTCCTTCGATTTTTGTTAAACGATGATGAAATATAACTTTTCGATTACATGGAAACCATGCCTCCCCAATGAGAAACTTTCTGATTACTATCTATCTTTATTGCTAACTTAATTTTTTTTGCAGAGTATAATTGAAAATTAAGTAAAAATATTCATTGTATTTTTTTATATTTTTTTTGCGTAGTTCATTCGAGTGGTTCAACTCACAACGTCCATAGTGCACCCTATACATTTAAATGGTGCATCGTAAATCAATGCATAAATTTAATGAATCGTAATTTTTTAATATTATGCGATGCCTTTGGTAAATGCAAATGCACCGGACCCTAAAGTTCCACGATGCATTTCCTTAAAAAAAAAAAATTACGGTGGTGCATTGGGTAATGGATCGAAAGAAATGCTAATCGGTGCATAAGATCAATGCACCAAGATATTACCTTCGAGGACACACTTTCATAAAAATTATTATTTTTTTTGGCAGTGCATCTGATAAAAGTAACTTCCTCGTGGGTCTATTTTTACCAAACATGACACATAGTATTAAAAAATCATAGCTTGATGTGATCATTAACCATAACGTTCTAGTTCAATGTGTTGACGTAAAATTAATGCATCAATGTGAAATTTTATTTTGACACACTACATTGAAAAATAAAAATAACTAATGTTATGCAAGCATGTTCACCAAAAGCGGTGCATCTAGTCGATGTATGCATTGTGGCCAGTGTATTCCTATTTTTTTTATGCACCAAGGTAGATTTTTTTTTTAATTGGAAGTTAGATGTCCATATTTATAAACAATATTTTCATTTAATAAAAAAATTTATTTTATGTATGAGGTTGATGTATTTTATATGTCCATCATCCGAAGACGTCAACGAAGAGAGGAGAAACAACAGTAGGAGCAAAGGGTTGACCAGTGCAATGTGGTAAGATAGTGAGAGGCATGGGAGGGGGAGAGAGATTTGTACCATCTCCGTATTGCAGTAGTGACCAAGACCTCTTGAGAACTGTTGGCCCCCTTAAGTACCATGAGGCAACTACATATCTATAGGGGCACTCCAGGTTGTTGGTACACCTAATCTTCGGTGGGATGACCACCGACAGGTTTTCCATGTCAGTCCTGACATGTGGTACCATCCCACTGAGGAGGACATGTATTTTATTACTGAGATGTCCAAGAGAAGGGAGGATTTTCTGCAATTCCCTAATGTCCCCCTTAGTGTTGCAGCATAGACTCAACTTACCTACTCTCAAATATACATTGGGGATCATGTAGTTTCTCCAACGGACTTTTCAAGTGTCCAATGGAAAACTGCAGATCTCTTATTTTGGCATAAAGGAGGTTATGTGCCTCTCACTATTAGTGATTACCATTGCACACTCTACTAGTGATGGGCAGTGCATTAGTTTCCCTCTTTTGTTTTATGTTGATTCTTTGATGTAGAGGTCGTGATGTACTAGATGGTCTGTCTTTTCTACGACAGTTTTGTATAGCTTTAGATAGATGCAATGCTATGACAGATGGGAGTTCAAACTTCCCTTTTGCTTTAGAGATCCTTTTCTTTTGAGAGGTTTCTAGAGATAAGGCCTACTTTTGACTGTCACCATCCTAGGTCAATGGCTGAGATACAAATGCACATGTGGGGTGAGATGATGCCCAAGAGGGTCTAGCTGGAGTATCCGACTAGGATTTCCATCAATGCACTTGGGCTACTATCTATTGAGTTCAACCACATGTTCATCTTGGTGACGTGTCCTTACATGGGGATGGATTGGTGACAGTGTCTTGACATCCTCTTCACATAAGACGAGCCAACAGATGATAGAAGTAATATTAGTGTTTTATTTAAATTAATCTAGTTTCATTTTATTGTCTTGATTAATTAGAATAAAATTTATTTTAGCATGTACTTTAACTTGTTTTATTGAATTGTTTAATGAAATTGTCTAATTATTGTTGTGTTCTATATATTGTAAATATTGGCACATTCATTAGGGACATGCCTCCTCCCCCACCAGACACAGATTCATGGTCATGCGGCCATGTAGACTTGATATTAGATTCAAGATGGAGTTGGTGACTGACTTTCTACACTTTTGGTTGAGGAGGGAGTATGCCATGTGACATCTCGAGACATTAGGGAATATCTTAGGCTCTTAGAGCTCTCAAGGGACCTGTCGCGTAATATGGTGAGTTGTATGCATCATATCACTAGAGCTACTAGGATATTGGCAGCGAGGATGGACTTTCATGTAGATACATAGTCTTAATCCAATACACCCCATCAGATGATGATCAAGGTGGTGATCCTTTCGGTAGTACTCCACCTCCTCCTCATTCACCTCAACCACTACTTGTTTATCCTCAGAAAGTAGACCAACCACCTCCTCTGCCACCCCATATTTTGACTCTTAAGGCAGTTGAATATCCATAATCTTCTTCTATAGCTTAGGCCTCCACTAGTATTGTTGTACGAGATCTTTTATAACAGTTATTTGACTTGATTCAGTTATTTGACTTGTTTATATATATATATATATATATATATATATATATATAAATTTTTTTGTTCATGCTGGTGTACTTAATTTATATGTTACTGTTGATGTGTATATTTTTAGGTCATGTTAGATATGATCATTTAATGCGTTTGCAGATAGATGTGTATGTTATAGATGTTATTTGACATGATATATATATATATATATATATATATATATATATATATATATATATATATATATATATATATATATATATATATATTTGAGGAAGTGTGTGGTGATGATGATAGACAATGGTTATGTTTTGTTAGATGTGATCAAGTTGATGATGCCTTATTAGATTATTAGATTTGTGTCTAGCTAATGACATTTACATGTGCTAGAGGTTTATATAATTATGTCGTAAAGCATTCCCCTCTGAGAAGAACTTCCCTCCAACCCACATGCCATCATTTTACATCATTATATTATATGTTAGACAATTGGAAAACGCTCAACCATTTGATCATCCTAGGTGAAAGTAGTTGGAAGAAATAGTTATTAAACCCTAACCACTTAAATTTTCTTATGGTTTTCTGGTTCTTTTTACAAGTATGCCTAGAAATATTCGATGTCACTGACGCTCACCTTGACAAGGAACCACCTCGCACAACAAGAAATCTGAGTCATAAATCTGATTGCTCTATTCCATTAACATCCCAACACGATGTGCTCCTACTTTCGGATACCCCATAGGTGAGATTCTAACCCACACTGATAGACTCAAAATGCCCATTATTATTAGCCTTCATCTCATTGCCTCTCCAGCAAAGAACACTGCCAGTTCCATTCATCACTCCACAAATATGATTTCGGCCTACTATTATTTTTGATAAATTCATCTCCTTCAAAATCCTCTTGCGTTTTATGGTCGAAATCCTATCAATAAAATTCCATTAAAGAAGATGAAATCCACTTTGCCTCATCCAGTAGAAAAATCCTTGTGTTGTTAGATATTATTCTTTTTTGCTGAAAATTGTTGTGAAGCGAGTCCTTGGTAAAGAATACTAGCAATTAATTCTTGGAAAATTATTTTACTTGTCTAGATGGGTCAATGGAGATTTGTATCAAATATTTAGTGATTGAAAATTCTCTAGGTATTGTGCTTTGGGAATGCTCTAGGTATTCATTGTTGTGTATATGTATTTTCATATGGAATTTGTGGCAGAAGAAGCTTTTTGAGTGATACTTTCCAATGTTTTGTAAATTGCTATGATGCATTCCCAAAGATTATGCAATTTCAGCAAATGTAAACTTGGAGATGAATTCCCCAAAGTGATGATAGGTGGTACTTCATTTCACCTTGAGAGTATGCATTCCTTCTACGTGAGGATTTCAGATTCTAATGTGCTTTGGTGTATACATGTTTATTATGAATATTGTTTGTGATGGGACCAAACTGCCAGATGTTCGGTGAAGGAGCAGATGGTAAACTTGCATTTTTAGTTCAAATATGAGGTTGAACTCAAATTTTATCTTTTGAAATTGTTACACACTTTGCTTGAAGGACATTGAAAATAAGTTATTTAAATTCTGAAATTAACTTTCTTGGGTGGCTGAAGAAATCCTGAGTTTTGAATAACAGGGGAATTTTGTGGGGAGGTATTGGTAGTGGTGATGGTTTTGATGCCGCAGGCCGAACTTATTTGACAATTATGGCTTGCAATTGCTTACTTGCTGAACAAGAATGAGGTGGGTAGACAATGAGAGGGGGATTCTATTAATCTTCCAATGCTTGACACGTTCTTTCTAGAGCAGGGAAATATTTCTTTTGAAGGAGGAGACTAACAGTTTCATTCTGCTACAAGACATGAGAATGAGATTAAAAATAAGAGAGAAACCCAGAAGAAGAAGAAAAAGGATATGACACATGTTCGTGTTCTTTTCAGAAGAGGAGGAAACGTTGCCTTCGCATTACATAAATTTTCAATTAAAAAACTACATTGCCTCCCCTTTTTTATTGTAGAATAAATTATGCCACAAATAGTATATTTTCTCATCAACATGAGTGATGCTTCAGTCCTAGTTACCTTCTTGAAAAAAAACATGCATATTTCGGTTCATCTCCTCCTAAATTTGTTGAATAATATTTTTGTTTTAAGGAAGTGTAAAGTTCCAATTTACTTAGTTGAGAAATTTCTTCAAAATGGGATTTTTTTCTTAAATGTATAAAATAGTCATTTATGATTGAAGTAATCTTAATTTTTTAATTCTACGGTTCAAATATTTGATTTTTCACATTTCCCAATTATAGTCATAACTAGTTTTAAACATTATAAAAACCTCATTCTGTTCTGTAGGTGGATCATCTTCCTATAGTTTCGATTATGTTCTAGCAGATAATAGGCAATTGCTTTGCAGTGTTTTCAGAATTCAAGATGGATGAGCTCAACCTTTTGCACCCTCCTTTCAAAGTCATCAAGGTTGAAATTTTTCCACGCATCTAATGGGTTCCATTCAAGCTTTTCACCCATTCCGATATTGGGAATAAATTTGTATTAGAAATGCTGTGAACATACCCATGGAAGCACATATGCAAACCATGACAATTTGGGGTTCAAAAAACAAGTACAAAACACAATTTAACCCATACTTTGAAATCTTGGGATTTTGTCACTGTTGTCTACTCTACGATCGTAGAAGTTTCAAATGATCGATATGGTCATTTATGTCTTAGTTCATGTTTCCCCCTTATGTAATGTGATGCAATGAAGGAATCTTTAGTTTATATATTTGGGAGTGTTGAGGCTAATGGAAGCCTACTTTACAATGGTTCATTCAACTCGAACACCACTTTTATACTTGTCTATTCAATATTTCCATCTTCAAGGAATGGATCTCCCTGCCAAAGACATTCTATGGAACTATCATAGCCTACTCTCATTCAAGTTTTCCTTGTGCATATGCATAACTCTCAGGATCACAAGTCTCATGAACACGAGCCATCAAAGAAACATTGCCATGTTGTTTCTAACTGTGAGTCTGTCGGCTTGAATTGATGTCACCAACATGATGTCCAACAACTTCAATTATCTTAGCAACCAACTAAGGTAGACAAGGGGTCCATGAACTATCATTCATTCCAAAATGTTTATTCCGATATGTAATAGTTTCATTCGATGTGGACTAATTATGACCTAGGAACAAAGCTCAACTGATTGGTCAAAATTCCAAAGGAGGGAATAGTCAATACGCTTTTTGCAACAATACCATAGCGATCACTATGTAATAGACCAGAGGAAGAGTTCAACAACTTAATACCTAAATTTTTCTCATTAAATATCATGTTTCTACTTATGATGATCTTTCGTTTAATAGGATAAAAAAGGGTAACCAAGGAACCACACTACTAAAGCACTGACGTTGGTCTATGTACATTTTTTCCTCAATGATCTCATGCTCATCATGGCTATCTTGGACATCAGAAGGTTATGTACTATTTGATAGAAAATTCAAACTTGAAGATGGCTCAATGAGTAATGGAGCTTACACATATGCAAACCATGACAATTTGGGGTTCATAAAATAAGTATATAACACAATTGAACCTATATTTTGAAATGTTGGGATATTGTCACCACTGTCTGCTCTAGGATGACAGAAGTTCCTAATGATCGATATGGTCATTTATTTCTTGGTTCAAGTTTCTCCATTATGTAATGTCATGCAATGAAGGAATCTTCAGTTTATATATTTATTAGTGTTGAGGCCAATGTAAACCTACACTATAGTGCTTCATTTATTTGGAACACCACTTTTATACTTGTCTATTCAATATTGCCATCTTGAAAGAATGGATTCCTCTGCCAAGGACATTCTATAGAAACATATTACAATCCCATTGTCATTTCACCGCAATCTTCACTTGGGGTCAACAAACTAAATCCCAAGTATGATTCTTCAATAAGGAATTCATTTAAGCTAGCATAGCCTACTCCTATTCAAGTTGTCCTTGTGCATATACATAATTGTCACGATCACAAGTCTCACGAACACGAGCCATCAAAGAAACATTTCCATGTTGTTTTTGACTACAAGTCTGTCGACTTGAAGAGATGTCACCAACATCATGTCCAAGAGCTTCAATTGTCTTAGCAACCCACCAAGGTAGACAAGGGGTTGATGAAATTTCATTCACTCCAAAAGGCTAATTAGGATATGTAACAATTTCATTCAATGTGGAGTGGTTACCAATTGACTCAGGAACAAAGCTCGACTAATTGGTCGAAATTCCAAATGAGGGAACAATCGATATGCTTTCTGCAAAAGCACCAAAGGGATCACTATGTAATAGAATAGAGGAAGATTTCAACAACTTAATACCTAAAGTATTCTCATCAAAGATCATGTTTCTACTTATGATGATATATTGTTTTATAGGGTAAAAAAGTTGATAGGCTTTATATTCTTCAGAATAGCCCATCATGATGCAAGCGTGAATATTTTCATGCAATTTCTTCCTACAATCATCGGAAATGTGTGCCTAAGAAACACATATGAATTCTCTGAGGTGATCAAGATTCTTTCCACACCATTTCTTGACTAGAGTCACATGACTGATAGCTCTAGTTGGAATAAGGTTCAAGAGATAGTTAGCACAGTAAACATATTATAACCAAAACTTAGTTGACAGCTCTTTGTCTTGTAACAGGTAGCGAGTGATCTTGAACAAAGTGTTATTCTTCCTTTCTTCCATGCCATTCCACTGAAGGGTAAGAGGGACAAACCTCTTCTAGGAGATACATGATTGAACAAGGTATTCTTCAATCTGCTCACTCACATATTCTCCACCATTATTACAAATAAAACATTGAAAATGAGTATTGGTTGTTTATGGGATGATTTAAATCAACACAGCTCAAAGTTTTGAAAGTAGGGGACACAAATAGGTTCCATTTCGATCATAGGGTGAAACACAGTTGATCCAACACCCTCTTTAGTTCAACTACAACTAGCTACTAAGGTAGAAACCCAGGCGAGTTTTAGTAGCAATTCTAGTGTCTGTTGACGAACCTTAAAAGCATCAGCATCAATAGAAAAGGAGGAAACATCTAAGCTAATTCAATTACCATAACTCCCAATAGGTGGGAACTCGATAGGGCTCCATATAGGACTTAGGGTCAGGCACCTATGCATGAAATCTAGGGGTTCCACACATATTTGTGCAGTTCATTCTCAAAGTTATTATCAGTCAACATCTTGTTGGAGCAGCCTCTATGCAAATCAGTTTTCAAATGAAGGAAACAAATCAACTTTGTGTTTATCCAAAATCAAAATCAGCTCAAACTTAGCTTCTTTCTGTTGAAATTTAAAGATATATCTTATTGTAACGTTTGTTTTTTGGAACCAATGTGTTGAATTCGAAGAGAAAGCTTGTTATAGTGTGAATCTAAGGGTCATTCTATATCTGTGAGAAATCATGTGTTGAGGCCATTTATCACGAGGTTGATTTTGTGATATAGCATGAGATGGGTGCTACTATAAATAACACATACAAAATATTCTGCAACCACCAAGTCCGCAATCTTACAATTTGTGATTACGAACTCTGTTAATTCAACTTGAACGTCTTCTCTAAATCAGTGGCTATATTAAAATATATCTAGGGTTTCCATCACATCTTTGAATTTTCATATGAATCAAAGAAAACTTGGATGATGGGGGCATGGATGGGGAACTCTTTTTCATGTTCTTTTCGAAAGAGGAGGAGACACTTCCTTCGCATTACACAACATATTTTCAATTGAAAAACTACATTGCCTCCCCTATTTTTTTGTAGAATAAATTATGCCACAAATAGTATCTTTTCTCGTCAACTTGAGTGATGTTTCAGTACTAGTTACCTTCTTGAAAAAAAACATGCATCATTTCGTTCATCTCCTCCTAAATTTGTTGAATAATATTTTTATTTTAAGGAAGTGGAAAGTTCCAATTTACTTAGTTGAGAAAATTATTTAAAACATGATATTTCTATTAAATGTATAAAATAGTCATTTTTGATTGGGGTAATCTTAATTTTTTATTCTAGGGTTAAAATATTTGATTTTTGAAATTTCCTAATTACAATCATAATTAGTTTTAAATTTAATAAAACCCTCATTCTATTCTACACTTGGATCATCTTGCTATATTTTTTATTATGTTGTACCAGATAACATGCAAATGCTTTGCAGTGTTTTCAGAATTCAAGATGGATGAGCTCGATCTTCTACACCCTCCTTTCAAAGTCATCAAGATTGAAATCTTTCCACACATCCAATGGGTTCCATTCAAGATTTTCACCCATTTCGATATTCAAAATAAATTTGTATTAGAAATGTTGTGAACATGCCCATGGAAGCACATATGCAAACCATGCCAATTTGGGGTTCATAAAACAAGTACAAAATATAATTGAACCCATACTTTGAAATGTTGGGATATTGTCAGCGCTATCTACTCTACACTGGCAAAAGTGTCGAATGATCAAGATGATCATTTATGTCTTGGTTCAAGTTTCTCCATTATGTAATGTGATGCAACCAAGGAATCTTCAGTTTATATATTTGGCAATGTTGAGGCCAAGGGAAGACTACTTTACTTTCATACTTGTCTATTCTATATTTCCATCTTCAAGGAATGGATCTCCTTGCCAAAGACATTCTATGGAACTATTGTAGCCTACTCTCATTCAAGTTTTCCTTGTGCATATGCATAACTCTCAGGATCACAAGTCTCATGAACATGAGCCATTAAAGAAACATTGCCATGTTGTTTCTCACTGTGAATCTGTCGGCTCGAAGAGATGTCACCAAGATGATGTCCAATAGCTTCAATTGTCTTAGCAACCCACCAAGGTAGACAAGGGGTCAATGAACTGTCATTCACTCCAAAAGGTTGATTAGGATATGTAACGGTTTCATTAAATGTGGATTGACTATGACTCAAGAACAGAGCTCAACTAATTGGTCGAAATGCCAAAAGCAGGGAGTAGTCGATATACTTTCTACAACAATACCAGAGGGATCATTGTGGAATAGACTAGAGGGAAAGTCAAACAACTTAATGCCTGAAGTATTCTCATCAAAGATCATGTTTCTACTTATGATGATCTGTTGTCTAATAGGATAAAAAAGGGTAACCAAGGAATCAGGTTACTAAAGCCCTGAGGTTGGTTTATGTACATTTCTTCCTCAATGATCTCATGCTCATTGTGGCCATTTTGGACATCGGAAGTTTATGTACTATTTGATAGAAAATTCAAACTTGAAGATGGCTCAATGATTAATGGAGCTCACTCATATGAAACCCATGACAAATTGGGGTTTAGAAAAGAAGTGCATAACACAGTTGAACCCATATTTTGAAATCCTCGTATATTGTCACCATTGTCTTCTCTACAATGACAGAAGTTCCTAATGATCAGTATGGTCATTTATGTCTTGGTTCAATTTTTTCCATTATGTAATGTGATGCATCCAAGGAATCTTCAGTTTATATATTTGGCAGTGTTGATGCGAATGGATTCAGCTGGAACACCACTTTTATACTTACCTATTCAATATTGTCGTATTCAAGGAATGGATCTCACTGCCAACGAAATTCTATCAAAACATATTACAAACCCATTGACATTTAACCATAATCTTCCATCAAAACATATTACAAACCCATTGACATTTAACCATAATCTTCCCATGGGGTCGATGAACTAAATCCCAAGTGCGATTCTTCAATAAGGAATTCGTTTAAGCTATCACAGCCTACTCCCATTCAAGTTGTGCTCATGCATATGCATAACTGTCACGATCACAAGCCTCACTAACATGAGCCATCAAAGAAACGCTACCCTTTTGTTTTTGACTACGAGTTTGTTGGCTTGAAGAGATGTCACCAACATCATGTCCAACAACTTCAATTGTCTTAGCAACCCACCAAGTTAGAGAAGGGGTCGATGAAATTTATTTTACTCCAAAAGGTTGGTTACGATATGTACCAGTTTCATTTGATGTGAATTGACTACCATTCGACTCAGGAACAAAGCTCCACTGATTGGTCGAAATGGCAAATGAGGGAACAGTCAATATAGTTTCTACAAAAATACGAAAGGGATCACTATGTAATAGACTAGAGGAAGAGTTCAACAACTTAATACCTAAAGTATTCTCATCAAACATCATGTTTCTACTTATGATTATTTATTGTTTGACAGGGTAAAAAAGTCGATAGGCTTTAGATTCTTTAGAATAGCCCATCATAATGCAAGCGTGAATATTTTCATGTAATTTCTTCTCGCAATCATCAAAATATGTGCCCAAGAAACACATATGAATGCTCTCAGGTGGTCAAAATTCTTTCCACGCCACCATTTCTAGACTGGAGTAGCATGAATGATAGCTCTAGTCTGAATAAGGTTCAAGAGATAGTTAGCACACTAAACATATTATACCCAAAACTTAGTCGTCAGCTCTTTGTCCTGTAACACGTAGTTAGTGATCTCAACAAAAGTCTTACTCTTCCTTTCTTCCATGCCATTCCACTAAGCATTATGAGGGACAGACCTCTGCCAAGAGATACATGACTGGGCGAGGTATCCTTCAATCTGTCCACTCGCATATTCTCCACCATTATTATATATAAAACATTGAAAATGACTATTGATCGTTTATGGTAAGATTGATATCGACATGCTTCAAAGTTTGGACAGTAGGGGACACACCTAGGGTCCATTTCGATCACAGGGTGAACCGCGGTTGATCAAACACCCTCTCTAGTTCAACTATAACTTGCTACTAAGGTAGAAACCCAGGCGTGTTTCAGTAGCAATTCTAGTTTCTGTTGACGGGTCTCAGAAGAATTACCATCAATAGCAAAGGAGGCAAAATCTAAGCTAATCTGATTATGGTAACTCCTAATAGGTGGGACTCGATAGGGTTCCATCCAGGACTTAAGGTCGGGCACCTGCGTGTGAAATCCAAGGGTTCTGCACATATTTATGTAGTTTTTTCTCGAAATTATTGTCATTCGACAGCTCATTGGAGCAGCCTTTGCACAAATTAGTTTTAAAACGAAGGAAACCAATCAGCCTTATGTTTATCCGGAATGGAAATTAGGTCAAATTTAGCTTCTTTTCGTTGAAATTTGAAGATATAGCTCATTGTAAGGTTTGTTTCTGGAACCAATGTGTTGAATTCGAACAGAAAGCTTGTTATAGCATGAATCTAAGGGTGATTCTATATCTATGAGAAATCATGTGTGGAGGCTGTTTATCACCAGGCCGGTTTTTCTATATAGCATGAGATGAATGCTATTATAAATATAATAACACATATGAATTATTCTGCGACCACTAAGTCGTAATATTGCAATTTTTGATTACCAACTCTATTAATTCAACTTGAACGTCTTCTCTAAATCAGTGGCTATATTGAAATATAAGGGGTTGCCATTACATCTTTGACATTTCATATGATTCAAAAGAAACTTGGATCATGGAAGCATGAACAGTGAACTTGTTTTGAAACAAAAGAAAGGGGGTGATGAAAACAGAGTCTGGGGTGTCTCCATTTTCTGTATTTTTACGCGCTCGATCCTGAGACCTGTGGGTTATAGGCCCACGAAGCCTATCAGCGCAGCTCTCACCTCTGAAATTTCCACAAACACATTGCCGGCTTCAGCCAGAACCTTAATCCTCTCCTCCTTAGGATCAAGCCGTTGCTTCTCTGGATCTCCCCTGTCTCCCTGGTTAAAGGTCTTCTCTTGGGCTTTCAAAATTGTATCAGCAAAACGATTCCTTAACAAGGCAGCACGATAACGTTTGTCTGGGGAGACCTGTCTCTCAGATGGAGCACTCTCCCCTTCTTGTCATGGATCTGCAACACTGCCGTTTTTATTTTTAACGTTGATCGCATTAACATTGCATCCACCCCCAGGGAATCAAACCCTGCTATTACATTTCAACTCCTCTGATTCTCCTTCGCCCCTGATCACCAGCACACCGTCCTCGATGTGCATTTTGACATTTTCTTTAGCCTGAAGGAATCCTCCCTCTCCAACTCGTCAAGCTCCCCCTTGACATAACTGATGGTATTCTCCAATCTGGGCTTGACCACGTTCTCGAGCGCATTGACCCTGCGATTCGTGGCCTTGATGGCCTCGTCGAGTGTCAGAAACGAGGTCTGCAACGAGGCCAACTCCACCAGTACCTCGACGGCCTTTATGTAAGCCGATCGGCAGAGCTGTATCTGCTGCCCGCCACTGTACCAACTTGGAAACTTCTGCATTCAAAAAAACATATAAAAAAATAAAAACACAGACTTAGTTATCTTCTTTGGCGTCCCAGGGCACTCTCGCCCCTTCACGTGGCCCTGCACTCAACACGCTTTCCAATCCGCGAAACCAGCCAGTGTTTGTTACACTGATAACACAAATACGCCATGGACTCTTCATTGTTTTCGGCTTCCAGGCATTAAAACGAAAACAAACAGTTAAGGCAGGGAATTAGTGAATGTCAATCACAAAATTGCCTGAGGGGCCTGACACATAAAATAAAAAAACACAGAACAGACACAAATTCACAAGACGTGTTTCCATATCAATTCACAAAGACGCATTTTTATTATTTACAATCTCAGGTTACAATTTAAGGCATCTCAGCCTTAATCAGGTTTTCTCCAGCAACTACATTTTGCCCTCTCTCATACGCACAAGTCTTTCTCCTCTCCTTTCTTCCTAATTTACTCAAGAATCCTACAGTTCTTATTACACATACATTCAGATACATTCAGTTTTAACTGATTTTTAACTAAAATTAGTTTATTAACCGAATCTTGGCTTGGCTGTCCATGTGGTTGTCCACTTGTCCTCTTCCTCTAATTTTCTTTCATTGAGGTGTCAGGATGCTCCTGCATCAGACACCCGAGGTACAAAAATTATGACCTCCTGGTCATATGCTCCCGAGGTACAAAATTTATGACCTCCTGGTCATATGCGTTCCCTTCACAATTCGCAATTCTATCCACTGTTCAATTCGCAATTCTATCCACTGTTTCACTTCGTCAGTGGAACTGCCTTCTGTGAGCTGCAACCAAACCTCTCCAATAACAAGTCCTCCCTGCTACCAGATGCCCTACAAAGCTTCGCTGCTGAGCTTAGTCCTCTTGGCATCTCTGCGGTTCTCTCCTCTCGAACCAATTGAGCACTCCTGCTCTAGGTTTGCTGCAATCTTCTCACCTTCACAAACAAACTGTACCTCTTTTTTCAAAAACTCCTCTCCGCAGGAAATCTTTCCCGCTCTGATACCACTTGATGAAAACGAAGTCTGGGGTCTCTTCGTTTTCAATATTTTTACAATTCCGATCTTGGGCCTGTGGGTTATGGGCCCACGAAGCCATCCTGAGACTTCTCACAGTCTCCTTAACTTGATTGCGCAGCACTTTCTACTGATCCAACCACAATGAAAAGTCATCTCTCGCCATCAAAACAACCAGGGTTTTCTTCCAAAACTGCCACGCTTGTCTAGTCAATTTTATGAGCACAAATTTTGGAAGGCACAGGCACAAATACCTTCTGGCTTTTCTGAGTTGCGTTCTCCTAAACTTCCTCCACAGCATAGTACGCTTTGGTGCGAATTCCCAACTCCTTCAGTCAGACATCAATAATGATGAACACAGGATTGGGCACATAGTCATGGAACAACTCACGCACATCCCCGTTATTTTCCGGAAGTTCTGGACCAGCGCCATACCGTCCCACCACGTGCTCATTTGCATTAATCTCAGCCATTGTGACATCGTTGCCAGCCACAAAAGAAGGCATCACCGCCACGGCGTCTTCCATTTCCCGTCGCCTGCCACAGATCGACACCACGCCGTGCTCCGGGCATGGCTCGCCTCCGTCTCCTCCAACAGCGAAAACCAGCGACGGCAACGAACCGACAACAACACTCTCATGGCACTCCGTTGCTTCTTCATGTCCACGGTCTGCAACATCGACGTCGTTGCCCACCTTAAGTCTCTTAACATTGATAACCCCGGTCGATGCGTTGGCAATGAGTTTGAACCGTCGGATCTCCATCCGCCGACGTCGTGCTGCTCGCGTTTTATCCTCTTCCAGAGGCAGCGAACATCTATACATATGACCACTGCGGCACAAGCTGGCCGTCTCTGCAACTGAAACTTCCTTCATTACTAAACTCTACTATAACGCTGCATACTAACATGCCTACTCTGCGGCATTAAAATTTTCAACTGAAAAGAAAACCAAAAACACATGAAGACACAAATTCACACAAATGCGTCTTCATTATTTACAATCTCAGGTTACAATTTAAGGCATCTCAGCCTTAATCAAGTTTTCTCCCGCAACTACATTTTTCCCTCTCTCATACGCACAAGTCTTTCTCCTCTCCTTTCTTCCTAATTTACTCAAGAATCCTACAGTTCTTATTACACATACATTCACATACATTCAGTTTTAACTGATTTTTAACTAAAATTAGTTTATTAACCGAATCTTGGCTTGGCTGTCCATGTGGTTGTCCACTTGTCCTCTTCCTCTAATTTTCTTTCATTGAGGTGTCAGGATGCTCCTGCATCAGGGGGAAGATTGTGGGCATCTCTGGTAAGTGGAAGTTTAGTGGATTCAATAGGAACATATATTATGAAGCCAACCACCAAAGATGAGGTGAGTGATGGTTTTTGAGAAAAAAGACGTTATCAAATTATTTGTTAGTTCTCATAAGTTAATGGATGAAATCAAGGTTTCCAAATGGTTTTATTTCTTAAACTTAGAGGGTGTGCACAATCTCCACTTTTGTATTACGTAAATGAAATGTTGTGTAAATATATTGATGAAAATGACTATGTTATTCTATTTTACATATGGTTAAATTGTATAATTTGGAAAGCTATCTAAATCCATTTTCTTGGAAAAACATTTTATTCTAATTTCTATTTTTTATTTATTTTGTTATACATAATACAAAACAATATTAACTTCGAAATGTAGCAGTCGTTGAATAACCAAAAGATCAAATAAATTCATTCATTCAAAATTAGAAATGCTAGCTGGTGCATAATCATATTTTTCTGCAATTTTAGGATTCAAAATGGAAATTGCATAATCATCAAATATGTTTATATATTAATCATTCGTACCATTCTTGAGTCATGTTTCCTGCGTAACGTTTTATAGACCCCGCAGATTGAATTGAAGATAAGTTTTATAATAGGACAACGTTTTTATTATTTATTTACTATGTGTTTTAATAGTTAGTCTTTCATTTCGATCAATCAACTACAATGGTTATTATTATGGTTTCAGAGTGAGAGGGGAGTGGCCATTGTGTCAGTTGTTATTATGATTATGTATTCTCCGTTGCTACCTGCAACATATATATATATATATAAATATATATATATATATATATAAATATATATATATATATATATATATATATGATTTGCTCGAGAGGAAAAACTTAAATATCGTCTAACCTTACCTTTCAGACTCCATTTCCTCTGCATTCAACAATTTTCCTCAACTCTATTTAGCTTCTCTTTCTAACACTATTTTCTACAGTTCTACACAACTTCAATTGCTAGAACTCCCTTGGTTTACATCCTATATTGCATATCTTCTCACATCTCTAGGCCTATGTTTATCTTCCTTTGCTTAACTCATGAGTATCTCGAGCTAAGTCCATTGTCATCTTTAGGCTTGGTGCACACATCCCAAGGAGCCAACATGATGCTCCTCTCCCCCACTATATTTAGATCATGGCCAAAAGTATGATTGAAGAATCTGCTCCAAGCGTTGAAAATGAATTTTTCTACGAGACCAATAAAAGATATATGAGACATGTCAAACTATTACATACAAGTTATTTCTCCAACTGGTATGCATTCTTCATCACACTCCAAATTGTATTGGATGTTAAAATCTCTAATCTACAAGTCACAACCTTATAGGGAACTACTATGACAATCACCATTGTAACTTAAAAAACATATCTTCACTCACCAACTTTCTTGTGGCTCCAAACTTCCACTTAGATCCTTTGGCAACATTTGGTGACACATTCACTGTCATCCTGGAAGAGTAATAGTTTAATGACTCTTTCCTACACTATTGTCTTACAGGGTTTCCTTTGAAACATTTGGTGCAATTGCTAGTTATATGGTGTTAATAAATTTGAATTTTTATTTTAGATGATGTTTAAGTTTGTTAGATGGTTATCTTCATGATGTTTATTTTTATGAAATGATATTTATTATATATTATGTATTGGTCAACTTATATCAAAATTTTATATATGAAATACATGCAAAATGATTTACTTTAAATAAAAAATGAAAATATGTTTTAATAAATTACATTCCTTAATATGATTGGAACTATAATTTTAAAATTGCCATAGATATTTTTCTATTTCATAGATAGTTCATACATATTCATTATAACTAAATTCTTATTCAAACACTCGTTGCGAGCAACAGAGTCTGTCCCTATAGAAAACATAGAAAAAAAGTGTTTATAAAACATGTCTTAAAAATAGTCCCTATAAAACAAAATAAATTTTACACACAGTTAAATTGTAAAAACCTCTAAACAAAACTACCTTTCTAGTCATACTCAAGCGTATTAATTAGAAAGTTGTGAAATAGACTTATAATACAAGAGTTGGACAATATCTAATTAATCTTTGCAATTAATTTTGAAAATTTATATTGCAACATGTCATAATAAAATAAAAAATTCAAAATATTTGTAATAAAATTAAAATAGATAAGTGATTGGTCTATAAACTCAATTATAACATAAAAAGTCGCCCATAAAATATTGGATTATAAAAATAACATTACAGCTACTTTGAATTTATAAATTTAATTAATTAAAGTTTATGTATTAATAATAACTATGCATGAAACGTAATTAAAAATATAGATTTATTAATTATAATAATTATTTAAAATTATTTTTTATATTTAAATGTTTAAATTAATAAATAATAAAATGCAATCAAGAAACTATTATTGATAATCTTTTAAGTTTATTTATAAAATTCAATCTAGTGTTAAAATTAAAAAAATTAAGTCAGATTTTTTTATAATTAATTTATATTAAAATAGCTTTAAAAATTTTGTTTTAATAAAATTTAATTTATCACTAAAGTTATGAGAGCTTTGAGCTATTTAAATCTAATATTTATAGCAACTCTTACCAATTTAAATTTAAATTTAATATCTAACCAACTATATAAAATGCCAACAAGACGAATCAAAAACAATATAATTAGCATGGGATATTGTTATATGTGATCATGAAGATGATGCCTTGTTAAATTATTAAATGTGTGTGCTAGTGAACGATTTTTATATGTGCTAGAGGTGTAGATAATTAGATGATGTTAGTGAATTTGAATGTGTATTTTAGATGATGTTTATGTTTGTTAGATTATATATTGATAAATATCTAGCAAATTTTTATATATGAAATTACAAGGAAAAAGGTTTACTTTAAATAAAAAATGCAAAGATATTTTTATAAATTACGAAGTTTAATATAGTTGAAACTAAAATTGTAAAATTACCATAAATATTTTTCTATTGTATAGATAGTTCAAACATATTCATTCTAACTAGATTATTTTTCAAAAAACAATCATATATGAATAAATTTTATTTCCCATTGTACTATTTACTCTATTTTAATAGACTCTTGTACCGTAAAAATTGTTATTATAAAAGAAAATATCGCCTGCAATCATAACCATTCTAATGACTCTAAAATTTTATGGATGCAAATCTTCTTATATTTGTTGTTTTTATCATTATTTCGAAATTGTTTGCTATCAAATTTTTAGATTACTTCATTAATTGTGGTTTTTGTCAACATTGGGGGAATCATTCAAATATTTCTAAAAGCAATGATACAAATATGTAAACCAAAAAATAACTTAGTTGAAAACCAAATTATCACAAAATCCAAAATAAATTTATCACAAACTTAGAATTAAACAAATATGTTAAAATTTTAATTTTTAAATTATAAACTACACAATTGGAAATAATTAGGTTTAAGTATAAAAATAGACATAAGAAAAGAAACCTTTGTGAATCTGACCAATTATATAACATGTCAACAAGACGAATAACAAACAATATAATCAGTGAAATAAAGAATGAAAACATACAACAATAGTATAAATGATGAAATAACATAAGTAAATATGACTCTTTGTTGTCATCACCTTAATTATCTTCCTCGCTTGGCATGATAACTTTGTTGTTCTAAAAAATATTTTTTTATTTAGGATCATGTCTTAATACAAATCACCAACCCCTATCCAACACATATGGGTAAAAAACAACTAGTTGTAGTGATTGGGGAAAAGATAAGGCTCCCTAGCTTCATACCACATGTTTCTAGAGTTGATACATATCATCCCACTTTCACGATCTTCCTTTACATTATTCCAATCAAAGGTGTGCCACCACTTGCACCTAAAAATAACACAATGGAACAAAGAGAATCTTGCGTCAATGATCTCTTTTCTCTTTCTTACGTAACCTAGCGTCCCCTATATTAGGTGTTGATTATGGTGACTACCATGGCTGGATTGGTCAAACTCAACTTCCACTCCACAACCTTGTGTCATGCATCCATCATAAAAATCCTTCATGCATAAAGGATGTCCATATACCCACATATATAGGAACAAATGCCCCACTGATTAAATATATGGATGACTAAAAATTATAATGAAGAAATTGAAAATCTGATGATATAAAAAATTAATCCAAACATAATATATAAATGCGCTAACCAAAAATTTAATTTATATGAATATTGTTATAAGATATATGCCAATTTTTCGATGAATGACTGATTTCAAAAATCACAATAATTGCACTATCACTAGTCGATGTTTATAAAAAATAGAAAATGGATACGAGGACAATCTTTATTAATGTGCACCACTCTCAATACAATTTTTTCAACAATAGTATTTATAATAATAAAAAATGGTATCCTAGTGCATTTGTACATACAAAAGACTGATATGTGTGTAAAATCAATACACACTGTGGAGATATACATTTCATGCACAAGTGTGTTTCGCCTTTAAAAGACCAGTGCATTAGATTACGTAAAGGCACTAATACTGCAAGATTTTTTTCCTTGCGCCAGTGCCTTTGGTGAAAAGTAGAGCACTAAGGCTTTTACAAAAACATAAGCATGAGGGAGTTATACTTTTCAAGCATTGATGCTATTTTCATTTAACGCCTCAATGCATAATATCATAGATTGTATGAACCAGCACATTGTTATTATTAAAGGACTAATTCTTTCATAAAACCAATGAACTGGTGCTCCAAACTATTGTTTCTTAACCCTGTGCCATTAGTTAAATTAAAAGAACCATATTTTTTATTTTAGTATCACACCAGTGCTTTTATACAACGCATCATCACGTGCATAATTATGCATAACGATGCAGTGCGTTGGAGAAAATAAAAGCATCAAGGCTGCAATATTTTTCTACCTGCCATTGTGCCCTTCCTAAAAAGTACTAACCAAGGTATTTTTAGAATACACAAGCACGAGGGCGATATAATTTTTAGGCATCATTGTTGTTCACAATCAACGCCCCAGTGCATGGTATCATATATTGTATGAGCATGTGCATTTTTATGATTAAAGCACCAATGCTTTTATAAAGTTAATGCATTGCTGCTCCAAATGTTTGTTTCTAGTTTTGGTCCTTTTATTTATATTTAAAACACTTGTGATTTTATATTGATAGTGCATTGGTGCTATTTTTCCAATAAGAATGCCACTAAGAAAACATTTTCTAAAAGCTCCTTCACCACGTCTTTTTTAGTTGTGCTGAAATTCCATTACCAGCTCCGGTAAAACATCCACTACCACAAGAAAATGTTGTACCAGAGCTTTTTTGACAATTTTTCGCCAATTTTATAACACTAAAACCTCTTTTATAACCTCCACTAGAAGGAATTTTCCTTATAGTGAGGGATGGAAGAACAAAGAAACAAAGAGATATAGATGGAAAGTGAAAGGGAACGACAAGAGAGAGACGGAGAGAGAGTGAGCAGGAGAGGAGAGGATGGAAGAGAAAGAGAATGAGAGGAGAGAGAGAGGAAGAGAGGGGAAAAGAGAGAGTGGGAGATATAGATATGGATGGGGGAGAGAAGGGGAGATAGAGAACGAGATAGGGAGGGAGATAGTGACAGAGTCAGAGAGAGAGAGAGAGATGGGGGAGAGAGAGAGGGAGGTGGGAGAGAAAGGTGAAGAGAGATGAAAAGTGAGAGGAATTGAGGGAGAGAATGATAGAGGGAGGGAGAGAAAGATAGATTGAATAAGAAGGACATAAAAAGAGAATGGTGGAGAGAGAGAGAGGGGGATGATAAGGGAGAGAAGGAAAGAGATTGAAGGTGACAAGATAATGGGAGAGAAGAGAGAAAGATAGGGGGAGAGAGAGAGGTAGAAAAGAGAGAGAGAAGGATAAGAGAGAGAGAGGGAGAGGAATAGGGAGGGGGAGAGAGATTGACAGATAGATAGATATGGAGAGAGTGTGTATGTGTTTGGGGCTTGACAAAAAGATACAAAGAAGGAGAGATGAACGAAGATAGAGATATAAATGGAATTCAGAGAGAGAGAAGAAGAGTGAGACATAGAGAGGGAAGGAGGGAGAGAGATATATACATATATGGAGAGAGAGATATTGCTTGCATGTTTTGTGGGGGTGATATGGAAATTCAAAGAAGGACAAATGGAGGGAGATATAAATATAGATGGCAGGAGTAGAGAGAGGGAAGAAGACATAATGACAAAGAGAGGGAGAGAGATTGAGAGATATAGAAGGGACATCAAAGAAAATTTTAACCTAAAAGTGCCCATGAAAATTTCACATAATTTCCATCTCATAATATGTTAACCAAGAAGAATCCTTTAAATTTAAAAAGAGGTATATGTAAATATTTTTGAGGAAAATAAGAAAACTACTTTTTAAATTGTATTTTTGGCTTATCTCCTTATAGTTTTACACAAATTACAAGTGTCTATACACATTAGATGTGAAATTAAATTCCACATCCAAATCGTACCCATTATGCAATATTTTCAGAAGACCCCCATTGATAAAACATTGACGATACGTTGAAAAAGTGTGTTCAACATGATTTTTTAATGTATCTTAAATTTGTATCAATGTGGGTCTTTTCAAAAGTATGCATAATGGGTACTCGTTGGATATGGAATTTAATTATGCCTCCATCGAGTATCTACACATGAAATTTGAGTAAAAATATAAGGAGATAAGACAAAAATATAATTAAAAATATAGTTTTTTTTTCCCTCCAAAATTATTAACTCTTATTATATTTTTTAACCATTATTTTAATATTTTTCCTTACGAGGACACTTTTAGGCTAAAATTTCCTCTAATGAGATTGAGATACAAAAGGAGAGGGGAAGCGAGATAAACACAAATATGGACAAGAGGGAAACAAGGAAGAAAGAGATGCAAAGAGACAAAATATAGATATTATATAGTATGATATAATATTGAACATTATTAGCCATAGAGAAAGAGGAAGTAAGGATTTTACAAAATGTAAAAGAAGTCAAACTTCAAAAAGCCAAGAATATTTAATTTTTTCACTAAAATAATTGCATTTATTTCAGTGTAGATATTGATCATTAATCTTGTTTGATTGATTGCACTTAATGCATTAATTTCAATGTAGCTTTTTATTTGTAAACATATTTGATTGCTTGCACTAGATGCATTGATTTTATTGTAAATGTTGACTTCTAATCATATTTGATTTCTTGCACTAAATGCATTGATTTCAATGTAGATGTTGATTTCTAATCATATTTGATTTCTTGCATTAGATGAATTGATTTTAGCGTGTATGTCGATTATAACCTTATTTGATTACTTGCACTAGATGCATTAATTTTGGTGTACTTGTTTATTTTTTATTTGATATAACTAGATATATGTTGTACATTAATTTCAAAGTAATGGCTATATTAAACGGCTAGTTTTTGAAAAAAATATATTTAAATAATGATATTATTTCATTAATTTATTAAAAAAAATAATAGGTAACGGCTATATTAAAAGGCTAGTTTTTGAAAAATAATATTTAAATAATGATATTAGTTTATTAATTTTTTAAAATATTAATATGTAACATCTATATTAAACGGCTAGTTTTTGAAAAATAATATTTAAACTGTGATGTTAGTTTATTAATTTATTAAAAAAAAATATTAATAAGTAACTGCTATATTCAACAGCTATTTTTTAAAATAAATAAATAATCAAACTCAAACTTTAAAGGAGGGGAGTCAAAACTTATAAAAAAGAGTGAAGATCCTAATCAAAACAAGATCATTTGATAAATAAAATAACTAATGGAAATAAAATAAAATAAATTTAAAATAATTAATGGAAAAAGATAAATAAAATAAAACAAAACTATACACACACACACACACACACACACATATATATATATATATATATATATATATATATATGAGTGGACGTTAACCGTTATCATCATATATATATATATATATATATATATATATATATATATATATATATATATCCAAAGAAAAAATAATCAATAAATAAAATGGGGTCAACAATAAAATAGGGGGCTCAAGCACATTAAACAAATAATGAAAATACTAAAAGGAGTTAAGAACAAAAATATTAAAGTTTGACTTTGATAATTTATTTATTTATTTTAAATGCTAGTTGGTTAAAATAGCGATTACTTATTAATATTTGTTTTTAATAAATTAATATACTAATATCACAATTTAAATATTATTTTTCAAAAACCAGCTGTTTAATATAGGGGTTACATATTAATATTTTAAAAAATTAATAAACTAATAACATTATTTAAATATTATTTTCCAAGAACTAGTAATATTTGGTTTTAATAAATTAATTAAAATATTATTTTTCAAAAACTAGGCCTTTAATATAGCCCTTACATATTAATATTTTTAATAAATTAATGAAATAATATCATTATTTAAATATTTTTTCAAAAACTAGCCGTTTAATATAGCTGTTACATATTAATATTTTAATAAATTAATAGACTAGTATCATTATTTAAATATTATTTTTCAATAATTAGTAATATTTGGTTTTAATAAATTAATTTAAGTTTGAGAGAAGATTCTTCGGCGAAAATCAAATTGGGATGCTTTTGTCGACGCGTTTCGAACCAACCAGTGTGGTTCATCATCAGGACAAGTTGAAGGAATAGATCTCGCTTTGCATATTAAATAGTTAAAGCAGAACATCTAACGGCTATATTGACTAACGGCTAAATTTGACCAGGAAACGGTTAGTTTGGACTACATTAGGGGCATAACCTTTATTTAATTAAATAAGTTAATTTGGTTAGTTATATTCTTATTGAAATAAAAGTAAAGGGATACCATTTTATAAATTTATAATTATAAATATACATTAAAATAAATAAATTATAGAATAAATTAATAGTTAGCTATAAAAGTTATTATATATATAAATATTAGAGTAATTAATATTTAGTTTTAAAAGTTATTAAATATACAAATCTTAGAGTAATATATAAATAGTTAGTTATATTCTTATTAAAATATAAGTTAAAGGGACTATTTCATGAACTTATATTTATAAATATATATTAAAATAAATTAATTATAAAGTAAATTTATTTTAAATTAATAGTTATTTAATGTGATTTTCGCCAAAGAATATTCTCTCAAACTTGATATGAATCACAAAAGCCTAAATTCAATAAATTAATTTAAATATTATTTTTCAAAAACTAGTCATTTAATATAGCTGTTACTTAATAATATTTTTTTAATATATTAATATATTAATATTATAATTTAAACAATATTGTTCAAATATAGTCGTTACCTGAAATTATGTCTTTACATTGCTCTTCATTTAAGCCTTTGCATTGGTCTATCTCTTCATCTGGTCCTGATGATGAACCACACTTGTTAGTTCAAAACGCATCGGCCAAAACTTCTCTCATGTGATTTCTACCGAAAGACTTTGTTTAATACATTTTTTCTCTTCAATTTTTTGATCATTTGACATTGTTAACCACTTTACATTCAAACGAGGTAATAGAAAACAACTACTATTGAAACTTACTTGCAGCTTAATATTCTACGAGTTACAATGGTTGGCATTGGTGAAAACTACTATTAATATTGTAGAGTAAGAGATACAAGGTATGCCATTTACTACAATAGCTTGCATTAAATATTTGAATGGTCTACAATTTCAACTACACTTTTCATATTGATACAAAAATATGACAAAACTAATAGGTGTGACAATAAGAATAGTAGAAGAAAATAGTTTGAGAATAATCAATATAAAGACTATTTGTAATTGAATACATTCTTATTATTCACATTTTTTATCATTCAACAGTGTTACATTGTCACTTTGCATTCAAAAAATTTATTTCATCATTTTCATCATTCAAGTTATTGACAATCTTTGTCATGTAAAAAAAACTAAGGTAATGGAGTAAATTTAAAATTAAAATCACTATATTAATCTTAGACATATTTATCATATTTAAATTGATTAGAATAATTAGATGTTCAAGTTTTTTTGTGTCATCACGCGCAACTAAAACCAACCTAGATCTATCTTAACCCTGGAGAGTGATCAAATCTCTCAAGGGGCAAATCTTTCCTCAAGTTTTGCACTAAAAAAATAGGTTTTCACCTCGAGAGATTTGATCCCTCTTAGTATTTCATAGATCTAAGGTTAATATAGATCCATGATGGTTGTTATTACAACCCAATATATCAACTTTGGATAAATATAATGTAATTAAAATAAAATTACAAATATTATACTTACTTTCAAGTACTAGGAAGATGCATAACGGTTATACTTTTTAAAATATTTCAATATAGGACATTCTTTGCATATCCATATTAACTAATATATTTCAATATAATTCATATATATATGTGTGTGCGTGTGTGTGTGTGCGTGCGTGTGTGTGTGTGTGTGTGTGTGTGTGTTGATTATAGTAAAATATTTCATTGTCAAAGAGAAGTAATTACAAGTAAAACAATTTAATTAAGAAGATGTGTAATTCATTCAATTCTATGTGTAAAATTTAAATGGGGAATTTATAAAATATTATTAATAATGATAAATTCAATATGGATCATAAATAAAATATATTAATATAAACTATGTATATATACATATAGTATATAAAACAATTGAAAATTTTATTCTATTTTGGTTAAAAAAATTTAAAACATTTCGATTAGCCTTACTATTCTAAGCTCTCTTTCTTTTCTAGGTAGCTTTTTTTGTTAACCTTGATTGAATTATATCAAATAGTTGTAGGAATTGCAAAATTAAGTTGTGTAGACTACACAATCCAAGTTTCCAAGAGAATCTTGAATGTGTTGTATTAAGTTATTCATTGAAAAGTGCAATTTAAAAATTTAAAAATTATGTTTGATATGTCTATATATATAAATAGTTGCATATCAAGTGATTTGATCCCTCCATAGAGATCGGTCTATATTTGTTTTACATCAATTTTATATAGAGAGAAAAGGTAATTAAAACTTAAAAAGATGGAGAAGTTGCATTGTATGAAGGGGATTCAATAATTCCTTCAATGCTTAATATGAAGTTTATGTGTAACATTAAAAAAATAAAAATCAATGTAAATATAGAGAGTATGTAAAGAAAAGGGAAAAAAAAATAAAATTTGATAGTTAAAACATTTAAATAGTATGTTTCTCAAGATGAGCTAGATGTCTAATTCTTTCTATTGATATATGCTTTCTATATGACTTGACATGTAACATTTTTAAAAAAATCTAATACAAAAATATATTCAATGTAAATATTTATTTATCTATATATACAAAGACTATGTCTATATAGTATAAAGCAAATGTGAATGGAAAAAAAATATGGTTAAAGCATTTTATTTGTGTGTTATTTAAGATGAAGGAGATCTTCAATTTTTCGCACTTCAAGAATTTTGATCCCTCTAAACCCCCCATACAACTGAGATACCCCAAGTCCAAAGGACCAAACTCACTTCATATATCATTTTTTTAATTAGTTAATTTGATTAAAAGGACAACAAAGGTATACCTACTTTGGTAATAAATCTCAACCTTCCATCTAAAACTAATCCTAAGAATATTCTAAAATATTCCATAAAATTTAAAACCCTCAAGAATTTTGATCCCTCTTAAACCACTCATAGCATTGGGATACGCGAAGTCCAAAGGACCAAACTCACTTCATATATCATTTTTTTAATTAATAAATTTAATTAAAAGGACAACAAGGGTATACGTACATTGGCAATCTTAATGTTCCTTCTAAAACTAATCCTAAGAATATTCTAAAATATTCCGTAAAAGTGAAACCCCTACTATCTACCTAATAGTTACTAATAATTAAATTTAAAATTTAAAAACCCTATTCCAAAATAAACAATCGTATAAACTCAATTTTTTTTTTTGTTATATCCCATAAGAACCTAACAGGTACCGTGACACCTAACTACTAGTAAACTTCTCGGCTCTAAGGCCTGCCCTCTTCTCAATAAACAGGGTCACAACTAGGGGATTGAATCTTGGTATCTCTTAGTTTTCACATTACTTTAATCATTGATTGAGCTGCCTCATAGGACAATCATTTAAATTTAATTAAAACAAGTGTAATATGCAATGTTGTTGCTCAGTACCTACCTCTTATGCAAAAAGTAATCGATAGATAAAGATAATTAAGTATTGGGTGTTTTTGTAGTGCATTATATTAGATGTCATTTTGGGATTCAACTTCGATAAGTAAGTCATTCATCTATGACCATTTCCATGACAGGTAGTAGTAATTGACTAATTTCTCATGAATTTGAATAGGCCACTTAGCACTCATTGCATCGGGCGATGCTCACAGGGGTGAAGAAGTGGGATTGAAACTAGTGAAATGAATCACATAGTGTCAATCATCACTTCTGGGGCTTGCACCCGGTAACCAGGACTTCCCGGGCGGTCACTCATCCCAAATCACCTCTGGCTCAAGGGCACTTAGTTGTGGATTTTTCCCCACAGTCAAACCCACTTAGCTTGCTACCCCATTTGCAAAACCTTAGCAAGTATTGTGTCTTATGAACCATTCAAGTAGAGTTCCCTTCACTCTTTTGAATTAAGTGTTGGGGGTTTTCGTAGTGCATTATATTAGATATCATTTTGGGATTCAACTGCATTAAGTAAGTCATTCATCTATGACCATTTCCATGAGAGGTAGTCGTCACTGACTAATTTCTCATGATTTTGAATAGTCCACTTAGCACTCATTGCATCGGGTGATCATTATAAAACAATGAATAAATATTTACATGTCATTTCATGCTTAGCATTCGGACAGGAAGATCAAGAAAATATAATTCGATAAACTCTTGCAAATCGAATAATAAAACACAATAATAAACAGCGTGGTAAAGAAGTATCTGAATTCTCATTAATGATCAAGACAACAGCGTGGTAAAGAAGTATTTGAATTCTCATTAATGATCAAGACATTTGGCACAGTGAGATTTTTCTTGTTATTTTTAATTTTGTAAAAACTTTTTAACACTTACAATTCTATTTAAAAATCCAAAAAAATTAAACAATTAGAAAATAAGAATTGAGATTTAAAAAACTTAGAAAATCATTTTTATTATTGAAAAAATTGCAACTTAACTGAAAGTCAATTGAATTTGACTAACAACCAAATACAACATAACTTACCTTCTACAAATATAATAATAATAAAAAATATTATTTTACTTATTATATAAATAAATGCTTTAAAAATATTTAATAATTCAAAAACTATGTATTTTTGGGGTCTGTTAAGGAATTGCTATAGTGCCAAAAGTAGTAGGAATTTGGGCAAAAAATTCCAAAAAATCTGTATAAGTAGTGTTTGAATCATGTTCTTGATGGGTGGAAATAATTCAGCACCATCAAAATTTTCTAAAAAACCTAAAATTATGAATTTTGACAACTTTACTTGGATTTACAAAAATCTCTACCAAATTTTTTTAAAATATAACTAAAATTTCCATAAGTTTGGAGACCAAGGAATACATAATAATTGTTAGATTACGGCTATATGTTTTCCCTCATCCATTTCTTTCAAACTTCATCTACTAAATTAACACTAATATTTTTCTTTCAAACAACTGGCTAACTCCGATGCAACATAGAATTGATAATAATTTTGCCCAATTTTCTTCGCAGGTGCAGATAGATATTTATGTGAACCGTACATTTGTATTAAAAAACCAATTATACAAATCATTTTCAGCGAATTTCTCGCTTTTGCGTCCATTCAGTACGACTGGACGATTTATTTGGCAGCGTTGTCACCTATCAAAATACGATTTCGAACCTAATTCCCGAATCTTGATTCCTATCCAGCGCCGACCAAATCGCAAATAGAAATCAAGGTTTCCACAACTTTCTTCTACCCTATTAGCCCATTCAATACAACTGGATGAAAAGATTTCTTCAGCCATCTGTGCCACTCAATGCAACTTTGTTCACCAACTCTGTCCCGCTCAAGACGGCACTCTGATCACATCGGTGTTCAGGTAAGGATAGCGATTCGTATGACTTTTTGAAACGTACTCTCTGCATCCCGTCCATGACAGTGCGACTTGCGTTACCAATGTCTCCCGTCCAGGAAGATTTGTCTATCAAATATAATTTAAAGATTAAAAAAAAAAAAAAATGAAACATGAAGACCAGTCATCAAATTTGACGCGTAAATCTGAAATTCCAACTCTGATCCTATCCATACCAAATTCATATCAAAACTCTGAATTTCCACAACTTTCATAGCTCTGAATTTCCACAACTTTCATATCACCATGTCACCACTTACTACGGCTGACCAACGAAATGGGGGTATGACTAGTTGTGCATGGTCAAAGAAGTGTAGATTGACTGAATTTCTACGCACAGAAATTCCAAGTGCAACTAATGAGGTTTGGCGATTTGTTCATCTCCGTATTCCAGTCTGCAGATTTCCTCTGCATGTTGTTCGTCAATGTTATGAAATGCCTAACAGAACCTTCCAACCAATTATCTTTATCTTTATGTATTATAGAAACCTAACAATTATTCTTTATTTACTCTGAAATTTAATAACAAAAAACGTCTCAAATTCTAAAACCTTTCCGATGGAATCCTCTACTTTTATTTAACACTCCATAATTGTCAAACACGTAGTGGACTCAATAATGGCCGACTCCCTGCAATACATTGTCAAACACTTTGTGGAGTTTCCCAATAGTTTCAACTAGTTTGTTGCATGACCGTTTATACAGCGATTTCCATGGCAGTCGTGGCACTCTGTGAGAGGCTTTTTCTTTTAACTTCCGTAATGGAATTATCGAGCTATCTCCTCTCCATGCAGCAATCTGTCTTTCGCTGATTGGTTTTTTCCATTTACTACAATATTTGATAAGTATTCATTTATATTTCTTTATATAATTGTTAAATACAGTTAAAAATTGATATTTTAAAATTTACAGGTTAATGATGGTGTTTATTTAATTTTTAAAACATTAATTTGATGTTGGATTAAATATATAATTTTAATATTTCATATATGTATTTTCTGTGTTGATCATTTTAAAATCTATATGCTAATATGGTGTTTCTGAAGAAAACAATGTTAATACAGTGTTTATTTAATTTTCAAAACGTTAATTTGATGGGTGAATTAAATTGATAAAAATTCTAATAGGTTTTATATAAAAGAAATTTTAAATAAAATTGTTCAATAATTTTAAAGAAAAAGCGTATAAATATTTATAATATTGTTTTGTATTTTTAGCAAAAACCCACCTCCACTCACATTATGCTACAAATTTTAGATTTTGCACACATAACCCTAAATCCTGGAATTTCAAGCTTGCAATTTAATGGTTGAGGCTTATGCCGCATGTTCACACTGATGATGGGTCATGAGTATGGTATATAAAACATTAACCTACAGGTATAGAATGCTCAAATTGAAGGAAAGTTTTGTTGTTTAATAGAAGTAAAGTTTTGTTGTTTAATAGAAGTAATAGAGCTTTTCTTATTTGTTTACGTCAAACAAAACATTTTTTAAGAGTTATGATGTAATTTCTTTAATGTTGATATGTTGATGATAAATGCAATTTTTAATAAAATGTTTTTATTTATTAGTTTGATTAAAAAACGTAACTATTTTTACAGTTGGATATGCTTTCGATATGTACGCATTTGAATTTTTATTTTTATTTTTTGCGACTAGAATAATCATATTTTTTTTTGTGAGTATAGGAAATGGCTTCAGCCTTCCCTCTCTTTTTTTTGAGACATAGAATTGGCAATTAGGTAGGTTTTCTATTCATTTAACATGAGCTAAATTCAAACTACTACAATTATAACCTTTAGTTGAGGGCTATGCTCGTGACACCTATGAGGTTTAGAATTTGTCTCCGTTATGTAAGGAGTGCCTTAACAATTCACCCATTTTTTAACTATTATACAACCCATGTGGGGAGAGCTTCATCTTTCTTGTTTGAAGATTGTGAATTTCTTCAAATGCATGCACTACATATATTATATAGCATGAGATGTTCCAATCCTCCCTAATTCCTAATTAAAAGTGGTATCAAACATTTTTATTATTGAAAATGTCATCATTTAGTCCAACTCACCATGTTGAAATTTGAGAAAATGCTTTATAGTTAATGCATTTAACCAAGGCACTTGAATTTTTTTGGAGAATGGTTCGGCATGATTTATAAAATATTTGACTTTACATAAATAGTGCCTATACATAGTTGCACTAAATTATGGTTAGTTTGGGAGTAGGAATCAACAACATTGAATGAATATGTTTAATCTTTCCAAAGTAATATAAAACATGTATGTTTATGCTATTACTTGATTGTGTAGGTTTTAACCCCGTACAGAAATTACCTACATATGAATTCTAAAACACAGAAAATAAACAATGCAAGAGCATAACACATAAAACACATATACACAGAGATTTTCCCCTGGATCCCAAAACCGAGACTACCAGCTTGATTTTTCATTATGTTCCTTTCAATGTTACAATACATATTTATACATGCCGAAGCATCCAACACCACGGACCAAAAACTATTGAGTCCCAAAACCATGGACCGAAAACCATCGCGTCCAAAAAACATGTGCAAAAATCATGCACAAAACCATAGGTGGGTCTGCCCAACCTAACATAGGGTCCAAAACCAAAATTTTTCGAGGCACTGCCCCGGACCCCATAAAGTGGGGTCACAAGGGCTTTAGTACACCTCAAAGCCCTTGTGACCCCCCCTGCTACATAATCAACGCAACGAAGGGGTCTCCGCCCCCTCTCTAACCCCCTAGTTAACTATGTGGGCTAGTCATGGAAAGAATATAACACAACCCAACATTCTCCCACTTGTTGTTTTCTTTCCACAGGGGGCCAAAAGAGAGCTTAGTCATTTTTTCAGTGCTAAAACGGCCATTGTCTCTCCACACTAAGAGAACTTCTCAAAGCTCACAGATTTTGTCAATGCATCTACAGTATTCTTCAAAGTGTCCACCTTTACCACCAACACCTTTTTGTCTTCTATCATATCCCTCACACGGTGATACTAAACATCAATGTGCTTTGTCTTTGAATGATATGCGGGGTTCTTTGCCAAGAAAATTGCACTTTGGCTGTCACAATCTATCCTTATAACTCCCTGTAATAACCCCATACTTGAACACAATCTCTGCAACCAAACGGCTTCCTTGCTTGCATGAGTGTCTGTCATGTATTCTACCTCTATAGTTGATAGAGCCACTATAGATTGTTTCTTACTCATCCAACTGACTGCACCTCCAAATAGGTTAAGCACATACCCACTTGTAGATCTTCTTTGATCCAGATCTCCAACCCAGTCTGCATCAACAAAGCCACGAATATCCAACATTTTTTCCAATCCTAATCTTCCTTGGTAGCACAAACCCTAATCACTAGTGCCATGCAAATACCTGAAAACTGCTTCACTGTTGTCTAGTGCTCCTTCCCTGGTTTTGACATAAACCTGCTTAATACTCCCACTGCATGTGCAATGTCTGGTCTAGTACAGACCATTGCATACATCAGGCTATCGACTGCACTTTCATATGGAACATGAGACATGTCCTCTTCCTCTTCTTGTGTCTTGGGACACTATTCAGCAGATAACCTCACACCTACAGGAATATGAACCTTCACTAGTTTACTATCCTGCATATTAAAACTCTGCAGTATTATCTCGACATACTTCCTCTGGTTTAACCAGAGCTTCCTCTTTTCCTGATCTCTTTTAATTTCCATGCCCAAAATATAGTTTGCAGCACCAAGATATTTCATCTCGAATTTGGAGGACAATTGGGTCTTCAAATCCTGAATAATTTCTTTGTCATTTCCAACCAGCAACATATCATCCACATATAAGACCAGATAAATAACACAGTCACCAATTAATTTAAAATACACATAGTGATCTGCTTTGCTTCTGGTGAAGCCAAGTCCCTGTATAAATATATCAAATTTCTGATACCACATCCTTGGTGACTGTTTTAACCCATATAGAGACTTATTTAAATTTCATACCAGTTCTTTCTTACCCTTCACTGCAAAGCCTTTAGGTTGCTTCATATATATTTCCTCTTCCAAATCCTCATGAAGAAATGTTGTCTTCACATCCATCTATTCTACCTCAAAATCAAAAGCAAAAACAACAGATAAAAGTAATCTAATAGAAGTTACCTTGGCAACAGGAGAAAAAATATCACAAAAATCAATTCCTCGCACCTAGGAATAACCTTTTGCTACCAACCGAGCTTTGTATTTCTCCACTTTTCCTTCTGCATTTGTCTTCTTTTTAAACACCCATTTGCAACCAATGGGTTTCCTTCCAATTGGCAACTCCACCAAATCCCAAGCCTCCTTTTTGTGCAAAGATGCCATTTCATCAACCATGGCCTCTTTCCAAAGTTTTCCATCCTCTAAATCCACTGCTTCCTTCACAGTTCTGGGATCATCATCAGTAACAGACAAAGCAAAATTTGAACAGAAAGCAGATGGACTATACCTTTCTGGTTGCCTTCTTTCTCGAACTGATCTTCTCACACCCGGAGTTTGTGGCTCTTCATCTTCTGATTCCTCCTCTACTGTAGAGTCTGATTCTTCCTCCTTTAGCTCAAACTCTATCTTCTCAGGTTCCTTTGGTTGGAATTGATGTTTAATAACATCTTTCACCTCTCTGAACACCACATCTCGATTGTACGCAACCTTCCTTGTTACTAGGTTCCAAACCTTATAACCCTTTAAACCATCCTTATACCCAATAAAGATGCACTTTTCAGATTTACTATCCAACTTGGTTCTTTTCTCCTTTGGAACATGTACATATGCATCACATCCAAATACCCTCAGATGTGAAAGAGAGGGTTTCTTACCAGTCCATACCTCTTGTGGAGTCTTATCCTCCAATGCTGATGAAGGTGATCTATTGACCAAGTAACATGCTATCTCCACCACCTCTGCCCATAATTCTTGTCCTAACCCGACACCATTGAGCATGATTCTTGCCCTTTCCATCAATGTCTTGTTCATTCTTTCTGCAACTCCATTTTGTTGAGGTGTATATGGAGTAGTCTTCTACTGTGCTATACCACACTTCTTACAGAATTCTTCAAATTCCTTACTACAAAACTCTCCACCGTTATCTGTCCTTAGTACCTTTATCTTCTTCCCTGTCTAGTTTTCCACCAGAACCTTAAATTCTCTAAACCTATCAAAGACTTCAGATTTCTTCTTAAGGAAATATATCCATGTATTCCTTGAGAACTAATCTATAAATGACACATAGTACACAGACTTACCCAGTGATCGAACCTTCACAGGTCCAAACACATCATTGTGCACAAGCTCTAATATATGTTTCGCCCTCTTACCACCAGAGGGGAAACTCACTAGTTCTGCTTCCCATATACACAATTTTCATAGAGATCAAAATCCAGAGTGCTATTACTCATACCTTAACCATGAAGTATCTGAAGGCCCTTCTCTCCAATATGTCCAAGCCTTTGATGCCATAACATGGTCTTCTCTCTAGAGACCACTAGATTTTCTGCTTGACTTTTAGGAACCACAGAACTGTTGCACCCATCAATAACAGTGCTACCTTGCAGCTTGTACAGAGTTCCAATCAGAACTCCCCGCATAAATACCAGTGCTCCCTGAACCATCTTGCAGGTATCCTTCTTGAACACTGTTTTTACACCTGCATCATCCATCTTGCTAACAGAAATCAGATTTCTGGCTAATGCAGGAATGTGCAGAACACCCGGAAGTGTTCTAACCCTTCCACCTTACAGCTTCAACTTTACTTTTCCACGACCAATGATTCTAGCCTTCCTGTCATCCCCCAAGAAGACATCACCACCATCATATTTCTCATAATCACAGAACCACTCTCTATGGGGATTGAAGTGAAAGGCTGCACCTAAGTCAATCAACCATGCCTCATGATCTAGATATGTACTTGGAGAAGCCAAGTACACATCCCCACCTTCATCTGAGGTGGTTTTCACCTCTGCAGAAGGAGTGTCATCATATCCCTTTCCTTTGTTAGGAGCTTTAGATTTATAGTCCCTTTTGTAGTGCCCTTCCTTTCCACATTTCTAGCACACCACCTTTACAGGTTTTCCTGGAGATTTAGATCTCCCTCTAGATTTAGATCTCCCACTCGATGACTTATTTTTGTTTCTATTTTGGGTCTGCCCTTGTACAGACAAGGCATCACCATTTTGGCTCTCAATATTTTTCTGTCTCATCTCCTTCGTCAGTAAGGATGAGACTATTTCATCAAAATGCAAGGCAGTTGCATTATTACCTATTGTAATAGCCAGACTATCCCACGAATCTAGTAGAGAACACAACAAATTGATGCACTTATCTTCATCTAAAATTTTAATATCAACAGATGCTAACTAACTTACCACAGCATTAAATGCGTTCAAATGCTCTGTCACTGAGTCTCCGTCTTTCATCCTCAGGTTATACAGCTTTTTCTGCAGGAAAAATTTATTCACTAGAGACTTAGATTGGTACAAAGTCCCTTACTTCTCCCACAAAGCCTTCGTCGTAGTTTCCCTGATACATTCAGCAATACTGAATCTGAGACACACAATCGTATTATGCTCTTTGCCTTCTGATCCAACTTCTTCCATTCTTCATTGGACACTCTCATTGGTTTAGTACTCAGATCTACTGGGATCCACTGATCTTTATCCACCAACAGATCCTCCATCTTGAGTTTCCACAACTCAAAACTCTGACTATTAAATTTCTCGATCTCTATCTTTCCACTGCTTGCCATCTTCTTTCACCACCAGAATCAATCTCATAGATCTCCCACTGAACAAGGTCTACCATAGGCCCGATCAAAACTCCTCAGCAACAAAGGCGTCCCCTTGAAGCCAAAATGGCTCTGATACCAAATGTAGGTTTTAACCCCGTACAGAAATTACCTGCATACAAATTCTAAAACACGGAAAATAAACAATGCAAGAGCATAACGCATAAAACACATATACACAGAGATTTTCCCCTGGATCCCAAAACCAGGACTACTAGCTTGATTTTTCATTATGTTCCTTTCAATGTTAAAATACATATTTATACATGTTGAAGCATCTAATACCATGGACCGAAAACCATCGCGTCCAGAAAACACGTGCGAAAATCATGCACAAAACCATAGGGGGGGTCCGCCCAACCTAACATAGGGTCCAAAACAAAAAAAAATTAGGGCGCTGCCTTGGACCCAATAAAGTGGGGTTACGATATGCCTCAAAGCCCCTGTGACCTCCCCCCCTGCCCCCCACTACATAATCGGTGCAACGAAGGGGGGCTCCGCCCCCCTTCTAATCCCCCGGTTAACTACGTGGGCTAGACGTGGAAAGAATATAACACAACCCAACAGATTGAACTATATCTTATGTGTGACACCTATTTTATTTTCCCAATTTTTGATGTAATTAAGACATTATAATACTGTCGTACCAACATTGATGCTATCAGTTAAAACTTTATGATGTGATGCAATGTTTATTTTTATTAATCAAAAAAATAAAAATCTACATCTAAAGGAAAGGGGATAGCCAACACATTTTGATGTCTTGAAAGGATAATTTTCCTTGATTTAATTCCCCTTTTGATGAGATGTTTAATCTTCCCAAGAAGCTTCTAGCAAGAGGCTAGAAAGATGATGGGTCATGGTGTGATTATAAAAACAAGGTGGAGGATCAATTAAGTGGTTCTTCTTCCTTTAGTTTTTTAGCCTATTCCATATTCTTTGTCATACAATTTTTTCCCTCTCACTCAAAAATATGAATTGGAAAGAGAGTTGGTGGCCGAACCTAAAGAGGTTCATACCTTGTAGTTGGATTTGAGGACTAGGAATGGCCCTCTTTGTGTGTGGCACATAAAGAACTGAAGAGGGGAGGCCCAAGGGACTACAAAGGTCAGAGAAAGACTACCTTGTATTATGCACACATGCATGGTCATTTGGTGAATCTTTATGAGTATGGTCAAAGATGGGAAGGTTGAACTTTAAGTCTTTACTTTGTGCGAAGGACAATGGTCTTCACTTTTATGTTAATTATGGTATGAAAACTTTGTCACAAATCCCTAAGTTTAACTTTCTCTTAAGGTTGGTCATAAAAAAAATCATGACACTATATTTCCTATGGTTGGGTGGAGGTGGCTTAGTGGATGACTAAGTCATTGTGGTGCTTACTCTATAGTCGATAAACCACCTAGACAGAGCATTCCAGATCACTTTGTTTCTTACTATGAGAGGGAAATTAATAAACCATTTAGAAAATGGACTACAGACCCATATGGATCTTGTTATAAAAATATATTTGATAAACCACTTGGTTAGTGGATTCCAAGTCCTAGACTAAGGAATACCCCATCTAGATTCAATGAAATTTTTCTGATCATAATGATATATTTTATGTTTCTAAATGTTAATGAATATCTGGACTATGCTGTCCAATTTCGTAAGAGCCCTGGGTTAAAATTCCATGTAATAAAGTTAATAAAGATAAAACAAGACCAAGGTCATGGGACAGGTATTCCAACCTGAATATTGGGAAAAACATCCTAGAGGGGTGTTCATTTAGTTTATTATGGATAAAGGAAAATTGACAAAGGCAATGGAAAAGGCTTTGGAAAGGCAAAGAGACATTTATTGGCATTTATTTATGAAAATAAGGGAAAATGGGAGAAAACAAAGGTGAAAGGTCAAAGGTTGCATGTGAGGAGGAAAATGAAGGAAAATAATGAAAATTGAAGAAATTAGAGGCCTCAATGATAAAAAGGCTTATGAGGATCAGTCCCTATCTTTTGATAGTGATATCTTGGACCTCTCTCCCTATTATTTCCCTCTCATACTCTTGCATTCTTGGAGCACCCTAGCATTCAAAAAAGGAAGGCAAAGGAAGGGTAGGAAAGAAAAGGGAAGCAAAGATCAAGCAAGGAAGATCTTGATCAAGTGACTACAATAAGACTACTTACATGTATCAAGTTGCATGTATGATTTCCTTGCTAGTTTTGGCATGCATGGTATATACATGTGTGTATTTGGTTCTCGTGCAGTCATTCACATGGGTTTCTCCAAGTGTGAAAGTGGTTTTATCCTTTCCTTGCCATTTTCGGATAGCGATGGTGTGATGGGGTTCTTTTACTTGCTTGAGTTGGATTGCCAAATGGTTTCAAAACTAAGTGGGGTCGTCTCAAGAAAATTGCCAAAGGCCTAGGAATCCCTCAACTGGTATATGGTGGGATACACGCTAAATCTTGAGGATGGAGATGGGAAAATTCATTACGGTTTAGGTGGAGAGATATGGAGGAATCCATCAAGGATAATTTTAGGGGCGAATGTTCGCCCTTTGGCGAAATTAAGGGGTTTTAAATTTTTAGTGGGCGAATATTTTGTATCATAGTACATTTTTACAAATCACCTCAAATAGCCCACCTTATTTTAAGGGAGAGGGTAAAAAAGGTAAATTTAGCCCTTGAAATTAGGACTTACAACCTTACATTCGCCCATTTTCAAGAATAGGTTTTATTTAAATGAATCCATTCGCCCATTTTCAAGAATAGGTTTTATTTAAGTGAATCCTATGGGCCAAATACTATATTTATAAAAGAGGTATGGTAAATTAATAAAAATATAAATAAATGAGAGGTATGGTAAATAAATAAAACATTTTTTATATTTACTCCATAAGTCACCTTATATACATGTAAGGGTGTAAACAAATAAAAATATAAGTAAAGTGGAGGTATGGTAAATAAATAAAACGTCTTTTTATGCTTACTCAAAAGGTATGGTAAATAAATAAAAATATAAATAAACTAGACGTATCGTAAATAAATAAAACCTCTTTTTATATTTAGTCCATAACCCTCGTTCTATTTATGAAGGCTCAAGAAAGAGGTTTTATTTAAGTGAATCCTATGGGCCAAATACCATATTTGTAAAAGAGGTATGGTAGATTAATAAAAATATAAATAAACGAGAGGTATGGTAAACAAATAAAACATTTTTTTATATTTACTCCATAAGTCACCTTATATTTAGAGACACTCAAAAAATGGGTTATATTTAGGTGAAACCTATGGCCAAAATACTATGGGACAAATACCATGGACTAGATTGTTATTAATACCATGCAAAAAACCATTATTAACCCTAATATTAGAATTAATAAAAATAAAAATGGCACATGGTATTGACCCATGGTATTCACCAAAATGGCACATGGTATTGACCCATGGTATTCACCTGGAATGTAGCCTATTTAAATGGGGGAATTAAACCATCATGTAGCCTATGCTAAGATCCACTAGGACTTTACAAAGTTTTATTATTTAGTGAAAGACTCGCCAAGATCTTACAAGATTTTATAATTGAGTAAAATATTCGCCATGCCTGGTGAGAGATTCGCCAAAAAATTATATATACATATTATATTATTGATAAAATCGCCTTCCATTTTTCCTATGTACCATGGAGATTCGCCCATTTATTATATTTATAAATTTAGGGGGGGTTCTTAAAATTTTCCCTGGAATCCATGATTTTTTAGGTTGTAGTGATCCATTGATTGGTATATGCAGTGATTGTGATAAGTCATTGTAGTGTATGTTTATTGTTTGGGCCTAGGAATCCCTTGACTGGTATATGGCAGGATACATTGTAAAGCCTAAGGAAGATCTGGTTCGTTTGGTTGTGACTCCCACATTCATTCTTGGAATATGGCATGGGGATGATTAGCCGAAAGAAACATTCGGTTCAACCCAATCTATGGTTGGGTGGTACATGGAAGTCCCTAACATGATTGAATTTTTCATATGTTAATAAGAGTTGTTTTCCTCTCATATTTCATGAGTATTTATACTTGTTATAATGTGGCTTTAATGGTTGCTCTATCATCGTTATTATTCTAGTTATATGTTGGTTATAAACATGGTTTTATGATAGACTTGAGTTATGGATATCATCATGATTTGGTTAAGAAATGAAATGTTAATGAATGAATGACCTAATAGATGATATTTCAGCTATTGTGAGAAGGCATGAGACCTTCTTGATGATTCTCAGATAAGTATGAGACCCCTATGTTCAGATGTGTGTTTATGACCTATAGATTTCATGTTCATCATGTGTTTAATGAAATGTTTCTCATGGCTAGGCCTGGTTAGGTGTTGTGGGGAAAAATGCCTATGCAGGACGATCCTATCCACCTAAGGTGTGACAGTGCCTTAGCAAAAAACAGAGACAGCTATTCTAGTATTCTTCCTTTATGAATTAAGAATGAAGAGAGATGGATAGACTAACCGGTGTCTTCCGTTTGTCCCTCGATCCAGTTTCTCTTCTCTTGGAGAGTTCCCAGCTACTTGCCTTCTCGCTCTCCCAGCTTCAACAGGTTTCTACAAGATCACAAGAGAAGAACGCTACACAAGACATAGACTCATATTCATAACTAGTTCAGGATTAGAAATAAACTAAACATACTAATGCAATCATACATCAAAGATACATCAGTATATAGGAGAAACCAAGATAGCTTTATTGATGAATAACAAGGTTCAGGAAGAGATACAACCCAGAGGGCTCCAATCCAGCATCTCCTTCCCAGCAAATGGAATTCCTATCTTCACCCCCTTCAAAGCATTAAGCACCCAATGATTCCAATCTCAAACCAACAGTAATTCTTTGCAATAACAAAATTCCAGCCTCCAGATCTCATGGAGGAGAGATCCATATATAGATGTTTGGAGAGAGGATGAGTCAGCTTGAGATCTGACTAGTGTCCTCTCCCTTTGTCAGTTCTTGATTCCACTTGGAGGTTCTTGCTTCCACTTGGAGATTTTGGAACCTCTTACTCATAATAGTCGAATTCCCTGAGGCACGTTTCATTTTGGAAGCTTCCTGGGTTTTGACACCTTGTGGAATGAACTTGCCACGTGTCCACTCTCGCTCAACGCAGGTAGCCAGTGTTGGCTTTGACATTCAGCGCAGGTAGCCAGTGTTGGCTTTGACATTCAGCGCAAACAGCCAGTGGAGCCACTGACATGATCCTGAATTGACTTGTTTTTGTGTAGTTTTTGGTGGAGAACTTCTGTGAATTGTTGTGGTTTGTTAGCCTTGTTCCTCTAGGGGTAGGAACAACATGTTTAGGGACTTTGGATCCCTTAGATTATGGACATTTCATGCTCAATGCTGTAAAGCACAAAGATGTCTATAACAGTTGCCCCCTAAAGTATGAGGCCGTTTATCGGGTGAAATGCTTTATCCAGGAGGATCCGAAGTTCATCCAATGCTAGGAGGAGACCTGTAATAAGATACAATACGATACATTATTTTTCATCCTGCTTTCATGATCTAGCTGAGGCGGGAATTCCCATGCTCAGCTTTATAAATTCATTTCTTTGTACATAGAACAGACAATCGTCTGATGGTAGACTGATAATTTTGATGAAATTATCATCCTTTGAGTAGGATGATCATCTGCTGCAATGATGTACATGTCAAATGTCTTTATCTTTCCTGAATATATGTCGCAGCCCGGATGGATGAAACTAGATCCGGGGTCTTCAAACTCGTTCGATCTTCACTCTAAGTACAAGTTGATCCATGTGAGAACTGTTCTGAAGTCGAACATGGAAAGACATCGCTTGATTACCGGTCAATGAGGTAAACCGTTAACAAGCGCGAGAGGAATCACCGATAATGATAATGATCCTCAAGGTACTGCAGTACAATTCACGTGGTGTGAATAAAGGAGTTGGCATTGAACACCACACAAAATCTTTCGGTCGAAGGTCATTGATGTATACCTGTCACCGGAAGTGAGAAACTTGCCATTGAGGCATGCAAGCTTCAAAGTACTGAAGGGGTTGTTCCTAGATCAACTTCTTGGATAATGAGTTGATGTCGACAAGAAGTGATCCGTCAAAGGAGGGCCTTAATGAATCCCACATCAATGACACGGAACGGAGCTAATGATTTTGATGGAGCTGAAAACGATCTGTGACATATGATTCAGGGTGGCGGTCATGAAAGGATGAAGGATAATGTACGACAATGGATGGGACACGGTTGACTTTTCTGAACGACTTCTCTTGAACATATGGCGACACTGATGCGATGGATCGGTAACATTACCCCAAATATGGATGGTATGGTGAGACCATGGTGATGTGACCGGTGAATGAAACAACCCAACCCGATTGTAGTACGGAGGAAAAGTGTCATGTTCAAGAGCGACTTGCTACCATCAAAGTTTTCTTGAGTTTCTCCCAGTTTTTCCCCAGTCATTGCTGACCAGTACCTCTTTATTTTTGTCAAGCTTGAGGAGGATAACATATGCTTGTTCTATAACCTGCCCTTCGGGCAAGCCCATCGCTATGTTTTAACGAGCCTAGCGATAGTGAAACTCGTTCTCGTCTAAAGACAAGTTTGTCGCTATTTAATGTTTTTAACGAGTCTAACGACAAAGATAACTCAGTTCTTTTCATTTTTAGAGAGTCTGAAAAGATACATAAAGTTAAATCCAAAAGTCCTTTTTCGTCATCTAATCCCTTAGGTCCGAAAAAGCATAAAACAATACAGAAGGGATGATTTTTCGATAGTTTTAACGAGCCGAACAAAACAAGCGCTCGATCTTTTTGTGCAATAATCCCTCAGGTCCAAAAAGATTAAAATCTAGAGGAGGGATAGCTCTTCTGGTCACTTTAACGAGCTGGAAGGCCAAAACTGGGCAATATTTTCATATTTTATGAGTCAGATGAAAAGAGCTTAAAGAAGACTCGTCTTTTGAGGAACGAGTGATAAAACGGGTTAGCAGCTGATTCCAGGTACAGGTTGGAATTTTCTAATCACGGCAGTGTCACAAGGATGGCTAGGTGAAATCACTCTTCGCAGCTGTTCCTCAAAATAGGTAAACAATCATATGGAGGTGAACGATCGGCCAAATGAAAAGTGGAGGTGACGGTGCAAACACGACCAAGGCTTTAATGGCTGATGATATTACATTCATTGTGGTTATTTACCGGGATAGTTCATTTTTTAACGAGCTTAAACGCGGATTGAAACACTTGCTCGATCTTATGTTTATTTTTTAACGAGCATGAACTATGCGCTAAAACTGCTCGGATCTTGCGTTTATTTTTTAACGAGCATGAACTTTGTGCTAAAACTGCTCGATTAACCCAGTCATATGATAAGAATGTCTCATTGAAGATGCTATTTTTTATGGAGCTTAGATCTTACAAAGCTTTGCTCCGGATCCTTTCGTTATGCAAGTTCGGAAACGACTAATCCTACGAGTTTAAAGGGTTAGACCTACAGGTTTAAAGGGAGGACCTAAAAATTTAAAAAATAAATAGCCGCCCCTTGCTTGCACTCCAAAAGGTTTGCATGCCCCCAGGCATAAAGTATGATTTCAAGGTTACCCCTTCTTAGTCCAATAAAACATTTGTTTTACCAGGAGAGGCCTACCTCTTTCAGGTTACCAAAGATTGCTCCATTCGCGGCCGCGAATAAAACACTTCCTCAGCGATGTCTACCGAAATAGACAAAGGTGAGTGACAACGAGCGCCAAACACATAACTTTAACAAAAGAATCTTATTCTAGAATAACCCTCTTCCAGCATGGGCGGGGTACAGACTAGTCATATTCTCCCGTGGAAACCTACCCTATACCCAAAGTTTTTCTGCCGAAGCAGACCAGGACGCATGCCCACTGGGTTCTAGTCATATCCTCCCGGATTACTCGCGCTCATCAGGAGGATGGACCGTGGGTTGAGACATTTCTTGCGTGAAGAGACCATTTAGGGATGGTATATGACTATTTGCGATGCGTGATCCGGGAAATGAAAGCTGGTCTACGAGCTTGACCACTCTTCCTTCGTGCAGAAAACACATTACTCTAAAGAGTGAGGAGACGATGGATCCCATGTAATATATATAGTCTCGTCCAAGGAGTAGGTTATAATCCAAGGGTCCTTGAACGACCATCACGTTCATTTGAACGGTCTTCCCTTTCAATGTAATAGGCACATTGGGGAGGATCCCTAAAGGTCGACTAGTTCCTTTATTAAAGCCCGTCAGATTTCTCATTTCAGGCAAAAGCGCTGGCGAACCAAGAACTTTCCAAGCAATAGAGGAAAGGATACTCACAGATGCCCCCTCATTAATGATGGTGCCAGCAATAACCATTCTGTATATTTGAACGATAATTCTGAATGGTATGCTTGGTGGCAAACGGGGTCTGCCTAGTTGGTTCCAGTCGAACGAGACAACTAGGTTGCTTGGTGGTGGGACCGAATAGACAGCCGGGTATGACTCTGATGAAGTTCCTTCCTGCGATAAAGGAATGGGCAAATTGCCCCCTTGTTCGTCAGAGTCTGTGTTGATGAAGAGAATTTGGACGGTGTCATCTTTATTCTCTTCTGTGATGGTATCATTCGAGGATAGAGCCTCTGAAGGAAAAACCGGGTCAACTACCGCCTCAACCTTTTGACTTTCTTCAGGTATGGATTCAGACGGTTCATCCTAAATGATAGGTGCTTCGGCTGACCACCTGAGCGGGTCAGCCAGGTTCTCAACTGGTGAAGGACTTGGCAGGAGTTTTTGATATCCAGGAGGAAGTTGCACTGGTAAAACCGGGCGATCTTCCAAAACTCTTTTAGCCTCATCTAAGAAGGGACAACGGTGGATGGCATGGTCGCCTTCACACAGTTTGCAGGGAAATCTAGCTTTCCTTCTCTATCTTGCGACTTCACTTTCACTAGTTGACGGTGAGCTGTCAACATGGCTATCAGAGGTTGAGGCCACCGAATTGTGCAAACGGGGTGACCATTCCCTTAGTATCCGAGGGATGCAGCGACAATCTCAGTGGAAGTGGTCTCCCTTGCATATGACACATGGTGATTTAGGCCTAGTCAGTGTTGTGTGTGGATTTTTGTCAGACGACACTTGTTTGCCCCCAGTCGCTTTTGGCTCTTTCTTCTTCTTCTCTTTCTTCTTCCTTTCCTTCTTCTCCTTAGGAACTTGGTTTTTTGTTTTACCAGTTCCGTCAAACGAAGAGGAAGGAGGAGAGGAAGAATTAGATGAAGTAGAAGGCTGGTGGGCAACTCTGGTCTGGTCTAACTTTTGATTCGACTGTTCAGGAATAGTGGTGTTCTGAACGACAATGGTTGAAAAGAGCCAGGCTGGCAGGCCAATTTTCAGTCCTGGAAGCCACAATGTGGCCATATGGGGCGCACCAACATCTCCCCAAGAGGAGAAGGGACTAGGATTTCCACCAAGGGGAATTCCTTGGTTGGTGTGCTCCATTTTCTCAACCTAAAGATCAATGCAGGAATAGGGGTGATTATTCCGTTTAAAATAAATTTTAACGACGCTTTAGACACAACTTGCTTTTTCACTTTTAGGGAGTCGAGAAAAAGCTAAAGATGACTCTAGTCTCCTTCGATGTTTTAACGAGCCCAAAGTGGCCAATGCTCGGATGGACTTTTTCCGTTATAGAGTCTGAAAAAGGCCAAAAGGAACTGCTCTGGAGTTCTAGGCAGAGGGTGTGCCAAACCTTTCGCAAAACCGCAGAATACTTTTTAGGGTACGGGCGGTCGATCTTCCTGAATGCTGTGTTCAGTGCATTGCGATCAGTAGGGCGGCCGGCACGGCTTCCTAAGGATAAAGGTTTTATGCCTATAGGGGTCTCCCAATATATACGCGACGGTACGTGGGAGCACAATCCGTACTGGCGCTATCGTCCCTCAGGAGGAATCACCCACCTTCAACGAGATCGACAGTCACCAGGCTTTACGACACCGGAACACGTCTCTAGCCTAGACCTCTATGTTGTGCGTTATGTTGCAAAGCGTTGTTAAGTTCATTCAGTTTATTTTAAGTTGATCTTTTTAGAAGTTTGCCTTTCTGGATCACCACGAGATATATGATACAATTCCTAAATGCAGTCTAAAGATGATAAGCAAGCTTTATATCTTTTCAACTTTGAAAATCCTAGCTACTAAGGGAAAAGAAAGACACCATTTTTTCTCAAAGAGCAATCAGCACACTCTAATGCACTTTTCCTAAATCAAACATGCAAACTATCAAAATGCAAATGCCCAATGCAGGTGCTTGTTTTCCGCTTTCTTAGTATTGATGCCTACAAAGAAAGCTTTTTGTACAACTTTGAATTTTCTTTTAAATGACAAGTACAAACAAGTTTACTTTTTCGAAATCAGAAAGGGTAGAAGAGATTACAACACTTTATGATTTCCGAAATGAACACTTGTTTTGACACTTAAAAGAGACAAACTCAAACCAATAAGCAAAAGAAAATGTATAATCAACTGTAAACAGCCAATGAATTCTCTCCTAAGATCACAATCGACAGATCTGAATCAAGGGCTACAGAATGATTATTTCACTCATGCAAAGGAAAACTGTAAATGACGCCACAAACACATAAAAACACTCATAGTCTTTTTGTACAAAAGGAGGCGGAATTTAAGTAGAGAAAAGGAGTTATCAGACTGGTAACTATGCTGGTTACAGGCTGCAAAAATTAGAGATCAAAACAAGGCAAAACAAAGCAGAGAACCCCAGCTGCACAAGGCCAAACTGGATCAGCGCAATCTCAACACAAGGGTTTTGACATTCAGCGTAGGTAGCCTTCACGGGACCTACGTTGAAATGCAGAACCTCTTCACTGGGTCTGCGCTGAAGGAGAAATGAGAGTTTCTCACTGGGTTCTGGGTCACAGATTGCTGATTAATCTACGGTTTCAGGCCAAATAAAAGCAACAAGCAAGGTACAATCAAAGGGATGCTTTGAGGGATCACTAAGATCTATCACAAAGGATCATCAAATCATTTGTGAGTCCATTGTTCAGATCATAGACAAATCCAGTGATTGGATCAAAGCAGCAACTGTCTACTTTGCAACTGAGAATAGCAGATGCAGTTTGATTGTTGTTGTTGAGTCTATGAAACAAACAATGATAGAGACACAAATAAAATGACTAAAACAAATCTCCCCAGTGGAGTCACCAATTTGTTGTGGGGAAAAATGCCTATGCAGGACGATCCTATCCACCTAAGGTGTGACAGTGCCTTAGCAACAAACAGAGACATCTATTCTAGTATTCTTCCTTTATGAATTAAGAATGAAGAGAGATGGATAGACTAACCGGTGTCTTCCGTTTGTCCCTCGATCCAGTTTCTCTTCTCTTGGAGATTTCCCAGCTACTTGTCTTCTCGCTCACCCAGCTTCAACAGGTTTCTGCAAGATCACAAGAGAAGAACGCTACACAAGACATAGACTCATATTCATAACTAGTTCAGGATTAGAAATAAACTAAACATACTAATGCAATCATACATCAAAGATACATTAGTATATAGGAGAAACCAAGATAGCTTTATTGATGAATAAAAAGGTTCAGGAAGAGATACAACCCAGAGGGCTCCAATCTAGCATCTCCTTCCCAGCAAATGGAATTCCTATCTTCACCCCCTTCAAAGCATTAAGCACCCAATGATTCCAATCTCAAACCAATAGCAATTCTTTGCAATAACAAAATTCCAGCCTCCAGATCTCATGGAGGAGAGATCCATATATAGATGTTTGGAGAGAGGATGAGTCAGCTTGAGATCTGACTAGTGTCCTCTCCCTCTGTCAGTTCTTGATTCCACTTGGAGGTTCTTGCTTCCACTTGGAGATTTTGGAACCTCTTACTCATCATAGTCGAATTCCCTGAGGCAAGTGTCATTTTGGAAGCTTCCTGGGTTTTGACACCTTGTGGAATGAACTTGCCACATGTCCACTCTCGCTCAGCATAGGTAGCCAGTGTTGGCTTTGACATTCAGCGTAGGTAGCTAGTGTTGGCTTTGACATTCAGCGCAGACAGCCAGTGGAGCCACTGACATGATCCTGAATTGACTTGTTTTTGAGCAGTTTTTGGTGGAGAACTTCTGTGAATTGTTGTGGTTTGTTAGCCTTGTTCCTCTAGGGGTAGGAACAACATGTTTAGGGACTTTGGATCCCTTAGATTATGGAGATTTCATGCTCAATGTTGTAAGGCACAAAAATGTCTATAACATTAGGTCAAGTTCTTCTCTAAGTTTTATATGGAAGGCTTTCTCCTTTTGTCATTTATCATTTTTGTTAGTTTCATTAAGTTCTAGGCAGTGGTATGGAGACTAACCCTAAAAATGTGGCTCAAATCGCGTGGTCACAAGCATAGAATTGAGTGAAACAAACTACAATCGCTCCCTTGTAGGCTTATGGATGTAATTGGTGGGTTATAGTTGAATTCCAGCAGTGTTGTGCCAGCGTATGGGAGTCCAAGACACAAAAACAAAGGTTTAACTCAGGGTTTGGGCACCTAGAATGGTGGTTAGTGCTTGGGGGTCCTGTATCACCTAAGGGAGGTCGGTAAGGTTTTTTTTCTTGTGTTTCTGCTTCCTTAAGGTGATCTAGGTGGTTTAGGCATACCATAGTAACTCTTCATCACATATTTACCTCGGTGGACCGATAAGATTAGGTAATTGTGGGAGGAGGGTGTTACAGAGTGGTATCAGAACATGGTTCAATCCTTTGACTAGATAGGTAGAATGTGTTTGTCATGCCTATATGTAGGTTGTATATGTGCTTAGGTATGTATAGTGGTGGTCATTGTTATAGTTGTGTTAACATGTAGAAGTTGTTGATGTTTTTGTTAGGATGTGGTTGTCATGAATGCATGTCAGTCGTATATGCATTTTTTATGCATGCCAATGCCTATATGTTTATGATGCATGTATTGTTATGGTTATGGTTGTCATGCATAAGGTCATGGTATGTAGTTGGTATTGTCATGCATGGTAACTTGATAATGTATAAGATGATGTTGATATATTGTTATGATTATGATTATAGATGTGTCATGCTAATATGGTTGATCTTGTAGATGAGATATCCTCCCCTCAACTATACTGAGGTATGTTGATTATGTTTATATTTTTGTTTAGCTGACATGGTATGCCTGGAGGAAGTAGAAGGATCAAATATGACTAGCAAGATGGTAGACTAAAGTTCATGAGACTCTCCCTATAGATTAGATGAGAAACAAAGTGGTGAGTACTCCCCTCACATAGTAGACACCTTGAGAAGTTTGAAGGAAGAAATAAGAATTTTCAAAGTAGATAATGGCAAGATCATTCAATCATAGGAGACACTTGTAGGGGCACAGGAGAAATAAGCAGAGGTTAATGCAGTTATCCTTAAGAGCTTGTCATATTTTTTGAGACATGAACAGCCATAGATCAATCATGAGTACGAGGAAAGAATGAATGGGGAATATGGTAACATGTCTCATGGTTGGCACAGGTTATATCAGGATGAAACGATCAGAGATGGCAGGTTCTTCGATACATCAGATAAGATAGGTGATCGACACATGTTCTATTCTAGTTTTGGTTCTGACAAATACCATGGTCATCATCATTATCATCCTTACATGAGGAGTGACATGGGATATTTTCCATATGAGTTTAAGAAAGCCAAGAAACCTACATTTGATGGATACTTCAAGAAGGCAAAAGATGCAGAGGCATGGTGACATGGGATGAAGAAATTATTTAAGTGTCACACCATCCACCCACATTTACCCAAGTTAATCGGTCTGTTGGGGTAAACATGTGAAAAGTGGATAATATGATATGATTGAAATCCCCATGTATAGTTAAGGAAGTGGAACCAAAAACACGTAACCAAACTGAACTTTTACACATGCTACAAAACATCTAGGAGCCAACCAACCATTCTAGATGAACAACCTCTGAGGTAACCCAACATCCTATTGACCTAGAGCCTTAGCCACTCCCATGACATGGGAATGCATGCAACTGGGGCTCTCCATTCACTCTCACAGCAAGGTCATGCAAGCAATTAGGGTCTTTTTCTGCTAGTTCACAACCAATGACCCTAGATTATGTGCCACTTTTTAGGGCCAGGTCTCAGGCCACTACCCAGAACTTCATCAAACTTCCATAAATGAAAAGTAACATTGAAAAAATGATTCAAATGAAAATACTTGAACAAATACTTGCCTATACCCCTATTAGCCATGACAAACATTTTGCTAAACATGTCACAAATATGCATTCTATAGGTGACAATAATAGATTTGAGCATAGGGGTCTCATACTTATCTGAGAATCACTAAGAAGAATTGATGCCTTATCACATTAGTGGGATTACCATATATTAGGTCACATATTCATTGTTCATTCATTTACAATCAAAACATGATGAGAGCCATACATCATCACTGCCATGAAATATACTCATAACCAACATATAAACAACATAAATAATAAGGATACAACAACCATAAAATCCACATATAAACTTGTACATTTACACATGAAATACCAAGGACAAGGAACTCTTAATAATGAACACAAAAGCCAACTGGGTTTGGGACCTCCATGAACTACCCAACCATAGATTAGCTTAACCAAATATTTATTTCAGTCAATCACCCTCGTGCCATATTCGAATCATGAATGTGGGACTCATAACCAAAAAAAAAAAATCATGGATGCCACCATATTTCTCCACCTACACCTTGAGGAATTTTATTGTCTCCCAGTCTCTAGGCTTTAGTGTAATCCATAGTTTGATTGAGGGATAACTAGGCCATAATCGAGACACCACCCTCCAAGATTTATCATATAACCTTCCATTCACCAACCAAGGATTCCTAGGCCTGATCAAGGGAACCCATCTCTAAGTTTTACCATATATCCTATCATTCACCAGTCGAGGATTCCTAGGTCCACTGAGGAAACAAAAATTTTGGATTTACCAAAGCCCACATTTTGGTTCAAGGGTTAATAGGCCAAGGCTTTAACACAATCCATAGTCTAGTTCAAGGATCACTAGGACATGTCTTCTTCCTTTCAGAGATCCACCTCACTAAGTTTTCAATCCATCTCAACCAAAACATGAGAACCCCATCACCCCAAGACTATCCAAAAATGGAAAGGCTAGTCTGAAAAACACACTCACACCTAGCAAAACCAATGTCAATGACAACAAGAGAACCAAGAACACACATGCATAACCATGCATGCTGAAACTATCAAGGAAAACACATACAAATCAATACCTACAAATAATCTCATTGTAGCTACTAGATCATGCTCTTCCTATCTTGCTCCTTTCTTTCCTTTCCTTCTTTCTTTTCTCGATCTAATGTTGAAGTGCTCCAAGAAAGATCTAAGTGTCCAAGAGTGTGAGAGCGAGATAATAGAGAGAGAGCTCCAAAAGTAAACTAACAAAAGGTACCAACGATCCTCAGAAGCCTTTTTATTAATGAGGTTTCTATTTTCTTAAGTTTCCATTATTTTCCTCCTCACATGAAACCTTTGATATTTCACCTTCATTTTCACCTAATTTCCATTATTTTCATAAATAAAATGCCAATTAATGCCTCATTCCTTTCCAAATTCTTTTTCATTGCCTTTACCAATTTCCGTAGCCATAATAAACCAAATGAACACCCAACTAGGAAGCTTTTGCCAAATATTCAACCTCGAATAAGTGTCCATAACATGGTTATTATTTTTCCTTTATTAACTTTTATTACATGGAATTTTCACCATGGATATTACAAAACCCTTCCCCTTAGGGGAAGATCATCCTCGGTGTCCAATGAAACCTACAACCAACAAGAATGTTTTAAGAAAAAATATTGCCCATGGAGCTTTATAACTTAGCTTGATGCAGTATTTACAATGATCAACCTACTGAAAAGTAAACCAACATTACAACATGAACACCATAATGACATGACACCCATAATTCTTATTGGAGATTTATAACACATCTCATTATGGTATTTTCATCCATATATATGTACATAAACCAAGAAATCACACAAAAACATATATCAAACCCATTTTCTCAACCAACGAATAAGGAAGGATACATAGCCCGCACGTGATCCACCATCTTCCATGTAGCTTTATCAGGCCCAAAGTGCTTCCAATGCACTTTAACCTACTCAATTTCTTGGTTTCGGAGCATGAGAATATTTCTCTACAATATACATTGTGGTTCCGCTTGGAATTCTCCATCTAGCTCCAACTGCAATATAGACCACTCAATCACATGATCAACATCTTTAACATACTTCTTAAGCAATGAAACATGGAAAGCATCATGTACTTTCATTATCAAAGACAATGCAATTTGATAGGCTATTGGTCCAATCCTTTCAAAAATATTGAAATTTCCACAAAACCTAGGTGCCATCTTGGCACATGATCGAATCTGCAAGGAGCTCTTCTTTGACTTGATGCACAAATACACTTGTTCCCCAACCTGAAACTCCTTAAACAACTTATTTTGATATGCATATATTTTCTACATATCCTTTGTTGCCTTTAGATTCTTCTTGACTACCTGCATTTCCTATTATATCTCTGCCAACATGTCTAATCCAATTAACACCGTGTTCAGTGGATCACTCCAACTAATGGGAGTATTACAACTATTCCCATATAATGAATCGAATGGAATCATCCTCAAATATTCCTGATACCCATTGTTGTAAGTGAAATCAGCCAGTTGAAGATACTCTTCCAACTTCCACTGCTAATGCATCACATACATCCTCAACATGTTGTACTGAAGGCCAAATTTGTCCCCAATCCTGCAAACAGTTCTTCCAAAACTTGGACGTGAACATAACATCCCTGTCTAACACAATCTTCTTTGGAACACCATGCAATCTAACCACATCTTTGATGAAGACCCGTGCTACATCACTAGCTTAATATGTAGACTTCAATGGAATGAAGTGTGTTACCTTTATCAACCTTTCCACTACAACCATGATGGAATCATTTTGTATATATGACTTTGAAAAATGTGATGAAATCCATGGAAATGACCTCCCATTTCCACTCTAGAATCGTAATCGATTGTAGTAGTCCACTTGAATGCTTACACTCTACCTTTACCTACTGAAAGTTGAAGCATCTATCCACAAACGCTGCCACTTCTCTCTTCAAATTTGAACAATAATAAAACTTCTTCACCATTGTCAATGTCTTCTAATAACCTAGGTAACGCAAATACAGTTTCACATGCAACTCTCTCAAGATAGTCTTCTTTAGCGCACTACTATTTGGCACATATAAATTGTCCTTACATCTTATCAATCCATCTGTTGTATGATGTTAGTATGCACCCTAACCACTTGTACCCTATTCTAACATATGCATAACCTCCATGTACCTATCATCCTGTTGTACTACCTGTAAGATCTGATCTTGTAAGTCTGTCCCATAAGAACTCATTGCATTGCTATGTGATTGACCTATATCCTCCTGCTAAGAGCATCTGCAACCTTGTTCTCCTTACCTTTGATGTACCCAATCTAAAAGTCAAACTCACTAATCATGGCTAACCATATAGCATGCCTCACATTCAAGTTTGATTGATCGAATAACTATCTCAACCCACTTTGATCACTCATAAATACAAACCTCCTACCAAGAAGATATTGCCTCCACATCTTTAATGCATGGATGATCGATGCCAGCTCAAGATCATGTGTTAGATAATTCTTCTCATGCTCATTCAGTTTTCATGACTCATAGAACACTACCTGTCCTTCTTAGATAAGGACTCCACCATGTCCTCTCTTGCAAGCATCTGTGCATACCACAAATTCTTTGTCCAAATCTACAATCTTTAACATTGGATCATTTTTCAACAACTTCTTCAATTGCTTAAAACTAACTGCACATTCCTTTGCCCATTCAAATTTCTTACCTTTCCTTTGTAATGATGTAATAGGATATGCAAAGCAAGAGAACTTCCTGATGAACCTCCTATAGTAACCTACTAACCCCATGAATGATCTTTCCTCATCCACATTCCTAGGAGCTACACATTCCATGATAACTCTTATCTTCATTGGATCCATTGTTATACCTTCCTTGGAAACAACATGTCCCAAGTAATGTACATCTATTTGAAAGAAACTACATTTTCTAAGTTTGGAATCCAATTGATGCTCTCTTAGCAATCTCAGAACTATTGTTAAGTTCTTGACATGTTCTTCCTCATTTTTTGAATATATCAAGATGTCATCAATGAATACAATCACAAACTTATAGAGATAAAGATGAAACACACTATTCATCAAGAACATAAAGGTAGTTGGATCATTAGTCAAACCAAATGGAGCTACAACAAGCTCATAATGTCTATACCTAGTCCAAAAAGTTGTCTTGTAAATGTCCTCTTGCTTAATGCATACTTGATGATATCTAGTTCTCAGATCAATCTTTTAGAACATTGTTGCTCTCCTCAACTGATCAAACAACTCATCAATCCTTGATAATGGATATTTTTTCTTGATGGTTACCTTGTTCAATTTCCTGTAATCAATGCATAGTCTAAGAGTACCATCCTTCTTCTTCACAAACAATATCGGTGCACCCCAAGGTGATACACTTGGCCTGTGTATCCCTTGTCAAGCATTTCCTTCAAATGTAACTTCAACTCTATTAAATCTGGTGTGCTCATCTTGTAAGGTGCCTTTGATGCCAGTGCTGCCCATGGTATTGATTCAATGGAAAATTCTACTTCCCTGTGAGGTGGAAAATATGAAATATCTACAGGAAACACATCCTAAAACTTCTGCAAAACTGGGTACCTTCTAAATATCTCGCAATCCTAAAAATCCTTACCTTTATCGCTAGAAATATGTACTGCAAATAACACACACCCTTTTCTACAACTACGCTTTACCTACATAACTTTCACCATCCTAACTAATGTTTATTTCTTCTTACCCCGCAAGATTCTTTGTTCTCCATTAAAATCCAAGCACTCAATTCCTTTTTCATTACAATCTATATTGGTCCTATGAAGACATAGGCAATCCATACCCAAAATCGTACTATATGATCCCAACAACAATATATTCAAATGTGTTGATGTGGGTATACCATTCAACTCAAAAGCACAAGCTCTTACCCAATGATGAACTCACATTTTTGTACCTATAGCCATCTGCACTAACCAAGATTTTGCATGCACTTCTTTATTCAAACGACACTTATCTAGCAAGCCGAGGTTAACATAACTATAATTAGATCAAGGGTCAATCAAAATAGAAACAACTTGATAAAAAATGTTACCATCCATCTCAATGATAGATTCCTATTGATCTTTCTGCCTATTATCTAGTGTTGCACAGATATGAATAATTCTCTTGTCCAATATCCCCAATAGTTTGTGCCTCTTTTGCACTATATATCTGAGGTCTACCACCCTGATGCTACGGAAAATCCCTCTTAAGATGATCCTCAGTACCTGTCTAAGGCTACAACCATCTGTACCATCACCTTTATTCTATTGTTGTGACCCATGTTCTTGTCTAGTTACGTTGGACTTCTTGTATGGTGCAACATTCTCTATCTCTTATACATTCTAATGCCTTATTCTTTTTGACTAACATTTACCTTTGCCTTTATCTTTCCCTTTCCATCCTTGCTGATATTATGTCTTACACTTTCACTGTTCATAACAATGCTTCAATTTCCCAATAACTTCCTTAAGTGACTGAGGCTCATCATACTCAATCTAATCTCTAAATGCTAATGGAAATCCACTGACAAATCTCTGAATTTAATCTTTCTCATCTTTAAGATATGGTACATACCTCAAAAACTCCAAGAACTTGGTCGTACACTCCTCATTTTTCATCGATCCCATTTTGAGCTCATAGAATTCCTTGGATTTGTTGTTGTAGTACCTTTCTGACAAGTATTTCTTCCTGAAGAGTCTCTTGAATTCATGCCAACTCAAGTCTTTTGTCCTAATGTCTCTGACCCATCTTACATCTTCCCACCATATGTTTGGTTTCCCTTTAAAGCTCAATATAGCTACTTTGACCTTCATATTCTCTGTGTACTCATGCATTTCAAAGAAATTATTCATCCCAAGTAATCATGCCTTTGCATGCTATGGCTTCTTCAAATCTCCATCAAAAGTAGGTACCCTAGATCAAGGAAAATTTTAGGGGCTAATATTATGAGGTGGGTTAATTTTCCATGTTTTTTCCAAAAAAGAGATTCACCAATTCCCATTTTTTCTAAAAATTATTCACCCACATTTTATATTATAAAATTATTTTAGCCTAAAAATCGCCATTTTTTTTTATAGACTAATATAGAATCATTACAAATATAAATATTTTTACAAAACTATTGCCAAACATTTTACAATTTTACATATTAGGGACTACTAATATTCACCAAGGTTTCTAAACTTTAAGATAAAATTCCATCCTTAAAATTTTCCTTGGCCTAGTTTTCTTAAACTCATTCAAAAAATATCCCCCGCCACTCCTCCTCATGTTTTTTCCAAAAAAAGAGATTCACCAATTCCCATTTTTTCTAAAAATTATTCACCCACATTTTATATTATAAAATTATTTTAGCCTAAAAATCGCCATTTTTTTTTATAGACTAATATAGAATCATTACAAATATAAATATTTTTACAAAACTATTGCCAAACATTTTACAATTTTACATATTAGGGACTACTAATATTCACCAAGGTTTCTAAACTTTAAGATAAATTTCCATCCTTAAAATTTTCCTTGGCCTAGTTTTCTTAAACTCATTCAAAAAATATCCCCCGCCACTCCTCCTATAAGGGTGATAACAATGACGATCATAGTTCCTATGAGAGCTAGAATTATAATAGTACTTGTGTCCATCACCACTCCTATCTGAAGTATCTAAGAATCTGCCATCTCTAACCATGTCATCATTATCAGACCTGTGCCCACCGTGAGATCTACTCCCATATGTCCCATTTGTTTTGTCTTCCTTCCCATGGCTTATATGAAGTGGTCCCTGTGTTTGCAATTATGACAAACTATGAAGGATTACTCCATTAACTTCTGATTGTTTCTCCTGTGCCTGCATTATTTTGTCATTATCTGCCTTGCAACCTCTTAATTATTCCTTCAATATTCTCAATGCTTCCACTAAGTCAAAATAATTTCCAACACCATGTTGCTCATTTGATCCATAGGGAGAGTCTCAGAAATCGTAGTCTACCATCTTGCTAGTCATCATTTTTGTTTTGTTCATGCAATGTATATCATGTCAGCTAAACCAATATATAAACATAATCAACATACCTCAGTATAGTTCGGGGAGGATATCTCATCTGCAATATCAACCAGATTAGTGAAATACATGTATAAACACAATCATAATAGTATATATATGTCAACCTAACCATAGTCTAGTCACCAATACATGACCATATCAACCACACACAATGAACTCATGCATGACAACTATAACCATGTCAATGTATGCATAATCAACATATTTATGACATGTATGTATACACGATACATACGAGCATTGACATGCATAATGAGTGCATAACCAACCTATACTTATGATAAGCACATCCAACATCAACACCATCTGCTTTCACATGGTGACACCACTACAACCATGACTAAAACCATGCATACGCAACAAGCACATAAGCCACAAGCATAGAGAACACATATGCCACCGATATTAATGCATGACAAACACATCACCCATCCAGTGCAAGGGGTGAACCATGCTTTGATACCACTCTGTAACACCCTCCTCCCATATTTACCCAAGTTAACTGGTCCACTAGGGTAAACATGTGACGAGAGGCTACTATGATCTGATTCAACTCCCCATTGTATAGTTAAGGAAGTGGAAGTGACAAAACACAACCAGCTTGACCTTATGCACATGCTACAGAACCTCTAGGAACCAGCCAACCTTTCTAGATGACCAACCCCTAAGGAAACCCAACATCTTACTGACCTAGAGCCTCAGTTTCTCCCATGACATGGGCATGCATGTGATCAGGGCCCTCCAGTCTCTCTCACAACAAAGGCATTCAAGTGACTAGGGTCTTTTTCAACTAGTTCAAAGCCAACAACCCTGGATTCTATGCCACTTATTCAAGGCTAGGTCTCAGGCCACCACCCAAAACTTCATGAAACTTCTATAAATGAAGAATAACGTTGAAATAATGATACAAATAAAATTACTTGAATAAATACTTGGCTGAACCCCTACTAGTCATGACAAAACATTTTGTCAAACATGTCACACATATGCATTCTACAGGCCATAACAACATACCTCAGCATAGGGTTCTCATACTTATTTGAGAATCACTAGGAATATTAGATGTCTTATCTCATTTGTTGCATTATCATCTATTAGGTCATATATTCAGTGTTCATTCATTTACAAATCAAAACATGATGACAACCATACATCATCACTCTCATAAAACATACTCATAACAAACATATAAAAAATAGAAATAATAACAGTACAATAGTCATAAAATCCACATATAAACTCGTACATTTACCCATCAAATGACAAGGATAAGGAATTTTTATTAATGAATGCAAAATCCAATCAGGTTTGGGACTTCCATGAACCACCCGACCATAGATTGGATGAACCAAATCTTTCTTTCATCCAATCACCCTCGTGCCATATTCCAAGCATGAATGTGGGAATCATAACCAAAACAAACAAAATAAGGATGGATAACACTGTATTTATCCACCCACATGGTGAGGAATTGTATTGTCTCCTAGTTTATAGGCTTTATCACAATCAGCAGCCTAATTCAGGGATCACTAGGCCATAATAGAGACACCACCCTCCAAGCTTTATCGTATATCCTGCAATTCACCAGCTAAGGATTCCTAGGCTTGATCAAGGGCACTCACTTCTAAAATTTACCTTATACCTTTCCATTCATCAATCGAGGATTCCTAGGCCCACCAAGGCAACATAAAATCTAACTTTACCACAACCCATAGTCTAGTTCAGGGGTTACTAGGTCAAGGATTTACCGCAATCCATATTCTAGTTCAGGGATCACTAGGCCATGCATTCTTCCTTTCAGAGATCCAGCTCACTCAGTTTCAAATCCATTCAACAATCCATCTCAACCAAAACATGAGAACCTCATTACACCAAGGCTATCTAGAAATGGCAAGGCTAGGCTGGGAAACATTGTCATACCTGACAAAACCATGTCAATGACAATGAAATAACCGATAGTACACATGCACAACCATGCATGCCAAAACCAGCAAGGAAATCACACATGCAAATCTATACCTATAAATAATCGCACTATAGTTGTTAGATGTTGCTCTTCATTGCTTTCATTTTCCTTCTTTCTTTTCTTGATCCAATGTTAAAGTGCTCCAAGAAAACTCTAAGTGTCCAAGAGTGAGAGAGAGAGAGAGAGAGAGAGCTCCAAAACTAAATTGAAGAAAGGTACCAACTGATCCTCAAAAGCCTTTTTATTAGTGAGGTCTCTATTTTCTTCAGTTTCCATTATTTTCCTTCATTTTCCTCCTCACATGCAACATGTGACCTTTCACCTTCCTTTTTCTCCTAATTTCCATTATTTTCATAAATAAATTACCAATTAATGCCTCATGCCTTTCCAAATCCTTTGCCATTACCTTTTCCAATTTTAGTAGCCATAATAAACTAAATGAACACACACACTAGGATGTTTTTGCCCAACATTTAGCTTGGAATAAGTGTCCCATAACCCTGGTTATTATTTTTCCTTTATTAAATTTTATTACATGGAATTTTTACCAGGGTTGTTACATTAAGTTTCATGATTACACAAAGAGTATGAAGGAAAAAATAGTTATCTTTGGCCTTAAAGGGAAAGAAGACATCTTGTGGTAATATGTGAAGCAAGTTAGAGACATCGGGACAAAGGAGTTGATTTGACATGAATTCAAGGGACTTTTTAGGAAGAAATACTTGTCAAGAATTCTATGAGCTAAAGATGGGATTGATGATAGATGAGGAGTATATGACCAAGTTCCTAGAGTTTTTGAGGTATGTACTATATCTTAAGGATGAGAAATCCAAAGTTCATATACTTATTTGTGGATTACCCTTAGCATTTAAATATCTGGTTGAGTGTGATGAGCCTTAGTCACTTGAAGAATTAATTGCAAAGTTGAAGCACTATCATGAGCAATCAAAGCATAAGACAGAGCCTAAACAAGGTTGGAAAGGGAAAGACAAGACTAAAGGTAAATGGCTATTGAATAGAACAAGACCTCGGTTTTGTAGCTTTGGTTGTTTACATATTGTTTACCTGTTTGCAGGTTTTTAGGTTTGGTTGTTTGCAGGTTGTTTGGAGGTCTGCAGGTTTGGTTTTTCACGGGTTGTTTACAGGTTTGCAGGTTTATAGATCTGGAATTTTGCAGGGTTGGTTGTTTAAATGTTACAGGTTAGTGCAGTTGGTTACAGATACTAAGAAGAGATTTCATCATTGGGTAAGAGCTTGTGCATTTGAGCTAAATGGTATGCCTACATTAGCACATATGTATCTACTTCCATTGGGTTTCTATAGTATGCTTCTAGGTATGGATTGGTTGTACCTTCATAGGACTAAGGTGGATTGTTATGGTAAGGCTATTGAGCGGATAATGGACAATATAGAATCTTTCAAGGTAAGAAGAAGGCTGCATCATTTATAATGGTTACAACTATGCAAGCCAAGCGCATTTGCAAGAAAGGGTGTGTGTTATTTGCAGTGCATATTAATAGTGATAAAGGTAAGGATGTTGGGGATGCAGAGGTATTGAGAATGTACCTAGTTTTACAACAATTTCAAGATGTATTCCCTGTAGATATTCCAGAGTTTTGTCCTCATAAGAGGGTCAACGCCAACATCAAAGGAACCTTACAGGATGAGCACTCCAAAGTTAGTGGAATTGAAATTACAGTTAAGGGAAACACTTGACAAGGGATACATAAGACCAAGTGTATCACCTTCGGGTGCATTAGTATTATTTGTAAAGAAGAAGGATGGTACTCTCACGTTATGCATTGATTACATGCAGTTGAACAAGGTAACCATCAAGAATAGGTATCCATTGTTGAAGATTGATGATTTGTTTGACCAATTGAAGGGAGCAGCAGTGTTCCTGAAGATTAATCTAAGATCAGAATACCATTAGGTACACATCAAAGAAGAGGACGTATACAATACTTTGTTTCACACTAGATATGGCCATTATGAGTTTGTTTTATTTCCATTTGGTATGACTAATTCTCCAACCACTTTTATGTGCTTGATGAATAGTGTGTTGCATCCTTATTTGGGGAAGTTTTTGATAGTACTCATTGATGACATCTTGATATATTCTAAGAATGAGGAAGAGCATGCAAAACATTTAGTTGTAGTGTTGATATTGTTGAGAGATCATCCCTTATATGCCAAACTTAGCAAATGCATTTTCTTTCACACAAAGGTACATTACTTGGGGCATGTTTTTTCGAAGGAAAGCATAATAGTGGGTTCAGAAAAGATAAAGGCTATCATGGAATGGGAAGCTCCTAGGAATGTGGATGATGTAAGGAAATTTATGGGGTTATCAAGTTATTATAGGAGGTTCATTGGGAACTTCTCGTGGACTTCATATCCTATCACATCGTTATATCGAAAAGGGAATAAATTTGAATGGATAGATGAATGTGTAGCAAGTTTTGAGTAGTTGAAATAGTTTTTGACAAATGCTCTAGTTTTGAAGATTGCAGATCCATATAAAGAGTTTGTGGTTTGTAAAAATGCTTGTAAAAGAGGACTTCTTGGAGTCTTGATACAGGAGCGATAGGTGGTATGTTACAAATCAATGAATTTGAATGAGCATGAGAATAACTATTTGATACATGATCTTGAGTTGGTAGTGATTATCCATGCTTTGAATATGTGAAGACATTATCTTCTTGTCAGGTGGTTCATCTTGATGAGTAATCACAGTGGATTGAGATACTTATTTGATGAACCAAATTTGAATGTCAAGCAACCTATATGGTTGGTGATAATCAGTGAGTTTGACTTCGAGATCAAGTAAATTAAGGGTAAAGAGAAAAAGGTTGCATATACACTTAGCAGAAGAGTGCAGGTGACTCATATAGCAATTATGATTTCTTATGGGACAGATTTACAGGATCAGATCTTAAAGGAAGGATAACAAGATGACAGGTATAGGGATCTTAGGTATAGGTTATAGTAGCAGGGTACATGTGACAAGGATTTGGATTATCATCTCATGGTAGATGGTTTGATTAGATTTAGGGAAAAGTTATATGTGCTGGATAATAGTGAGCTCAAGAAACTTATTTTGAGGGAATTTCATTTTAACTCATATTCAGGTCAACTAGGATATCATCAGACTCTAATAATGGTGAAGAAGTTCTACTACTAGTCGAATTTGAAGAAAGAAGTGGTAGAGTTTGTAGCTAGATGTTTGGATTGTCAACAGGTAAAAGTAGAATGCAAGCATCCAAGTGGTTTACTATAGCTGATTCCAATTCTAGAGTGGAAATGGGAGGTTACTTCTATGGATTTCATCACAGGTTTACCAAGGACATCTAGACATCATTATTCCATCATGGTTGTGGTGGAAAGGTTGAAAAAGTTAGCGCACTTCATTCCAGTGAAGTCTAATTATTCAACTACTGAGGTAGCATAGGTATTTATTAGGGATATAATGAGGTTGCATGGTGTCCCGAAGAAGATTGTATTGGACAGAGATGTCAAGTTCACTTCTAGGTTCTGGAAAGAGTTATTTGTAGGATTGGGTAAAAATTTGACCTTCAACTTAGCTTATCATCCACAGACAAATGGACAAACAATGAGGGTCAACATGGTACTGGAGGATGTGTTGAGGATGTATGTGATGCATCAACAACAAAAGTGGGAAGAGAATCTTCCACTGGTTGAGTTTTCTTACAACAATGGGTATCAGGAATCAGGACAAGTCCATTTGAGGCACTATATGGGTAGAGTTGTAATACTCCTATTAGTTGGAGTGATCCAGTTAACAAAGTATTGATAGGGTCAGACATGTTGGTAGATATGGAACAAGAAATGTTGGTTATCAAGAAGAATCTAAAGGAAACACAAGACGAAAACAAAAGTCATGCATATCAACATAGTCCATTTAAGGAGTTTCAGGGTAGGGAACCTGTGTACTTGTGCAACAAGCCCAAGAAGAACTCCTTGGGGATTGGGTCATGTGTAAAGTTGGCACCTCGGTATTGAGGGCCTTTTGATATCATTGAGAGGATTGGACCAGTGGATTACAGACTTGCACCATGTTTGACAGTGAAATTCCATGATGTTTTCCATGTTTCATTGCTTAAAAGATATGTAAAGGATGTTGATGATGCTATTGATTGGTTTGTGTTGCAGGAGGAGCCAGAAGGAGAATTCTAGTTGGAGCCTCAATGCATTTTGTAGAGAAAGATTCTCATGCTCTAGAACTAAGCAATCGAGCAGGTTAAAGTGCAATGGAAGCACTTTAGGCCCATTGAATCTACATGGAGATGGTTGATCATATGCGAGCTATGTATCCTTCCCTATCTTTTGGTTGGGGAAAAATAATTTTGGTATATGAATATATGTATATGTATGTAAATACTACAATGAGTTGTGTTATAAAGCTCCAATAAGTGGTATGGTTTTTTTGTTGTAATGTTTCTCATGTTGGTTATGCTTTTCAGCAGATTTTTCATTGTAAATACTTCATTGAGCTAAGTTATAAAGCTCCATAAGAAGTATGTTTTTGTTTTTCAGTGGTCTTGTTGGTTGTAGGTGTCATTGAATATCGAGGATGGTATTCCCCTAAGGGGGAGGGGTCTGTAATAATCCTGGGTTAAAAATCCATGTAATAAAGTTAATAAAAGAAAAACAAGACCAAGGTCATGGGACACATATTCCAAGCTGGATGTTGGGAAAAACATCCTAGAGGGGTGTTCATTTGGTTTATTATGGCTAAATGGAAATTGGAAAAGGAAATGACAAAGGATTTGGAAGGGCAAAGAGGCATTTATTGGCATTTATTTATGGAAATAATTGAGGATGGGAGAAAACTAAGGTGAAAGGTCACATGATGCAGGTGAGGAGGAAAACGAAGGAAAATAATGGAAATTGAAGAAATTAGAGGCCTCAATGATAAAAAGGCTTCTAAGGATCAGTTCACAACTTTTAATAGTGATAGCTCGGAGATCTCTCTCTATTCTCTCTCTCTCATACTCTTTTACACTTAGATCATTCTTGGAGCACACTAGCATTCGAGAAGGGAAAGCAAAGGAAGGACAAGAAAGCAGAGGAAAGCAAAGATCAAGCTAGGAAGAGTTGGATCAAGTGGCTACAGTGGGATTACTTTCAATTATCAAGTTGCAAGTATGATTTCCTTGCTATTTTTGGCATCCATTGTATATGCATGTGTGTATTTGGTTCTCTTGTTATCATTAGCTTGGGTTTTTCTAGGTATGAAAGTGGTTTCAACCTTACCTTTCCATTTTCAGATATCCATGGTGTGATGGGGATCTTTTACCGATATATGGTGGGATACATAGTAAATCCTGAGGGTGGAGACTGGAAAATTACTCATGGTTTAGGTGGAGATATCTGGAGGCATCCATGCTTGTGTTAAGGGCTAGTGATATCTTGACCAGTATATGGATGGACACATGATAAAACTTGTATTGGGTGTGTGTCATATTCTTTCCTTTATTAGTTGCACGCAGTAGTCCCCCTTGTTAGGGGGGTTTGCAAGGAGGCAGTAGCCACCTTGCATAGGGTCCAAGGCACTGCCCCGAGATTCTTTTTTTTATGTAGACCCAAGGATGGGAGCTAGACCCAAAGATAGTGGGTGGTACTATCCATGGTTTTGTGCATGGGTTTTTCACATGGTTTTGGGCATGATGGTTTTCTTCCCAAGGTCTTTTGTAGATCAAGTCAAGGGAACTATGATTATGTTCTAATCTAGGGTTACTTGATTGGGGTTTATGAATACTTACTTTGACATGTATATATATATATATATATATATATATATATATATATATATATATATATATATATTGTAACATTGAAAGGAAAATAATGAGAAAAGATTCTTTTTTTTATGTAGACCCAAGGATGGGAGCTAGACCCAAAGATAGTGGGTGGTACTATCCATGGTTTTGTGCATGGATTTTTCACATGGTTTTGGGCATGATGGTTTTCTTCCCAAGGTCTTTTGTAGATCAAGTCAAGGGAACTATGATTATGTTCTAATCTAGGGGTAATTGATTGGGGTTTATGAATACTTACTTTGACATATATATATATATATATATATATATATATATATATATATATATATATATATATATATATATATATATATATATATATATATATATATATATATATATATATATATATATATATATTGTAACATTGAAAGGAAAATAATGAGAAACCAATATGTTCTTGCCATTGTTTATTTTTTTGCTTGAAGAATTAATTTGGAGGTAATTTATATACATGGTTAAAACATACATTTGGTGTCAGAGTTGTTTTGGATTCAAGGGGACGCCTTTTCTACTGAGTGGCTTTTATCGAGCCTGTGGTAGACCCTGTTCAATGGGAGATCTGCGAGATCAATTCTTGTGATGAAATAAGATGGAGAACAATGGAAAAATAGAGATTGAGAAATTTAATGGTTAGAGTTTTGGGTTTTGGAAGCTCAACATGGAGGATCTGTTGGTGGATAAATATTAGTGGATCACAGTATATCTAGGTACTAAACCAAAGACAATGTCAGTAGAAGACTGGGAAAATTTCAAGTGGAAGGAAAATATCACAATACAATTGTGTATCTTAGATTCAATATTATTGAATGTATCAGGGAAAGCTACAATGAAGGCCTTGTTCGATAATTTAGGGACTTTGTACCAATCTAAGTCTGGTGAAAAAATGTTCTTACCGAAAAAGTTGTATAACATAAGGATGAAGGATGGAGACTCAGTAACAAAGAATCTGAATGCCTTTAATACTGTGGTAAGTTGGTTCTTATCTGTTGACATGAAAAAATTAGATAAAGATAAGTGCATCAGTTTTTTGTGTTCTCTACCATATTCATGGGATAATTTGGTTTGTTATACATAGCAATACAACTACCTTGAATTTTCATGAAATAGACATCCTTGCTGTTGGAGGAGATGAGACGGAAAAATATGGAGAGCCAAAATGGAGATGCCTTGTCTGTATGAGGATGCTCCCAAAAAAGAAACAAAAATAAGTCCTCGAATGGGAGATCTAAATCTAGAGGGAGGTCCAAATCTCCAGGAAAACCTATAAAGGTGTGCTGGAAATGCGAAAAGGAAGGGCACTACAAAAAGGGGTGTATATATAAAGCTCCTAAGAAAGGAAATCAATATGATGATTCTCCTTCTACAGATGAGAAAACCACCTAAGAAGGTGGGGATGTGTACTTGGCTTCTTCTTCATGTACGCATGTAGATCATGAGGCATGGTTGATTGACTTAGGTGCATCCTTTCACTTCACTCCCAATAAAGAGTGGTTCTGCAAGTATGAGAAATATGATGGTGGTGATGTTTTCTTAGGGGATGACAGGAAGGCTAGAATCATCGGACGTGGAAAATTCAAGTTGAAGTTGCAAGGTGGAAGGATTAGAACACTTCCTCATGTTTTGCATATTCCTGCAATGGCCAAAAATCTGATTTTTGTAAGCAAGATGGATGATGCATGTGTAAAAACAATGTTCGAGAAAGATACCTACAAGATGGTTCAGGGAGCACTGGTATTGATGTGAGGAGTTCAGATTAGAACTATGTACAAACTTCTAGGTAGAATTATTAGTGATGGGTTCAATAGTTATGCAGTTCATGAAAGTGGAGCAGAAAACATAGTGTTCTCTGGAGAAAATACCACGCTATCGCATCAAAGGCTTGGACATATTGGAGAGAATGTCCTTCAAATACTGCATGGTAATGGTATGGTAGAAGGTATGTCTAATTTCTCTCTGGATTTCAATTTCTATTAACATTGTGTATATGGGAAGAAGAATCGGGTGGGTTTCCCCTCTAGAGCTAAGAGGGTGAAAGGGAAATTAACTCTTGTGTATAGTGATGTGTTTAGACCTGTGTCAGTTCCGTCAATGGGTAAGTTTGTGTAATATCTCTCATTTATAGATGAATTCTCAAGGAATAAATGGATATCTTTCCTTAGGAAGAAATTTGAAGTTTTTGTCAAGTTTAAAGAATTTAAGGCTCTAATGGAAAATCAGACAGAGAAGAATATCAAGGTGTTCAAGACAAATAATGGTGGAGAGTTCTATAAGAAGGAATTTGAATAATTCTGTAAGAAATGTGATATAACACGACAGAAGACTACTCCACAAACACCTGAGAAAAATGGAGTTGCAGAAAGAATGAATAGGACGTTGATGGAAAAGGAAAGAAGCATGCTCAGTGGTGCCACGTTAGGACAAGAATTAGGGGCAGAGGAAGTCGAGATTTCATGTTACTTGGTTAACATATCACCTTCATCAGTGTTGGAGGATAAGACTCTCCATGAGGTATGGACTAGTAATAAATCATCTCTTTCACATATGAGGGTATTTGGATGTGATGCATTTGTACATGTTCCAAAGGAGAAAAGAACCAAATTGGATAGTAAAACTGAAAGGTGCATATTTATTGGGTATAAGGATGGTTTAAAAGGTTATAAGATTTGGAACCCAGAAAAATGGAAGGTTGTATACAACTAAGATGTAGTGTTTATAGAGATTAAATATTTTACTAAACATGAAGTCCTACTGAAGGAACCTGAGAAAATAGAGTTTGATCTAAAGGAGGAAGACTCAAAATTTAGAGCATAACAGGAATCAGAAGAGGAAGAGCCAAAAACTCCATTGAGAAGATCAGTTTGAGAGAGAAGGAAACCAGAAAGGTATAGTCCATCTTCCTTTTGTTCAAATTTTTCTTTATTTATTACTGATGATGATCCCAAAACTGTAAGGGAGGAAATAGATTAAGAGGATGGCAAACTCTAGAAAGAGGCCATGGTTGATGAAATGGCATCTTTGGACAAAAACAAGGCTTGGAATCTGGTGGAGTTGTCTCCTAGAAGGAATCCCATTGGAAGAAAATGGGTGTTTAAGAAGAAGATGAAAGTAGAAGGCAAGGTGGATAAATACAAATCTCGATTGGCAGAAAAATGTTTTTCCTATGTGCTAGTAATTGATTTTGGTGATATCTTTTCTACCATTGCCAAGTTAGATTATATTGGATTACTATATATGTTGTTGTTTCTTTTTATTTTGAGTTAGAACAAATGGATGTGAAGAAAACATTTCTTCACGAGGATCTAGAAGATGAGATCTATATGAAGAAACCTAAAGGCTTTGCAATGAAGGGTATGAAATAACTTGTATGCAAGTTACAAAATTCTATGTATGGGTTAAAACAGTCACCAAGGATGTTGTATCAGAAATTTGATACATATATATGGGGACTTGGCTTCGCAAGGAGCAAAGCGGATCAGTTTGTATATTTTAAATTAATTGGTTACCATGTTATTTATTTGGTCTTGTATGTGGATGATATGTTGCTGATTGGAACTGACAAAGAAATTATCCAAGATTTGAAGACCCAATTGTCCCCAAGTTCGATATGAAGGATCTTGGTGCTGCAAACTATATTTTGGGCATGGAAATTTAACAAGATTGGGAAAAATGGAAGCTCTGATTAAACAAAAGGAAGTATGTTGAGACAATATTGTAGAGGTTTAATATGCAGGATATTAAACCGGTGAAGGTTCCTATTCCTTAGGTGTAAATTTATCTATTGAACAATGTCCCAAGACACAAGAAGAGGAAGAGAAAATGTCTCGTGTTCCATATGTAAGTGCAATTGGTAGCCTAATGTATGCAATGGTCTGTACTAGACCAAACAATGCATATGTAGTGGGAGTGGTGAACAGGTTTATGTCAAAACCAAGGAAGGAGAATTGGACAGAAGTGAAGTGGGTTTTCATTTATTTGTGTGGCACTAGTGATTATGGCTTGTGCCAACAAGGAAGACTAGGATTGGAGAAAATTTTTGACGTTCATGCTTTTATTGATGTAGATTGGGCTAGAGATATGGATCAGAGAATATCTACAAGTGGGTATTTGTTTAACCTATTTGGAGGAACATTTAATTGGATGAGCAAGAGATATTTTGTACTAGCACTTTCAACTATAGAGGTAGAATACATGGTAGCCAATCATGCAAGAAAAGAATAAGTTTGGTTGCAAAGATTGTGTTCAAGTATGGAGTTGGTACAACAAGCTATAAGGATAAACTATGACAGTAAAAGTGCAATTTTATTGGCAAAGAACCCTACTTATCATTCAAAGACAAAGCACATTGATGTTTAGTATCACTTTGTGAGGGATATGGTTGAGGACAAAAATGTGTTGTTGGTAAAGGTGGACACCTTGAAGAATGTTGTAGATGCATTGATGAAGCCTGTGAGCATTGAGAATTTTTCTTGGTGTAGCGAAACAATGGACGTTGTAGGCTTGGACCAATGACTAAGCTCTCTTGGGACACCCTATGTGGAAAGGAAACAACAAGTGGGAGAATTTTAGATGTGTGTTATATTATTTCCATTACTAGCTCCATGCAGTAGCACCCCTACACGAGGTTGAGGGAAGCGCCTTAGGAATTTCTTTTTATTATTCAGACCCACTAATAGTTGGGCAAACCCAAAGATGGTGGGTGATCCTACCTATGGTTTTATGCATGGTTTCTATACATGATTTTGGGTATGATGGTTTTATACCCATGGTATTTTGTAGATCCAGTCAAGGGAACTACGATTGTGTTCTGGTTTTGGGATCCATGAGAAAATATATGTATATTTTTTTTATGTTCTTGCCATTGTTTGTTTTTTTGTTTGAAGAATTTGTTTGCAGGTAATTTATTTACACAGTTAAAACCTACAACTTGGTTATATAGATGAGGGTTTTTGGCTCTAGGAATCCCTTGACCGATAATGGCGGGATACATGGTAATTCTTGAGGAAGCCCTGGTTGGTTTGGTTGTGAGCCCCAAATTCATGCTTGGAATAAGACACGGGGCTGATTGGCTTAAAGAAAGATTTGGTTCAGCCCAATCTATGATCGGGTGGTACGTGGAAGTCCCTGACTTGGTTGGCTTTTGCATATGTTAATAAGAGCTCTTTTTGTCTTGTATTTCATGTGTATTTATAATTTTTATTATGTGTATTTATTGCTTGTTCTATCATTGTTATTATTGTAATTATATGTTGGTCATAAGCATGGTTTTATGAAAAATTGAGTTATGGCTCTCATCATGATTTGGTTAGTAAATGAAATTTTAATGAGTGAATGACCTAATAGATGATATTGCAACTATAGTGAGAAGAAACCATACCTTCTTGATCATTCTCACATAAGTATGAGACCCATATGTTCAGATGTGTATTTATGACATGTACATTTCATGTTCATCATGTGTTTTACCAAATTCTTGTCATGATTAAGCTTAGTTAGGTCAAGTTATTGTCTAATTTTTATATGGAAGGATTTTTTCTTGTTCCATTCATCATTTATGAGAGTTTCATTGTTGGCTTCAGGATCATAGACCTAGGTTTAGAGTTAGTTACACTAACCAACAAAACCCTATACCACCGACCCTTTCAGCAATGACCTGTGTAGTGTAGACCGCAGTCTCACCCAAGGTGATATTGGGGGATGCTAGAACTAGGTTTTTCCATCTAGAGGGATTGTGTAGTGTGACTGTAATTTTTTATTAGTTTATAGCTCAATCCGACATTTGTGAACCATTAACCTTATTGTTACAGTCGTAAAGTTTTTTCCTACTTAACAGACTTGTGAGTTGCACGTAACTAGTTTAACATGTATTATTCATCATATAAAATAGTATTTGAACCTTCGCGATGCAATTGCAGAAGAAATGTACAAAAATGAACCATAAACAGGCTAAAACACAGAAACTACGTGAACATAAGAAAATACACAGATCTGTCTCAAATTCTTCTTTATTAGTTCAAGTCTTCACAGATACAATATTTCTGACCCTACGCACACAGCTGCAGGGGCCTGTGCACACAACTACAAACTTATCAAGATCTTCATGCACATAACTGTAGACTTACCAAGGTCTCCACACACACAGTTGCAAGAGCCTTCCCCTTCGTCTGAATATAGAAAGATCTCCTAATTACAGACTCAAAAAAATTACATTCAACTTAGCTTACTGCACTAGACTTTCTAAGACATCCCTTTATATATTCTTTTACCCTTACAATACCATGGTCCGAAAACCATGGGCAGAGCTCAAAATACTCTAGATAATCCCATCCCTTTACAAAAGAAGGGGATTTGACCCGCCCTAAAGCCCCTTTGACTCTTATAACCCTATGTTAATCCTATTTTTCTCCTCAAAATGCAGAGTCTTTACATGAGTTTAAAAAAAAATAGACCTGGGGGACCCTTACCCAATAGGCCCCAACACAAAGATGTGACTTGTCCTCCAGTTAGTTAGCTGGTACGCCCTTGATCTTTGCTTTTAGGCCATTGTATGTAGACTTCAATAGATGAAGTGTTGTTGTGCATTTTCTGGCGGCCTGTCAAACTTCATCCATGAGATTCTCCATTGTCGTCCCTTCTCTTGCAAGGCTGATTGTTCTCTATGTTTGTTTCATGCTATTTAATTTTCCTTCTATTTCTTGTGAGAGATGGAAGGCCTCATCTTCCCAAGGCTTCATCCATGCTGAGATGATCTTTTCCTTCCTCCGTAACTCATCAATCTGTCCCTACAGAATTGTTCCTCCCTGAATATGGTTGAACCATTGCAAATGTGCTAAGGTACATGCTGCTACTTTAAGCACATCGAATTACAATTGCTTGTCTTTGATTTCCTCTTCGATCTTCTACACATGTGGGTCCTCTGGTAGCGAGGCCCACACTTCCATTGTATCTTCAAAAAGTTGACTAGATTCCTTGACTACAATCACTATCTGTTCCATATCATATTTTATGGCAGCGTCATGCTACTCTCAAACTTCTAGTGGCATTTTAGGTTGAAGATTCATTTGATATTTTGTAATCTACATCTATAGTTCAAATATAACCTTGCCCACCTCTCCCTTCAATTCTCTGACTACTAATGCCAGTTTCTGAAGTTTTTCTACTAAAGCTACCTCAGCTGAGATCTAGAGCTTTGGACGCTCACTGCATACTTTAGTTATGACCTCTTCCAAGTGTTCATTGCGTGTAGCTACCTCCTCATGATCTTGCATTTCCTTATTATTTTCTTCGAACATCTGTTGGTTGTTGATTTTGACTTCGTTGATAACCAACAAAGCTCGTTGCTCCCGTACCTTGAGCTCATCTATGATGCCTTGTTGTAGTGCATGCAATGTCTGAAGGGGGGCCACCACAAGATTGAGGGTCAAATTCTTTAATTTTTGTGCGCTCGCCCTTTCCTCTACAGTCTTGATGTGTAGTGATCTTTATGGAAAATGTATTACTTGGAGGTATGTGGTAAGCTTTTCTATCGAAGGTTCCATGCTCGCTTGATTCACGCTCCCTTGAACCATGCTCGCTTGGATCACACTCGTATGAACCTACAATTATTTAAGGCCCTTTTGAACCTTTGTCAATACTTCCCTGTATTGATCTTCAATATTCCCCCACTTCTCTTTCGTCGCAGCTCAGACAGTGTTGCCAATTTCATCAAGGTCCCCTTTAGTAAGGACCAATTTTTTTCCTCTAGTGGATTTATCTGACTTCTGCTTCTTCCGCACACCACCAACACTCTTCTTTTGTTGTTTCCTTACTATAACTAGGGAATCAATTTCCTATGTGTCCAGAATAGGGTTTTCACCACCTTGATCCCCTATGTCAGTCTCCTATGTAGTCGTTTCCTCGAGGTCAATTGTGACCATCAGAGGCACCTTCTTTGTATCCTTCTTGGCCACTAATTTTTTGGCCTATGTACCTATAGCGGTCTTAATTGTGCTCGCCTTCTTTGCCTCCATTCTAGCTTGGGTGAGACAATTACTCGACCACTTTCTGATGACCATCAAGATGTCCTCTTCAAAAACTAAGTATGGTAGCTCATTCCATTCCTTCTCCAAATATTTCTTGGCACAGATAAAGACTGTTATCACAAAAATTTGATCATTCATCCATAATTTACTAGATAGGTCAAATTACACCATGTAAGGCCAATGTTACCATAGTAAAATTTCTTTCATTATGAGAAATTACTTAATAAATCACATTTGTTAAGTCATTTATAATTAAACCCATGAAGAATAATTAAATAAATCTCTATTTATTTAATTATCTTCTAGGAATAATTAATTAAACCATTGTTTAATTAATATTCCTTGTCACATTTGACACAATTATCAGAAATAAATCAATAAATCATTAATTACCTTATTTTTATCTAGGAATAATTAATTAATCACTAATTGTTGTTATTCTTATAGAAAAATAAGATACTTAATTATTTATCTATTTATTTCTCATAATTTGTTAAACAATAATTTAATGTCCTCATCAAAATGGAAGATGAGTGGATGGAAGGAAGACTGAGTACATGATGTGATTGTGGTACCTGGTGCATCATCATGAGAAAAAAGGTTCACATACACATCATCTGGAATGGTATACAATGAGCTAGTAGATGGAAGATCTACCAATGTTGAGACCTGGATTTCCAACGAAGGAGGTTCGATAGAAGCGCGCACAAAAACCTTAGAGAGGTTTTCTTGCGAGGAACTCAAGGATGATGACAGGTAAAGGATATGGACCATGGAGTCCATCATCTCGACATCAGGTGGAAGGATCACGCTGGTGGACCTAGTGTCCCCCTCATCTAGTGTACTAGTGGTACCAAAATCCACAGGTAGAGGAGTAGGTTATCCACTACGTGTGGCCTCGTACTCGCAAAGTGCTTGAAGACAATCACGAAATTTGTTGAGACAAGGGAAACAATGTGATCCTTCAAGTGAGCATGCCAAGATGATTTTTGAGGCATACTACAGTCAGTTCATTGGAAATTTCGAGGTAGAGAAAATAGTGGCAGTGCTGCTGAAGTATTTTTATTAGCCAAACCTTCAACAGTATGTGGGGAAGTACATCAGAGTCCAAACTACTTGTGCCATTTCCAAATCAACCATTAAGAAGTAAGACCTATATACACCTTTGGTTACTTGTAGTCGGCTTTGGGAATCTATCTCCATGGATTACATGTCAGGCCTTCCTTATACTAAGTGTGGCAATGACTTCATTTTTGTTGTCATCGGCAGATTGTCTAAAATGGCCATTCTAGCAACTTGCAAGAAGAGTGTCACAACATAAGCCATGGTTAAGCTCTTCTTTTCATGTATGTGGATACAATTTTGGATCCCGCATTCCATTATCTTTGATCGGGACAATAGGTCCTTGAGTATATTTTGGTCAAGCCTCTGGTCGATGTTGATGTTGGGTACTAAGTTGCTCCTAAAGAATTGGCTTAATCCTTTGTACATTAGATTATCAACCTTGGATTTGTATTTTTATTACAACGTTGTCAGCACAGTCAGTAAGGCTAACATGAAGTAAAAGCTAAGAAATAACACTCTCAAGAAAATACTTGATCTTCTCAAACTAGAGATGGGAATCTTAAAACAGTTTAACTATCTTAATGAGAAATGATAAAACATATTAAATTCTGTAAAATCAATATCCTCACTCTATTGTGAAACTGAAGAATAAGTATAATTATTTCTAAAGGAAATTCTCTCTAATCACTAGACACTATAATTACTCATAAATGTTAACTGTAAAATATGGAAAATGGAAATTCACTCAATTAAAAAGTAAATATGAAGATGCACACAAATCAGTGGAAAAATCTAAGGATTCACATGACTGAATAGTAAATTTGAGCAGTCACACGACTAAATAGTAATTCTAGTAAATCTAAGAATTCACACAACTAAATAGTAAATCTGAGAATTCACACAAGGAACAACAAACATTCAAGCGAAAAGTAATAGAAAGTAATGATACAAGGAATATAATGATCATTATAGGACTCGGCCCACAATCTCTTGAAGTTAATCATCTTGGAGAAAATTCAACACATTGGATTAGAACTAAACCATCTTAGCTTTCATTGATATCAAAAGAGAATTACAAAAGGACTGTAAAAACCTTAAGACAGTATGATGTTTAGTCACCTTCTACAGTCAGTAAGAATAATCATAATCACCTCCTTTTTTCTTACTAGAGTTTAATTGCATTTATATATCACAACATATTTCTAATGTTGGAATAGTAAATCTATCCTGAGAATTGGAAGATTCTCAAGATTGCTTATTTAAACTATAAAATCTCCATCATATTTCTAAGATAACATATTGTATCCTTTCTTTGACTGTCCCATGCACATAGGCATGAATCCTTGATTAGCATGTCACGATTAGCCCAACAATTCTTCCACAACTTGGTTTCTCTTCAGTGATTTTAGGGAACAATAATCATCCATCAAATATTTCCTGCTAACCCAAATTGTGAATTAATGATGTCTTAAGTATTCAAATTGACTCATTGACAAGGTAGAATATCAAGATGTCATTAGCTACTTTCTAGAACTTCTAACTTCCAAATTATTACAATCTAAACTTAAAGAACTTGAAAAACTAATTATTAATTGAAGAAACAAAGGGAAGAAGCATACCAATTCCATGACCCAACATCACTCCCCAGCTTACCTTTTCGCATTTTCTCATGCAAAGATATGATTGACATGTAGGAGTGTTAAAGAGTAGGTTGGGTAAGGTTGTTTTCCATAGTGTCGAAAACCATTCCTATTTTGGATTTCCCTTTATGCTCTAGTCTTATATTCCTCTGAGAATTCACACTTAGGTTTTTATTCATTTGGATGGTACGAGATGACGATACATTTATACCTGCATCCGATCCACTTGCGTCCTTTTGCAAGGACCAAGTGACCGTATTCTCACATTCTACTTGTTGTTGCCTGGAAATTTCTGTAGTTAAAAGGTTCCTTGTCTTTCACCTCATTGGTTGACATCTTCCACCTCTATTTAGTAGCCCAAAGGGCTTCTAATTTAATTTCCTCAAAATACTTGAGTCCAACCTAGAGAACATCATTATGAACAAGTGTGAGGGTAGAAAAAACATGAGGTTGTTCCATAAACGTTTTATTTTTGATGAGTGTACATGGAGGGCTCCTTCGTTCACCCGTGATCCAATGGTCAAGACCATTCTCTCTTCGTTGAAATGTGTCATGATATTTTGGCCATATTATCTTATTCTTGGCAAAAGAAATGAAGGCCTGGAATTGTACATCGCCAATAAAGAGACTGGGGTTTTCATCCCTCTACTCCTCTAAGAAGAAATTATGCATATACAGTTCACATAAAAAGTATTTTACATGATCATATTGTTGCTGAAAAGATTTCATAAAATCAGAAACAATATTAAATTCAGAAGTTTGACTAGACCAAACAACTTTAACCTTGAGTAGTAGATATCGCTCGAGTAAAAACAAAGCATAATTATTGGCTAGGGAACTGTACAACAAAGCATCAAAATAGATGGAGCATACCTCCATTAGGTGTTCAAAGGCTTTCTCAAGTTGGCCCTGCACCATTTTTATATTTTTCTCAGCTACCCTCAGTTTGGTATAAGTCTCTTCTTTAGTGATGGATGATGCTTTAAACTTTTGTAACAATTATTGATGCTCCTTTCAAGGAACCACTTCTTCTTGGTATTGTCTCAGGGTCTCCTGTTGTTCCTCCAATCTTTTATTCAACACCTGAATGGTAGAATCCATAATCAATGTGTTGTAAGGAGCTAAAGGATCTGTCTAAGTAGTCTTGTTAATGAAAACCAACAATTTTATTTGAATAGTTGCCTCGACTGTCATCACATTGAAACCCAAATCAGTTTGTGTTCCTATAGCGACAATAGGGGTTTCCTTTATCTGGGCTTCTTTATAGGCAACAAAAATCTTAGTTTGAGTTTCAGTCATTTGAGTTCCTTACCTTCTTTTATAATTTATCTTGCTATTCCTTAACCAACTTCTAAGCTGCCTCACTTTCCTTTCTAATTTCTGATTTTCTTTCTTCAACAACTCCATTTCATGGTTGGTTTTTCTTCTTCAATTTTCTGCAAGTTTTTTGTTCTATACAAATGAAGTAGAAGGGATAGCAATGCTAGTCTCTAGCCCTTCAAGTACATATTTTTCGGCTGTGGAAATGATTACATGTTTTATAGGGCCCTTATCATACTAAAGCATTCTGGTAAGGTCATCACTAAATAACGTAAACTTTGAAATGGGAACTGATACTGTTACCCGTTTCATAAAGGGGTGATGCAAAACACATATGTTTTTTAGAGCATAGTTTTTCACACTTTAAATAACCGATATGATTACCCGTTTCGTAGGGGTACTAAAAACATGACCCGATTTTGGAAAGTGGTGATGCAGAATACACTTCCTTTTTCTCGGAATATATTTTTTACACTTTAAATTTTCTTATGTATCAAATATAAATATTTATTTTTAAATGTTAGTGATTTTCATGCTGATTTTGAAACGTGTTGATGTAGCATACCTTTTTATTACAGGACTTATTTTTCACACTTTCAAATTTATTTTGTCCATTTTTTTTTGAAATTATGATTACTTAATGAATTTCAAGTTGTTTTATTTTTCTTTTTTTTAAAGTTGATTAGTTAAAAAACAAATATAAATATATATATATATATATATATATATATATATATATAAGACAAAATAAAAAAATATCTCATAAACCATAAAAGAATTTGGAAAAACAAAAAAACAAAATTAAAAAAAAAAAATGTATAAAATTAAGTAATTAAAAGTAGAAAAGTAGAAAAATAAAAAAAATAAAAATCATTAACAAACACCAAAATATATATATATATATATATATATATAATTAGAAACAAACGAGATTAAAAAAAAAAACAAAAATAGGAAATTAACAAAAAAAAATAAAACTAGTAAAGGTAATATTAAAAGCATTTAAAAAAAAAAAGCTAAAATTGTTAAAAAGAAAAGAAAAGAAAAAAAAATCCAAAAAAATATGAAAATTTAAAAATATATATATCTTTTCAAATTAAAAAACATTTAAAGTTAAAAAAAAACATGTACTTTTTATTTTCAAAAATATATATACGTATATGTATATGTATATGTATATAAGCCCTACCTTTTCTATTTAAAAACAAAAAAAATAAAAGTTTAAAAAGTTTAATTTTTTTTTTTTTCTTTTTTATTTAAAAAAATAAAAATTTTACCACCGGTGGTGGCACGGTCCTGGGCGGAGGGGTCTGCATGGAATCGCCTCTCCACCCGCTCGGCTGCTCATGGTGGTGCAGCCCTGGGCAGAGGGGTCTTCATGCAAACCCTCCGCCCAGGGCCACGCCACCACAGGCCGTCGAGTGGCAGCGAGGGTAAATTTATATATATATATATATATATATATATATATATATATATATATATGTTTAAAATTTTTAAATTTTAATCTTTTTGTTTTTAAATAAAAAAGGTAGGGCTTAATGAAAAATAATTAAAAAAAGAAAAAATAAATAAAAAATACATGTTTCTTTTTAAACTTCAAAAGTTTTTTTGTTTGTTTGTTTGTTTTTGTTTTCGTTTTTTTTTTTTCAAAAGATATATTTATATTTTTAAAATTTTCATATTTTTTTTGGTCTTTTCTTTATAATTTGAGTTTATTTTCATTTTTTTAGTTTTTTTTTTTGATGTTTTTAATATATATTTTTTTCTATATAATACTACACCCACGAGGGATTCAAACTAGTGACCTATTGCAAGAAGTACCTTATATATATATATATATATATATATATATATATATATATATATATATATATATATATAGATATAGATATAGATATAGATATAGTTTTTTTTCCAAATTCTTAATTTTTTTTTTAACATTTTTTTGTCTTTTTTATATATACTTTTATATTTGTTTTTTTAAGTAATCAACATTTTAATCTTAATTTTAGTAGTTTTTATTTTTTTTAGGTTTTTTTTGTTAATTTTCTAATTTTTTAAATCTATTTTTTTTTTTCATTTTTTTTTTAAGTTTTTGTTAATGTTTTTTAAATTTTTCTATTTTTATCTACTTAATTTTATAGTTTATTTTAATTTTTTTTTTCTTTTCGATATTTTTGTTTTTTTTTCTTTTGCCAATTTTTTTTTTTTTTTATGGTTTACAAGATAGTTTTTAGATTTCCATTTTTTTTAAATATGTTTTTCCTACTATTTATTTGTTTATAATTTTTAAGTTTTTTTTAGTTTTTAATTCTTATCTTTTAGGTTAATTTTCTCTTTTTTTTTACATTTTTATGATTTTTTATTTATTTATTTCTTTTTGATGTTTGATTTTTTTTGTCTTTTTTTTATATATTTGATTTTTTTTTGTTTTTATTTTATGTTTTGTTTTTAGTATATATTTTAATTTATGTTTTGTTTTTTTTTTTTTTGTGTGTTTTTTCATTGTTTTAATTTTTTAATTTTTAATTTTATTTATGTTTTCATTATTCTTTTGAAATTTTAATGTTTTTCTGGGACATGATAAAATATTTTATGCCATTATTTTGAAATGTTGAAATTTTACCCTTGAAAAAAAAAGTGTTATCCCAACGTCAAAACTTTTCGTTTTGAGGGTATTTTTTGCACAAAATTTACCATTGAAAAAAAAGTGTTATTCAAACATCAACACTTTTCGTTTTGAGGGTTTTTTTTGGACAATTTTTGCACAAAAAATTGGTTTTCACCATCATTTTTAAAACATGTTGAAAATTTACCCTAGGAAAAAGATGGTGTTATTCCAGCATCAACACTTTTCGTTTTTACCACTATTTTTGATGTTTTTACGAGGTTTTTTGGCCAGTGCTCCCATTTTGAGTTTATAGTTCCCGTTTCAAAGTTTACATTGTTACTAATATTTTGATGCTTAGCGGATAGTGAAACTGTTCCTTCAGAAGGGTAACCAGGTTCCATAATAGTTACAATAGACTCTCCTAAATTTTCTTGGGGAGAAGGGTTCCTAGGATCTTCTAAAGATTGCAACATAATAGTAGCATTCGATTTGGAAGGGGAAATAGGAAAATCGGGCATCGGGGTTCGTTCAAGGGGAAATACCAACCAACCCACATCTTCGTTAGGATTGAAAAAGGTTCCCATATTCTCCAATACTTGGATTATTTCTTCCTTGTGAATTTGAGGTGAATTGTCTTGATGTTTTTCCTGAACATTAGGAGACTTATCAGATACATTTTTCTCTATTGGTTATTTACTAGAATTTGTGAGATTTCTTGTTTTAATCAGTCTTGCCAACCTTCTACGTATGGTTGGTAGAGAGACTAAAAGAGATGTTGTTCTCTTCTCAACTCTGGTCAGCTTTTGTGAAACTGAAGTATCTTCCCTTACCATCTCAGCTTCTTCGTTATCTACTGGTCGGAAATATTTTGTAATGAGTGTTCAAGTTTATGATGGAGTTCCATTGTTTCCCATAAATTCATTCCAAGTTAAATGGGTTTGGTTTAATTCTCTAATGGCTATCAACTTTATAAGGTAATGATGACTCACTACCAAATCTTGGACCTTATATTTACCAATGCTAATAGAAATCTCATGCAGGAGAGAATTTAAAAAGAAGGGTAAGTTTATAATTACCTTATGCTTAAGTATTTCCATTAGCTTTAGATGTCAATGTTTAACTACGCCGTATCGACCATCATAGGTAATGTACCTTTGTACTACTTTTGCTAATTTCTTCCATGGTTCTGGAAAGGAAGCGGGCTGATATCCCTTACCTTTTCAAACCAAAACTTTGCCAAGATCCACGAATAGCAACATTACACTTTGCAACTCAATATGTTTATTGATACATTTTTCACCTTACATGGAGAGGCCTGTAACCTCGACCAAGACTGCTTCATTAATAGGTACCTACCTACCTTTAACTGTAGTTACTCCATTGTTCAAGTTTTGTAAAAAATCCAAAGCGACCAAATTGTCTAATCCTTGTAACCAGGAGAAATACTCAATCGAGCCCAACCGCTCTAGGATTCTTCATGCTTGTTCAGAGATTCGTAGTTGAGTTGGTTCGCTATGGTTCAATCAGCCACCCATTTTTTTTGTATCTCAAAAAGTATTATGAATCTACATACAAAGTTTTAGGGAGAATTTGCAAAAAAAAATAGCAATATTCCACTATTACGTCAATATAACACATGCAGATGGAATTACTGCAACGATTAGGTATTCTTATCCAGTGTGTAGATATATTACCATACGTGTAATTTTTTACCCCCCCCTCGATAAAAATAATGGTCGACCATGACCTTTAGTCATATGGTGAATCGATGAAATATTAATACATTAATTACCATAATTGGAAATTATCAAATCAGGTGAGCTCACTCAGCGTAGTGATAAGGTGTATTAAATGTCAAGATATGCTGACGAAACAGGATCTGTGTAGAGTTTGAAGAATGATTTTTTTTTTAATCATGGGTAAAATTAATGTGCAACACATGATTACCTTTAAAGAGAGAGTAAAATAGATTTAGCAAAGTCTTTTTTTCTTAAATTCATTCCTGATATCTAAGGAGATAGTTGTTCATACAAGCTTGAATTTCCACCTTAGTGTTGTGACAGATTTCCATAATAGTTTGGTGATTCCTACTTTATTTATTAAAAAGGGAAGTCAAAATCGCAAAGTATTTGTATGGTGATTTCAAATATACTTCAATACCATAGGCATAGCCTCTGCTGCTAGCATGGGTCCATAGCCTCGGCAAGGTTTCCTTTTAACCCCTTGATATGGAAATATCCCATTCTACTAAAAAATCATCACTTTATTTCTAAAATTTTCTCAAAAGACCATTGTTCTAGCATGGTAACTCGTCACTAAAAATTTCATTCACCAGATCTTAACGAAGTGAACAAGATGGCTCATTATGAGACCTGTTGTCCTTTGATTAAAATATCAAAGGCTATTGCCTTGGCTTGGTGACCATAATAGTAATGTCACTTTATTAAGTCATATGATCATGACAGGTTAGATCGTGATGAAACCTCCTATTCTTTTGACGAAAATATTTTCTTAGTTTCTTGTTTTTATAGGTTTTTTTTTTCATAATGAAATATTAGTGAATGAGGTAGCTCATCAACTCTTTAAGAGTTCAGGATGGTGTAAAAATCATTGTAACAAATCACCACTTTAACTCCCTTGGTGGCAATCAAGGCGATGTATCATGCACAATTTATGTTACTTACAATATCAGGAGTGCTAAAATTTTGTTTTGATAGATTTTTCCAAATAAAATAAAATATTATTCATAAGGTAATGATTGGGATGACATAATGTTTGTCGCCATGATAAAGGAAAAAAATGCTTCGAAATCATAAAAAAAATCAAGGAAGTGGATGTCATAAGGAAATAACAGCTGTAAATAAAGGAACAATAAGTATGTCCAAAGGGAACAAAAACTACTATAGAAGGTAACAACAGCTATGACAAATGGAAACAACAACTGTGATAAAAGGAACAACAATTGTGACTAAGGGAACAACAGTTGTGACCAAGAGAAGAACAATTGTGACTAAGGGAACAACGGGGGCGAAACAACAACTTGTGCTAAAAGGGAATGGCAATTGTGACCAAGGGAACAACAGTGAAAAAACAAAAAGTTGTGCTAAAAGGGGATGGTAGTTATGACCGAGGGAACAATAGTGACGGAAGAGAAAGTTGTGCTAAAAGGGAATGACAGTTGTGGCTAAGAGCACAATAGTGATGGAACAACAAGATGTGCTAAAAGAGAACGAAAACTGTGATGAAGGGAGCAACAATTATGGAACAACAAGCTGTGTTAAAATCAACAATCCCTTTTTCCCTTAGTTTATTATTGTTAAAAACAACCTAGTAAATTTCACAAAAAATATATACATTATATGCTATATGAAAATATTTTTCAAAAATTCAAGTAGATGTAGATGATGGGTTGCCTCCCCAGTCAGCTACAATCTGGAAATTGGAATCATTACTTATCTGATGGAAAAAATACTCTCTTGAGAGTGGTTTACGATATAGATGTAGTCAATCATTGTCCATTTGTGATAAAAGAGATGCTAGATCCATCAATAGTGGTTAAGGTCAATGTACCATTATCATAGACTTCAGTAATTTCATAAGGTCCTAACCATCTCATCTAAAGTTTTCCTGGAAAATCTTGAAATATAGATTCATACAACAAAACCCAGTTGCCTTTCTGAAACATCTTCTTTTTAATGAGACAATCATGCCAGTTGGCCCTTTGTTGTTAAATAACCATTGTATGTTACAAATTTAATAGACATACCTTAGCCAACTCATTAAGTTGTTGTAAACTTTTTTTTGTGCTTCTGTGAAGTCCAGTCCAACTTCTTTTGTAGTTTGAGAGTATTTATCTCGAATTCAATAGGAAATATGGGCTCCTTATGGAAAACAAGGTGGCATGGTGAATGAGCTATGGTGTTATGCCATGTTGTCCGATAAGCCCATAAGGACTCAAAAAGTTTAATCTCCCAATTTTGATGGTTCACGAATACTATTTTGGGCATAATTTCCTCCATAACTTTGTTGGTACTTTCTACTTGTCTCTTTGCTTCGCGGTGGTAAGGAGAAGTAATTTCATCCTTAATATGGTAGTTCTACAGGGTGGAAAAGATCTTATGAGTAGTAAATTATGAACCCCCATCCGTTATTACTTCTCTCAGCAGCTTGTACCACACGAAAATTTCAAATAAGAATTTAATAACTGCTTCTTCTATGGCTTTCGAAGGGCTACTACTTCCACCCACTTAGTCATGTAATATATACAAACTAGGACGTATGCCTTTTGATTCGATAGTAGATTAAAGGGACCTACAAAATCCAATGCCCATTTGTAAAGGGCTCTATTACAAGTTGTAGTTTCAGAGGCATCTCATTGGTCAGAATGGGATGACCCATTCTCTAATAGCTATCACAGCTTTGGACATAATTTTTTACATCTTTAAATATTGTGGACCAGTAATAGCCTATCTGGAGTACTTTTTGTCTAGTATTGCGATCAACAAAATGTCCGCCATAGGGTTTGTCATGACAGGCCTTGAGAATGTCATAAATCTCATCCTCTCTAATGCATGTGTGAATTTGAAACTTGGATCCCATGTGGAAGTGATATCCGTCTATCCAGGAAAGTCATGCCCTGCATTGAACAATAAGTTTCCTATCCCTGGCTGACAAATGCACTGGCACCTTCCCTACTGCTAAGTAGTTTTCCACATCAGCATACTAGGGTGTCTTGAGTGTTACAACAAACAGGTGTTCATTTGGGAATTGATCATCTACTAGTGACAGATCAATTATTTTAGGTACACTGGACAAAAACTCCGCAACGAGGTTTCCGTTTCCTAGATGATCTTTTATAGTAATATAGAACTCCTATAGCAACAACAACTATTGAGTTATTTGACCATTAGTGATAAGTTTTTCAGCTAAATATCTAATAGCAGAATGATCAGTTTACAGAAAAATGGATATCCTGTTATGTAATGACGAAATTTAATAATAGCATATACAATAGCTAAAATTTATTTCTCTCAAACTGCATAATTTAATTCTACTGGTGTAAGATTTTTGCTGATATAGTAGATGGCGTAAGGTTTCTTGTCTTCTTCCTGCTCGAGGACAACTCCTATTGATGTGTTTGATGCATCTGATGAAATATGGAAGGGAAAATTCTAATTTGTTCCTCTTAATAAAAGGGTTGTTGAAACCATCTTTTTAAGATCTACAAAAGTGACATCACATTTCTCAGTCCATTCAAACTCAACATTTCCTGTTAAAACATACAATGATGCAGATATCTTTCAAAAATGTGTTATAAATCTGTGATAATATCCAGCATAGACTAGGAAACTGCGTACCTCAGTTGGTGTATGAGGTGTAGGTAACATAAAGATTACGTCAATCTTTGTTGGGTTTACTTGAATACCTGTAGGAGAAATGTAATGTCCTAAAACTACACCTTTAGTCATCATCATATGGCATTTTTTATGGCTAAGTCATAATCTGGTAGCAATGCACCGTTCAAGAAATTTTTCTAAATTCTTTAAGGCTTGATCAAATTCATCACCATATGGGTAAAGTTGTCCATACAAATCTCAAGTCCTTCATTAATCAAATCAGAAAAGATACTCAAGATCACCCTTTGGAAAGTGGTTGGAGCATTACACAACCCAAATGGTAAAAATTTATATGCAAATGTTCCCCATGGGCAAGTAAATGTGGTCTTGTCTTGATCTTCGAGATTGATCTGGATTTTGTTATAACCACTAAAACCATCTAGGAAGAAAAATAATTTCTTCCCAGTGAGAGTTTCAAGGACTTGGTCTACAAATGGAAGTAGAAAACTGTATTTCCGTGTAGCCTTATTTAGTTCTTTGTAGTCTACACAAATTCTCCACTTCTTGTTTTTCTTAGCAGTGACAACTAATGGAGAAACCCACTGGCTGTCTGAAATGGGATATATAAAATTGACATCCAGGAGTTTTTGTAATTCTTGTTTTACTATATCCATGAGATGTGGATTTAATCTTCTCTAGGGATGCTAAATAGCATGGCCATCTTTCTCTATATAAATATGATGAGTACATAATTGCAGATCAATTCCCTTCATATCAAAATATTCCCAGGAAAAAGCTTGTTTATATTTGAAAAGAATCTAGATTAGTTTTTTTGTTGCTAATCATCCAGATTGGCATTAATATTGAGGGTTTTATGTTGGAAATAATACTGAGAGCGGGGGGGGGCGTGAATTAGTATTAGCAAATCAATAACTTTTCCATAATCAGATTCATATACGCTACTTTAGTTAATGGAACCCGCGTGTACATGCAACTAGCGTATATCCAAAATACTTATGATTCAATTAATTCATCATATGTTGATCTTTAATCAGTGCATCAGAACTTCATTAACCATATAAACAATAACCAGGTGTAGTAAAAACAGAACAGATCATCACACATAAGACACACACATGAACACCATGATATAAGGTGGAAACCCAATGCGAGACAAAAACCACCTGCTGACGTGTTCCTTTAACATAAGAAAAACCTGTTTACAATCTTGTACTGTCGCAGACTCATACCAGTACACGGGCACCCACCTGTAGAAGGCTACAACCTTCTCTTGTTTTCCAGCTGCTACTGGAATGGAGCTACAACCCCCTTGCTCTTGTACTAGCCAATATATTTACTAGTACATAGGGGCTGGCCTACAGAAGGCTACAACACTCTCTCGCTTTTCCAGCTGATATTAGAAGGGAGCTCCAACCCCCTGGCTCTTGTAGTAGCTGATATGTTTACCAGTACATAGGCACTAGACTACAGAAGGCTACAACCTTCTCTCTTCCTCCAGGGAGCACGTTTCATAAATTTTCAAACTGGACACTCCTGGAACACAACACCATAATCTGAAGGCCACGTTTCACCCAATTTTCATACTGGACCCATCAACAATAATGAATCTCAAAACCAATCACCATTTAAATACAAGTAATGCATTAACCAATCATTAAATAATTAATCATCAAACTCTAAATCACCCACTACTAAATCACTGAAGACCTGTCACCAGAACATAGAGCAGAACCCAGAACTCTGCAACAACCACTCGAACCATCTGCAAATTTATATAACATATTTCATAATGTATACACTACTCTGATGAGTCGAACCAGTGTGTATATGCACTTTTACCAAAGTGAACCCGCGTACAGATCTACAAATATTTTTTCATAACTTTGCAGCTATTCCAGACATCAGTCATACCCAGATCATAACATTTATAGAATAAAACATGCATTAGCAATTAAGATCTACTCTATCCATGATCAAACCACATAATGATAATACATTCCAAGCCTTAAGATCCCGATCCATCATCCATCATCATCCACATAGGTGCATCATTGGTTCAGATCAAGCAAAGCATCACAAACCCATAACCTGCAGACTAGATCTCACACTTCATCAAATATTCAATCCTTGCACACCTTGCACTCCTTGGCCTAATGATCTTCTCCTCTTTATATAGTTTTAGGCCTCTCTCAATACCATGGACCAAAACCACTTAGGACCAATACCTTGGACCCAATACCTGGGGTCAATACCTCGGACCAAATACCATGGATCAAAATACCATGGACCAAATACCTTGGACCAAAACTTAGTTTTCCAAGATGTACATACCTTTCTTTCTGTGAAAGTGCATGTGTACGTTATACACACCTTTTGGTCTGTTAACCCACTTGTATACACTCCGTTGTCAAGATGAACATCCGTATACCTTTCTTTGATCATTAATTCTTTGTTATTGACCTGCTGCACTATGATCTGACATCTGAGTGAGTTGCCATCAAGGACAACACTTGTATCATAATGCTAACAATATCCCCCTTTGGAATTGATGGCAACAACCACACCAAGTCACTCTCTCCCTTTGACATCAAGGTCAAAGGGCAGACCAAGATATTCTCTCCCTTTGATATACATTATGTTTTCCATGCCCTCCCTGAATACATGTTGAAATCTCTTATTGAACTCCCCCTTCGTCCATGCTCCCTGTGAGCACATGCAGAGTCTGCAATTTTTTTCTCAAAAGAATAACATGACTCTACAACTCAACTAAATGAGTATGACCTTCCTATCACCAATGACTCATACATACATCAACCTCCCAACCAAGTGGGGATATACCAATTGTTTATACATGTCAAAAACAAGAAACATTACATCATCCATCCCATGCATATTGGGGTTACAAATTACATCATATGACTCATGGGTATTTAAAAGACATACATGAAATTTAGACCAAAGACCTAAACATGACTATGATAGTCATCAACAACTCTCATACACCATATATGATCTGCACCATAAGCATCTGTCAGCAACATCCAGACCTATAAACTGCAATATCATTCTCTTACAAACCAATAATATGCCACTTAAGTGATCATCCATGAATCTGATATGAATATAGCAAGATGTATCATTTAGCCACATAAGCATCATCACCAAAGACTTTTAACCATAATGCCAAAAATGCATTATTCGAAGCATATGCTCCCCCTGAACCTGTTCCATCTATTCACTGTCAGATCTGATCATGCATATATCAGCAAGAAGTATCAAGGCATCATCATCAATCAGATATACATCAAGTTAACTTGTGAGGATCAAAAGTACTTCTAAATAACATCTTATGAGTACCAACACATTTCCACACATCATCAGCAGATTGTAACCATTATCAAACAAAGCAGATAATTGACTGAACCATATCAAAGCCCTTTTCCTGATTCTATCCCACTACTTTTCCTCAAACCAACATATATGTGATTCTACAGCTTCGAACTCATGTATATACACGACTTGACTTCATAAAACTTGCGTATGAGATTTAGAACACTAAAGTTTCACACTTTTAGCTCCCTCTAAGTCTGTTATCTCTGTATACTCTACTATGCCACATCTTTCTGATTGTACTTCCTTCTTCTTCCATATCTATGACTGTGATGATGTTTTCTCCTTTTGGTATGGTGCCCAAAATCCTCTCCTGCATTCATTTGCTACATGTCCAATCTTGTTACATGCATAACATCTTATATGTTTCATATTCCTTCTATAGCAGTCAATGGCTTTGTGACCAAACATATTGCAAGAAAGGAAACATCCCTTAAAGTACCTGGAAGCTGATGATCATTCTATGTGACGGCCTTCAACTATTCTACTTTTTCATCTTGCAGCAACATGTCCAAGATTATGACATACATAACACTCAACATTATTCATCTGAGAAAATAACTGACTATCACTTCCATAGTTTGGAGTAAAATATTTTCTTTGAAGGATTTCTTTCCTTGGTTGTTGATGGGGTTGACCTTTCATCTCCTTGTTGAGCATTTCAGATTTTGCATTAGAGTTCCTTGCCTCACCCTGTGAGCTAGATTCACCTTCAACAGATTCATAAAAACCAAGACCCATTTTGATGGTAGGAGATCTTTGACTACTAAGAATATCATCCAAAATCTTAGTATTGTCTTGAAATTGTAACAGTTTATCCTTTTCTTCTAATTTATCTTTTAAGATATTTACCTCAACCTAATATTTCTCTTCCTTTTCGAGATGTTGCGTCTTCAAGATTTCTATAGCCTTTCTTCCTTCTTCCACTTATTGCCTTAAATTGAGAATCTCATTTTCTTATTCATCTTCAATCTGAGGTGATTTAGAATCTGAATACTTGCTTCCACCTAGTGGCAAGCTGTCACTGTTCCTTTGAGCTGTCTTCTTCTTTTGACGCACTTTCTTTCCCATTGTTCTATGGAGCTCATTCAAGCGATCAAGCTTCTACCAAAGGACCTGCTCTGATTCCAATTGTTGGAAATAATACTAAGAGGGGGCGTGAATCAGTATTAGAAAATCAATAACTTTTCCATAATCAGATTCATATACGCTACTTCAGTTAAGGGAACCCACGTGTACATGCAACTGTGTTTAATGCAACTAGCGTATATCCAAAAAACTTATGATTCAGTTAATTAATCATATGTTGATCTTTAATCAGTGCATCAGAACTTCATTAACCCTATAAATAGTAACCAGGTGCAGTAAAAATAGAACAAATCATCACACATAAGACACACACATGAACACCATGATATAAGGTGGAAACCCAATGCGGGACAAAAGCCACCTGCTGCCATATTCCTTTAATATAAGAAAAACCTATTTACAATCTTGTACTGGCACAGACTCATACCAGTACATAGGCACCCACCTATAGAAGGCTACAACCTTCTCTCGTTTTCCAGTTGCTATTGGAAGGGAGCTACAACCACCTGGCTCTTGTACTAGCCGATATATTTACTAGTACGTACAACCCTCTCTTGTTTTCCAGCTGCTACTGGAAGGGAGCTCCAACCCCCTGGCTCTTGTATTGGCCAATATGTTTACCAGTACATCGGCACCAACCTACAAAAGGTTGCTACCTTCTCTCTTCCTCCAGGGACCGCGTTTCATAAATTTTCAGACTGGATACTCCTGGAACACAACACCATAATCTGAGGGCCACGTTTCATCCAATTTTAATATTGGACCCATCAACAACATTGAAGCTAAAAACCAATCACCACTGTAATACAACTAATGCATTAACCATCATTAAATACTTAATCATCAAACTCTGAATAACCCACTTCTGAATCACTGAAGACCTATCACTAGAACACAGAGCAGAACCCAGAACTCTGCAATAACCACTTGAACCATCTGCAAATTCAGATATCATCTTTCATAATGAATGCACTACTCTGATGAGGTGAACCAGTGTGTATACGCGCTTTTACCAAGGCGAACCTGTGTACAAATCTGCAAATATTTACTCATAACTTTGCAGCTATTCGAGACATCAGTCATACCCAGATCATAACATTTATGGAATAAAATATGCATTAGTAATTCAGATCTAGTCTATCCATGATCAAACGACATAATGATAATACATTCCAAGCCTTAAGATCCCAATCCATCATCCATCATCATCCACATAGGTGCATCCTTGGTTCAGATCAAGCAAAGCATCACAAACCCATAACCTGCATACTGGATCTCACACTTCATCAGATATTCAATCCTTGCACACCTTGCACTCCTTGGCCTAATGATCTTCTCCTCCTTATATAGTTTTAGGCCTCTCTCAATACCATGGACCAAAACCACTTAGGACCAATACCTTGGACCCAATCCCTGGGGTAAATACCTCGGACCAAATACCATGGACCAAAACTTAGTTTTCCAAGATGTACGCGCCTTTCCTTCTGTGAAAGTCCGTGTGTACATTATATCCACCTTTTGGTCTGTTAAGCTACGTGTATACGCTCCATTGTCAAGATGAACCTGCATATACCTTTCTTTGGTCATTAATTCTTTGCTATTGACTTGCTACACTATGATCTAACATCTAAGTGAGTTGCAATCAAGGACAACACATGTATCATAATGCCAACAGTTTACAGGTTCAATTTCAATTGGATTTCTATTATGGACAATAGTCGCAGTTATTTTATCATTATTTGGAATTTCTAACAGATCCGCCTAGGCTTCATTATGAAGTATAGCTTTCAGCATTTCACATGTTGGATTCCCCACCGTAGAAGGTTTATTAATGAAGCCATTAATTATATCATCTTCGAGTCGATTTCTAAACTCAAGGGCTTCATATAAGCTAAGAGGATAACACATATTTTCCTCGTGGTATATGTGTGAGCGTGGTTGATAATTTCCAATAGGCGGGTTGGGTTTAGCGAGTGGGTATAAGATAAGTTTTTTTACGGCGTTTCCTTTTGCAATTGTCATATTATCTATCTAGAATACTATATATGCATCTGCTATCGCTAACCATGGCCTTCTTAATATTGGAGGGTGCCCATCTAGTCTATTCCTTGGACTAGTAACGAAAACATCTACTAGGTGTTCCCAGGAGTCCACAAAGACAATAATGTCTTCCAAAGTACCTTATGTATTGACTACCGATCTATTATCTAACTCTAATAAGGTCAAATTTGGTTTGAAAGTTATGATACCTAAAATACCACAGGTTTAGTGAGTTAAAAAATTTATATCTACCCCTAAGTCCACCAAGGTATTTGGGAAATTTCAACCCTGAATTTGGATAGTTACTATTGGATTATCAGGGTCATCATACTTGAAAAGTATCTGTTTTCCTAATATGAGGTCAGATAATGTCCCTACAATGTGGATTGTTGGTGGATCTTTAGGTTTCCTCCCAAGATTTTTGCTGCTCAAGTCTTTAATCATTTTAGCATAAATTGGAACGTTTCATATAGCCTGGATGAGCAGAATTTTTATACATAAATTCTTTAATTCCCCTACAAGATAAAAATTAGAGGGAATGGTTGGTTTAATTATTGTAAGTCTTTTGAGGAATGGGGGAGTAGAAAGTGTAATTTTATCAAAACCTTGTTGCTTGGTCGTTCCATCGACTGCTTATGTTTCAGAAATGATTTCAGTTGGAGGAGTATGTTCTACTATGGGTTCATCCCTAATATGAGTTTCATTATCTTCCTGTTCTTGATTAGAGTTATCACCTGCTGGGAAGATAACATATCCCAAATTCCAGATTTGGTCTGCATACTTCCTCACAAGCACCTGATACACAGTTTAATAATATCATCATATTATTCTTGGGAAATATCACCTTGCCCCATTAAATTAAGTTTTTCTATCCATTCATATTCCATTCCCTTAACTAAATAAATTTTAATCACTTCCTTTAGTAGAATGGTGTAAGGTGATCTTTGAAATCTCTCAACATACTCCTCTAAGGTTTCACCATCTTTTGTCATCATTTTAAATATTTTGTCTTTTAAGTCCCTAGATCAGCAATAATATTGATATTTAGTAAGAAAAGCATATTTCATTCCATCCCAAGAATCTATAGTACCTCCTCCTAATCCCATAAACCAATGTAGAGTTGCTCCCTTCAAAGAAGAAGGAAACAATTTTAGTTTCTGCAAATCAGTAGTGTAATCATACCCTCTACATAGGACATTGAAATCGAACAAGAATGCATCGAGATCTTCAGAAGTCATTCCATGAAAAGTTGGGATATTTTGTAATGGAATGAATTTCATCGGGGCATTAGCAAATGGATCAACTATAGGATATTCTATGGTTGAGGTCTATGTTTGTGACACTTGGTTCACCATTTGGTCAAAAATTCACCAATAGATTTCAAGGATTTCGTGATCAGGAGGTATTATTTGAGCAGGCAGACATTGGTTAATGTTTGACCCTCGAGGGGGCCTCACAACACTTGTTAGGACCCTATAATACTAGTGACTCCCCCATTACTATTGTCATTGTATCCCTTATTGTTATTATTATGCCCCTATTGTCCCCACATTATTATTAGTATGCCCCAAAGAAACCCACTATTGTATTTTTTGTGCCTTTATGTTATTACTGTTATGTCGGCTTGATTATATTGTGACCCGTTAGACTCCTATATATAGAATGGAGGTTTAGTCATTTGTATCATCCAATAATTGTTCATTTCTATAATGTAAAAGAGGTTTCCCCCTCGAAGAGGCTGAATTCTAAGGCATTGATCTATATTTTCTATCTTTTTGTGAGCTAGTTTCATAACATTTGGTATCAGAGCTTTGGATTCTAGGGTTTCACTACTCCAAATAGGTCATCATGGAATTTTCACTATAACCTTCTTTTAGGCGATGTTTCAGAAGCCACAAAAAACCCATTTGAGTCGAAATCGTTCTGAAATTCATGTCCAAATTTCAAAGCTTGCCTCACTATATTTACGGAGATATGATCTGAGAAAGTTAGGGTTTTTGCAAACTCCCAAATTACATTCCAAATAGGTGACCTAGGGAAAATCATCATAACTTTTGTTTTGAGCATGACATTGAAATTTTGTCAGAAGCTTTAGAAAGAGGAAAACCTATAGTTCTCTGTGTATCATTTTCAGGTACTAAGGTCGAAACAGTGACACATGGCACGTCGTACAAGTTTTCTCTACTGAACTAGTCCATAATCAGGTCACCGTGGGAGATTTAGCATAACGCTTCCTTGGAGAATCCAATCTTGATTAGACTTGTGGGGTTAGAAAGAGGACTCAACGGGCTACCACAGGACATGATTTCAGATATTCAAGATCCATAGTTATAGAGATACAATAGATTCAATATCGAACTCTTACAAAGTGAAAGAAAGGTGTGTAGTTTTTTTTTATATTTTGCATAAGATTGGTTTGAAAAATTAGTTTGAAGGAATTCAAAAGCAATAGTGAAGAATTATTAGCATCTATTAATTCCCCAAAGAAAGAAAATGGAAATGAAAACTCTAGCATGACTCGTGAAGAAGAGGAAGAAATGCAGCATGATATATCAAAATTACAAGACCAAGTACAACAAATTTCACTCTCACTAAAGGTAAATGAAGCTAAGATGAATGGTGTGGAAGCTAATATGAATGGCATGCAAGTTAAGATGGATGGTGTGAAAGATAATATGAATGACATGCAAGTTAAGATGGATGGCGTGGAAGCTAAGATGGATGGCATGGAAGCTAAGATGAATGGAATGGACGCTAAGATGAATGGCATGGATGATAAGATGGAAGAATTGAAGATAAATTTGAATAATTTGCTACAAGAAATGGTCACTAATGGTGAAAGGGTAGTAAAGGAAACTCATGATGAGAACAAAAGAAATGTTAATTATGATTTCATAGACTCTAATGTTGGATTGAAGACCCACCATGTTCCAAAAATCAATATGAGGAAGTTTGATGGAAAGGATCCCGAAACATGGTACTACAGATGGAACAATTTTTTGATCTCCATAATGTGAAAAACACACAAAAGGTATGTATTGTAACTTTATATTTGGAACCAAATCAATTTGTATGGTATCGATGGCTTTGCTCTCGTAAACAAATTGTCACTTGGGCAATTTTTACGGAAGAAATGATAGCACATTATGAGGATCCAAAAAGGAACACAGTTTTTAGCCAATTGATAATCTCAAACAAAAGGGTTCAATGATAGAGCACATTAAGGACTTCCAAAAATTGAACATAAGGGTAAAATACATTCCAGAGGAGCATAGGATTGAAGTGTTCACAGGGACTTTAAAGGATAATATCCAACATGAGGTTCGCCTTTGGGAACTCGATTCATTGGAGAAGGAATTCAAGTTAGCAAGAAAAATGGAAAGAAAAATTATGGCAACCAGGAAGCCTACCGCTCACAACTATAAAGATGGAAGTGTTGTTTCCCCTAGCCTTCCACAACCTACAAGGTTGACACCACAACAATTGGAAGAAAAAAGAGCAAAAGGGCTTTGTTACAGTTGTTATAGCAAATACACTAAAGGTCATAAGTTTGCTGAGAAGAAATTATTCTACATAGATTGTGAAGAGGAGGAAGAAAAAGAACAAGAAATGTCAAAAGAAGAGGATATACTCCAAGAACAAACCCTAGATCAAGAGAAATGAATCCGACCATATCTTGTAATGCATTGAGAATTACCACTCCTCAAACTATCATGATAGAAGGACATATCAAGAAGAAAGAGGTAATAATTTTGATTGGTTCAGGAAGTACCCATAATTTTATTCATTCTAATATAGCAAAGGAATTGAATTGCTTCCTATATCCAACACCAAAGTGTCAAGTGATGATTGCAAGTGGAGGAACCATAAATTGCTCTAGAAAGTGCCATAATATCAAGCTATCCATGGAAGAATATGTACTGAATAGCCCAATGCTTTCCATTCTAATGGGTGGTGCTAATGTTGTACTAGGAGTCCAATGGCTACAATCCTTGGGTACAATAGCTTTTAATTTTCAAGAACTTTTCATGAAATTTTTTGCAGAAGGAAAGGAAGTTGAATTAAGGGGTATTGCAGGGAAATCGGGAAATATAATTAGCTCTAACAGCATGACAAATATTCTAAAGAAGGAACAACGAGGTGTAATTGCACAGTTATGTTCACTAGAGGTTCCCACATTGAAATCATATATTTCTCTAGATCTCCAAAAAGTCTTAGACAATCATTCTAAGGTATTTGAGACTCCCAAAGGTCTCCCACCTATTCGTGATCATGATCATGCTATTCATTTGATTCCAAGAAGTGTTCTTCCAAACATCAGGCCGTACAGATACCCCTATGCCCAAAATAATGAAATTGAACATATGGTTACAGAAATGCTAGACGCTGGTATAATTCAACCTAGTCAAAGTTCTTTCTCTACTCAAGTAGTATTAGTGCACAAGAAGGATGGATCATGGCACATGTGTCCGGATTATAGGGAGCTCAACAAGCTCACTATTAAAGATAAATTTCCCATTCCTGTCATTGATGAATTATTGGATGAATTGCATGGATCAATTTACTTCACCAAGTTGGATCTTCGTTCAGGATATCATCAAATTAGAATGAAGACTAAAGACATACCGAAAACAACATTTAGAACTCATGAGGGTCATTATGAATTTTTGGTCATGTCGTTTGGCCTTACCAATGAACCTTCTACATTTCAAGGTTTGATGAATTCCATTTTCAAACCCTTCCTTAGACAATTTGTGTTAGTATTTTTTGATGATATACTAATCTACAACAAGTCTTGGAAGGATCATGTTGAACATGTTGACAGGGTGCTCAAACTATTGGAGGAGAACAATTATATGCAAAAAGATCCAAATGTTTCTTTGGAGTACAAGAGGTGGAATATATGGGCCATATTGTATCTCATAAACGTGTTAAGGTAGACCCTAGAAAAATTAAAGCCATTAAGGAATGGAAAATCCCCACATCCATAAAGAATCTACGAGGATTTCTCGGGTTGACAGGGTATTATCACAAGTTTGTTAAGAATTATGGGAGAATAGCAGCACCTCTAACAACATTTATTGAAGAAAGATGCATTTTCATGGACTCCATAAACAACAAAGGCCTTCGAACATCTTAAATAGGCAATGTGCCAAGCACCGGTCTTAGCTACGCTAGACTTTAGAAAAACCTTTATTATGGAATGTCATGCTTCAGGAAATGGAATTGGTGTTGTTTTAATGCAAGATGAAAGACCCGTTGCTTTTGAAAGTCCTCCAATCAAGGGAAAGTATTTACAAAAATCTATTTATGAGAAGGAAATGTTGGCAATACTACATGCACTTAAGAAAGGGCGACCCTACCTAATGGGAAGACACTTCAAGGTAAAAATAGATCATGATAGTCTTAAATAATTTTTAGAACAAAGATTATCCTCTAAAGAGAAACAAAAATGTGTCACAAAGATGTTGGGTTATGACTTTGAAATTATCTACAAAAAAGGGAAGAAAAATGTTGTGGCAGATGCACTCTCAAGAAAGGATGAGGATGTGGAAGCATTGTTGTGCGCCATTTCTATTATCCAACTGGATTGGATAAATGAAGCAAGGGAGGAATGGAAGAATGAAGAAGAAGTGTGGGCACTCATTCAAAACATACAACAATATCCTAGTACATCTAATACATTTAGCTGGAAAAATGATTCGTTATGGTACAAAGATAGCTTATACCTATGTAAGAATTCCCAACTCAAACAAAAGATTCATATGGAATTGCACACTTCTCCCTTAGGAGGGAACTCAGGATTTTTAAAAACTTACCACACGGTTAAGAAGGATTTTTTTTGGGATGGCCTTAAATCAGGTATTCAAAAGTTTGTGGTGAAATGTTTGGTTTTCCAACAAAATAAAGTTGAAACAATTAAGACCGCAGGTATATTACAATCTTTATCCATTCCAAGCCAATGTTGGGAGGAGGTTCTAATGGATTTTATCACAAGTTTACCCAAGTCTGAAGGAAAGAGTGTCAACATGGTGGTAGTTGATAGACTTACCAAGTATGCACACTTTTGTGCATTATCACATCCATTTAAAGCCAGTACAGTTTCTACTGCATCTATGGAAACAATTCAAAAGCTACATGGAAACCCAAAGATTATTGTAAGCAACAGAGATCCCATTTTCACTGGAAAATTTTGGACAGAATTATTTTCTTGTCTCGGTACTCAGTTAGATCATAGCTCACCTTATCATCCTCAATCTGATGGGTAAACTGAGATAGTAAGCAATTGTTTGGAAGGATATCTTCGTTGCTTTGTATATGATAAACAACACAATGGATCAAATGGTTGCCTCTGGCTGAATGGTGGTATAATACTTCCTTCCATACTGCAGCAAAAATGACCCCATTTATGGCAGTTTATGGATATCATCCTCATCCATCACATCATATTTAAGAGAAAAATCTAAGTTTCAAGTAGTGGAACATCACATCGAGCATCAACAACAAATTCTCCAACTCTTAAAGGATAACCTCACATTGGTGTAGAATAGAATGAAACAACAGGCAGATCAACATCGCAGTGAAAGAATTTTTGATGTAGGTGACTAGGTATTCCTACCGCTACAACCATATTAACAAATTTCCCTCAAGCAAGGTAAGAAGGATAATAAATTATCACCAAAGAATTACGGTCCATAAAAGGTGTTACAAAAGGTTGGTACTATGGAATACAAATTGGAGCTTCTTGCAGCTTCCCGAGTGCACCTGATTCTCCATGTTTCATGTTTAAAGAAGGCTATAGGTGACAAGCTCCCAGTTCAAACAATATTGCCAGAACTTAATGAGGAAGGAAAAATCATATTAGAACCGAAAGCAGTCACAGAAACAAGAACTCGACAACTACAAAATCAATCAATTTCAGAGTATCTCATCAAGTGGAAGAACTTATCCGCTAAATATTCCACATGGGAGGATAAGAATTTTATACAGAAGCATCCAGAACTACTCAAGCGTTGAGGACAATATTTTTTAGAAAGAGAGGGGCATGTTATGCCCCTATAATACTAGTGACTCCCCCATTACTATTGTCATTGTTTCCCTTATTGTTATTATTGTGCCCCTATTGTACCCATATTGTTATGAGTATGCCCCAAAGAAACCCACTATTGTTATTTTTGTGCCTTTATGTTATTACTGTTATGTCGGCTTGATTATATTGTGACCCCTTAGACTCCTATATATAGAAGGGAGGTTTAGTCATTTGTATCATCCAAGAATTGTTCATTTCTCTAATGTAAAGGAGGTTACCCCCTTAAAGAGGATGAATTCTAAGGCATTGATCTATATTTTTTATCTTTTTGTTAGTTGGTTTCATAACAACACTACTTAGATCAGGAATTTTAGGTGATTTTCCTATAACAGGGGTTGCAAGGGGTCGAGGTCTGGGAGTTTGCAGATTTTTTTCAACAAATCGTGGCTCTGCTCCACTCATTTATCCCTCCCATTCTTTTAAATTATAAGAATTCCCCCCATATCTATTAGAAGGACTGAGGTTTTTAATAGGCATATCTTGGAAACTTTATTCAAATCCTTCAATTTTATCGTGAATCTGAGTGTGAGTTGCAGTTTATGACTCTACTACTCGAGGGGAAATGGTAGAACCCTTCCCAGATATTGTTCAGGGACCTACTGATGCTTGAGATTTAGATTTTTGAATGATTTCATTTATAAAGGTCGATCTTCCAAGCCCAACCTAACCTTGGGTTTTTGTGGCTTTTGATAGGGATTTTTGTTTTATAGCTACCTGATTATTACTCTTCTTCTTAGTCATACACACCCACATAATTTAAATTCATTAACGAAGGGTGGGGGTTGGCACAAGCCTTTTAATTAGTGCACGTGTAGGTTCTTACTTATTGTCTTCAATACCTAGCCATTCAAAGATACATTTTATCACTTCTTTGACAACCTCCCCGACAATGACGCCAAAATATTAGGTACTAAGTTGCTCTTAAAGAATCAGCGTAATCCTCTGTACATTAGATTATCAACCTGGGATTTGTCTTTTTATTACAAGGTTGTTGACATAGTAAGTGCAGGGATAGTACTTAAATTACTAGGATCTATGTAAGACTAACATGAAGCAAAAGCTAAGAAGGAACACTTTGAGGAAAATACTTTATGTTATCAAACTAGAGACGGGAATCATAAAATAGTTTAACTATATTTTCGGGAAGTCATAAAAAGTATTAAATTTTATAAAACCAACAATCCTCACTCTAATGGGAAGCTGAAGAATAAAGTACAATGTTTCCTAAATGAAATTCTCTCTAATCACTAGATACTATAATTGTTCATAAATTTTAACAGTAAAACATGTCAAATGGAAATTCACTCAATTAAAAAGTAAATTTGAAGATGCACACGACTGAATAGTAAAATCTAAGAATTCACACAATTGAATAGTAAATTTGAGCATTCACATAATTGAATAGTAAATCTGAGAATTCACACAACTGAATAGTAAATTTGAGAATTCACACAACTAAATAGTAAATCCAAGAATTCATGCAAGGAACAACTAATAATTCAAGTAGAAGTATTAGAAAGTAATGATACAATGAAGACAATGATCATTCTAGGATTGGGCCCATGATCTCTGGAAGTTAACCATCTTGGAGAAAATTCAATATGCTGGATTAAAATAGAACCATTTGAACTTCATTGATATCAAAAGAGAATTACAAAAAGGACTGTAAAAACCTTAAGACAGTCTGTTGTTTAGTCACCTTTTACAGTCAGTGAGAATAATCATAATCATCTCCTTGTTTTTTTACTCGAGTTTAATTGCATTTATATATTACAACATATTTCTAATGATGGAATAGTAAATCTATCCTAAGAGTCAGAAGATTCTCAGGATTTGTTATTTAAATTATAAAATCTCCATCATATTTATGAGATAACAGATTGTATCCTTTCTTTGACTCTCCCATGCACATAGGCACGAATCCTTGATTGGCATGTCACGATTAGCCCAATTTTTGTTCCACTTCTTTGTTTCTCTTTAGCAATTTTAAGGAGAAACAATCATCCATCAAATATTTCCTATGCATAAATTAACCCAAATTGCGAATTAATGATGTCTTAAGTATTCGAATTGACTCATTGACAAGGTAGAATAACAAGATGTCATTAGCTAGTTTCTAGAACTTCTAACTTCCAAATTATTACAATCTGAACTTAAAGAACTTGAGAAACTAATTATTAACTGAAGAAACAAAGGGAAGAAGCATATCAATTCCATGGCCCAATAGTTGGATACCAAGTTCACTAAGTCCATGGCCTTCCACCCCTAAACTGATGGCCAAATAGAGGTTGTCAGTAAGATGATCATGCACATTCTATGCATATACAACTTGAAGCATCCGTGCACATTGGATGAAAGACTCCCCTATGTCCGACATAGTTACAATAGAGCTCTCCATAGGTCAATTGGAAATAACCCCATTCAGGTGGGATTGGGATTCGTACCACTATGTCCCATTGATGTGGCCATACCATTTGCAACTACTTAGGCAGATTCAGCTCATGTCTAGGCTGAAGCTGATAGGGATAACAACTTCATTGAGTGCATTCATCACATCTACCAGTAGGTCCATGTCATATTGGACAAAACTAATGCTAAGTACAAATGACATCATGATTAGCATCGGGTGCCACCCAAGTTCAAGGTTGCCAACAAAGTTTGGTCACATCTACAGAAGGAGCGCCTCACTAGGCCCCACCACAAACTTTTTCCACTTTGATATGGGTCGTAAACCATTTCCAAGGTTCTAGGGGACAATTCCTTCAATCTCAGTATTCCATTGTTCCTTGTCCTACACCTAGTATTCAATGTGAACCATCTACAACCATATTTTTGTCCATTATTGGACACATGTGATGTTGTTGGGTAGCTAACACCAATAGAGATCAACCCCAACTGCATAAAACATGCCATAAATGACAATATCATGCACAAAAATATAAATAACACTCACCAGCAGAGGATCCAACTATATCGAGTTGTCAAAGTAGGCCAACTCCTTCACTAGGGTAAGTGCTTCACTAGCGACCGGGTTCAACAGAAATTTCCTCACCTCATGGAAGATTTACATGCAATGGGGACCATTTCTTCCTAAGGGGGAGGACTAATCCCATTGGATATTGGTGGCCACCCACCTATTCCACCTAGACCTTGAGTCGGTTTCATATGTTTCCTTGATTATAGTATATTTTTTTCTTGTATGCTTGGTAGGACTACTTCTTCGTCATGTCCAACTTCTCACCCCAATCAGGGGGGATAGCACAATATTTTAACCCAAGATTTCCAGTTCAATGATACTTCATTTCCACGGCCATTGCCAATTAAGCTACCCTAGGAGGACTTGATTATAGTAGATTTACTATTATTAGATCTAAGAAATTTTTTATCCTTATTGCAAATGAGAATTCCTTTCATATTAATCACATCATTAGGATTTATTCGACATTTCAAACCAACTACTCTAGCTTTTCCTTAGGATAAAGGTGAAAAAACCAATCAATCCTATAGAATAAATAGCAAGGATGCACTAGTGTCTAGAGTTAGCCATTAGGAAATAGTTATTAATTAAAATAATATATGTTTAAAAACTAGTTGTTGGGAGTTAGCTGTTATAGTTCTAAATTAATTAAATAAAATAATTTTTAATAATATTATAAAATTAATTAAATAAATAAATTTTTAATGCAATGAACAAAATATTGGAATATTAATAAGTTTAATGATTTTATGAATATAAATTAGTTAATAATTTATTTTTTAATTATTAAGAACTTAAAGATATTAAAATAAGCCATTATTTTTATTGAATAAAATAAAATAACTAGTGAAAAGAAAATAAGATATATTCGATACCTAATATCTAATTCCAAAAAATAAATTAAAATTAAAAAACAAAAGAAAAAAGAGGAATCAGGGGGTGAAATCATGAGGAGAGGGCCGAAATCCATCTCTTACTTAATTTCCAACCATCATCATCTCGTTGATATTAATTGCATGTTTCTTGATTCGAATCACCTCTCTAAGCTTCCTATGGTGGAAGTGATCGACGCTAGAAATGACTTTGGAATCCTCAATGTAGACATGGTGCTTGGATTTCTTCGCATGCTCAACAAGAGCTGACGAGTGGGAATGGTTGTGCCTAATGTCAGTAACATCCTCTTGAGTTCTCTGGTTAATGGAGCGACCAGATTCTCTAATGTGGGGGATCCCACGAGAACAAGGGATCAAGTATATCCCTTTCAAATCTTTAGGATCCATCAGGTCTTTAACACACTTAAGATAACTTGTAATGGTATTAAGGGGTTTGAACGAGGTAGACACTCCATTATTTTTAAGAATATGGGCAATCTAGTCAATGGTCCCTTTGAAAAAGGGAAGTTGAGCCTTAGGGATAAGATTATCATGATCAGTCTTAACCCTTGATTCTTTGTAGGCTCTATGAAAATCCTTGAGGCATTGAGTTCTTCTATACCCATTATTTTCAAAAACTATAAGAAGATGGGATTTTTCTTGCTCAAGGTGATTTTCATTTGAAATTCTCAAAGCATGGGTTGCAAGAGTGCTAAGTACCCAATTTTTTTGCACAGGAAAATTATGTGAACTAGCATGAAGATATTGTTTTGTGTTGGTTTTTTTGTGAAAAACTGGTGAGACACGGAACCATCATTCATTCTAGAGAGGTGGATGTCAAGGAAAGGAAGGCGACCATCTACCTCAACCTCCATCATGAATTTGATGGAGTTTGATTGGGAATTAAGATGGTTGAGAAACAAATCTAATTTCTCGCGACCTAGGGCTAGATGTTACAAGTATCATCAACAAACCTGTTTCATATTTTAGGGTGAAATTGAGTTGAGGCTAAGGCCTTAAACCCTCTATGAATAAGTTAGTGGCTATAGGGGAAAGAGGGGAACCATCGCCACCCCACAATTTTGTTCATAGAACTCACCTTAGAAGTTACTAAAGAAAGTAGAGGTGATCAAAGGTCAGCTAATCTGACAGTGTCATTGTCAATGACTTGATTTATGGCATCAATGGCCTCCTAAATAGGGATTTTGGTATAAATGGAAACAACGTCAAACCTGACTAACAAATCCCCTGGGTCTAGCCTAATATATTTCCACTTTTTAATAAAGGAAGTTGAGTCCTTAACAAAGGAATCAGTCCGACCAACAAGAGGTTTCAGCTTTTGAGTTAGGAATTTAGGCTCTATGACTCTTCAACTGTTTATTTAGTGTTACTTGGTTTTCCTCAAGGAAGACTTTTTTGGTTTTTTGTTTCTAGATGGTAGTTATGTTCAATCATAATGTATGGGATCTTTGTCATACATTCATATGGAAGTTTGGATATCTTGTTGTACAATCACCCAATGCTCATTATGATTTTTTCCCATTGACTATATTGTTTATATTACAGTAATAAAATATAATAGCTCACCAATAAGGGAAAAAAATATGACTGAATGCTCTCTCTATACACCTATTCACACATTGCACATGCGGCCCCTTTATCATGTTGACCACTATTACATATAAATCTATACATACCGTGTAGATTTAACCCAATATATCCCCACACCGCCCCATATCATATAATATTTATATAACCCCATATATGCTCCCCTTGGGGTCATACCATGGTACCGTCCTTCAAAAAGCTTTGTCCTCGATGCTTTGCAACTGAAGGTTTTACATGCGATGAAGCCATGTAATATGGTTTTCTTCTTTTCCTTCTTTATTCTTTCCAAAAAATTCACCCAGCCAAAATTTGTAACCCCCTAAATTTCCCCTAAAATTCTCATTGATGTGCCATAGGACCTAACATCCCCCTCTAATCCAACTAATTGAAATGGGCATTTTGAGAAAATTAGAAATCCCATTAAATTCAAAATAGTGTTTGGAAAATTAAACATTGGTTCACTTCTTTTAGTATGCATATTTCAAATTGTTTGAAGGTATGATAAACAGACCATGCATAATCACCATATATTATAGCAAATTCATAAGTCATCCTTATGTTGATTTCTCTAAAATATTCTAGACATTTGATGGACATGAATAAATTTCATTGATTGACTTTTCTCATATCCAAAAGATTTTCAAAATGTCCCAACATCTTAAATCGAGTTGCACTCATGCAAATTCATAATTAATTAAGCCATGCAAGTTTCTAAGTTTGCATAGTGAAATGGTGCACGCATTATTCCAAAATATCTTCCAACAATCACAAAAAAAATAATGCAAGTCTTGGGAATGTGAAAAATGTGTCCTTATTTACCAAGGTTCTCTTGGATGAGGTTTTTCATGTTATAAAAGAAAGCATTGATCCTCAAACAACTAAACTTGTGGAGATCTACTTGCATTCCACTTTTTTCAGTTTTCAAGGAGGTTATTATGAGCAGATATCTGGAGTCACAATGAGATCAACTCTCTCACTAATTGTCATTACTTTATACCTGCAGTACTTTGAAATAAAATCCCTTGACTCATACCATTTAAAACTAGCATGGTGGAAGAGATTTGTTGATGGCACCAACATAAAATGGACTCCTGGTGGGGCAGCGCTTGAAAATTTTTTCAATCATCTTAACTCTATCTCGTCAGAAATTAATTTTACTATGGAGCTTGAAGAAAACAATAACATTCCTTTTATAGATGTCCTTGTTATCATAAAGGAGGATGGTACTTTGGGACATCAAGCCTTTAGGAAGAAAACCCACACAAAAAGCTATCTTCATAGTGAATCTTACTATCATCCATCCCAAAAATATGGTGTCCTTAACACTCTTTACGTTAGGGCCCTTAGAATATCCAACTTTTATGACCTTAATGAATAAATTAAGCACTTAAACTCTATATTTAAGAGTATAGGATACAAGGATAAGGATATTAAGAAAGCTATAAAAAGAGCTGAAGGAAAGGTCCTCTCCAAGGGCCCTCAAGCTAATTTTGTTAAAGTGTTCCTTCCATTCATTCAAGGAGTTATGGATAAGATAGAAAATATTTTAGGGAAGAACGACATATTCACTCAGTTTACAACATGTGGAATGATTAAACAAAGAATGAGATCTATCAAGGATAGGATCGATCAACAACAGCTTAAGGGATTTTACAAAATTGATTGTTCTTGTGGAAGAATTTATATTAGAGAGACATGGCAATCATTACAAACAAGACTGAAAGAGAACATAGCCAAAATTAAGAATGATAATCATGCACTTCAGCCCTTGCTGAACACTCCTCGAAGACCAAGCATCATGTTTATCTAGAAAGTGCCAAAATTATCGCTAATGAAGAACACTATCAAAAGAGGAAAATCAAAGACATACTTGAGATTATGAAATATCCACACAATCTCAATAGGGATGGCGAGAGTGAGATTAGTGGAAATTAGATTCCTTTGATCACACGTTTCAACTCTTCGAGGTATAGTATTCCGGGTATAACTTTATTTCCTTTCCTTATCTTGAATTTCTTAAATAACATAAAGAATTTAGCTCTATCATTAGCATCATATATATATTTTAAGATTTTAATTGATTTATTGGTTAGTTATTTATTTTATTAATGAACAAAATTAATTAATTAATTAATTAATTATTATTATTATTATTATTATTATTATTATTATAAATCACTTATTTTTGTCCTAAAGATGGATCCCTATTGGGATTCGAAACGTCAACAAGATGTATGTAATACTATGGATAATCTGAACTATCATTTTCGAGTAGTCTAAATAATAGACAAAATAGATTTTTGGTAGGAATTTCGCAATAATTTTAGTATGATTATGATTTATTATTATTTAAAATTCACTTGTGAATGTATAAATGGATTCATCACCCTAAAAACCTCAACCATTGCAGATTAAAAAATTTAGACCTACAAGTTTTAAAAGCATCTAAGGAATTTTGGACAAAATTGACCACAAAAAAATATTTGGAAAAGTTCATTTTGTCTAGTAGTTAAACTACACATTAAAATAATGATTCACAAAATCATATTTAAATTTCATTAATAAATATATAATAATTCAAGTTTACCTAACCTATCTATTTATTTATCTATATGTCATCAGTGATATTCATATTACCTTGAAAATTTAAATTAAAAAAATATAAAATACGTGAAAGGAAAATGATCCATATATATGTAATTATTTAAATTATAGAGAGATGTGGAATTTATATAAATATAAATAATATCATTAAGAATTAACATATATCCATATAACTTTGGATCTACCAAGTGTCCAAAGGAATCAAATTTCGAATGGGGTAAATTTTTCCTCAAAATTTTCACTGAAAAAATGTTTGCATCTTGAGAGAGATTTGATCTCTCATGGCACTTTGTAGATCCATGGATCTATGAGAGTTATAATAAAGTGACATTGTCATTAAATTGGCATTATCATCATTTTTAAAGAATGTTGACTAATTATAAACACACCAAGAACAAATTTCACTTAAAAGTTGTGAACAAGGTTTTACTAACTAAATATGCTCTGTGAACAATTAAGTTCACATTAAAAACAATTGAGCATATAGATAAAATTTAAAATTTAAAATAGGAAACCCTAACTATGTTCCTCTTAGTTTAAAGAGTAATTGTATATGCTTGAAATAACTAATATTTAAAATAGACAATCCTAAATATGTTCCTCTTAAATCAAACTATAATTATGTATGCTCTTAGGCTGAAATCACTTTTTGGCCTTAAGTATGTATTAAAACAAATTTTAAATAACTAACTTATCTTAAATAATATAAAGGAACAAGTAAATGAAAAGTATAAAGACTTAGTTGTTAATCTGTTACAAACCACCTCCAAATTAATTACGTCATAAGGCATTTTGCTCTGGGAACAACTCCCCTCGTGTACACTTGTACTTCCCAAGGCCATCAGCATGACGAATTTAACTTTGAATTTTTGGGGAACGCTTCTAGGGAATCATACGTTGTGCAGACTAACATTTATTATTGCATGAGTGATCATTTATTTGTTATTCCATGCATTCCCCTTAGCTTGGATGGTATATGGAAATCCGTTAACTGCAGTGGGACATTCATCATTTTGTAAAACGTGAAGGGATGGAAGTACCTTTCACTGGAACTGATGTGTAGTGAGAGATTCATCATTTTGTAAAACGTGGAGAGACAAGTAATGTGTTTTAGGGGCTGCAAAAGTAGCCCACATTTGAGGGTATGTATGAAGTGTAGGAGGATTTGCATGAGAGAAGAGAAACTTTGTGTCTCTTCTCAATATGTGTAAGTGCAGTGACATCAAAGAATATATGAAGTGTTGTCCAAAGTAGAATATTCTGCAAATAGCCAGACCATGATTTTTAAATATTTGACACGATGTATTTTAAGGCTCTACATTTAAAAAAATAATAATAAATAAAGAAAAATAAAAGAAGGATTATATGCATGTCAAATTGAAACTTCAAAACGTAAAAACAATGACCGGAACAATGCTTAAGTCAGGTTTTAAATCCATTAATTTAAAAAGATTACACATTAATAGAAATTCTAGTTCTACATTTTTCAATGATCATAAGCATTAATAAGAAATGAATTCTTAAATTGTGAACTTAGAAATTGTGGCCTCAAACTATACGACCTTCCCAGTCATCGGGGTGCATATTCCCGTTAAATACAAGTTAACTCAATATGACTTTTATAATTCAATGCAATTATAATATATTAAGCACAAATCTATCTCTGTCACAGCATTTTGATTCACACAGTTCATTCCAGGAGCCCCTTTTGAGTAAATGTGATGTTTGCAAATGTTGAGTTGCATGAATTGTTACTTCGCTTTTTTGGGGGTTTATCATAATGATCAAATTAAATCGAATCAGGTCAATTGATGCGAGAATTAGAAATTTCATTAGGGAATTTAATTGTATGATTTAATTCCATTCGCTTAATTTATCCAATTTCTTAGTAAATTGAGCCATGAACCTTTCCTTCACATCCCATCACTTTTATCGTGCACTTCACATCCCATCACTTTGTCGTGCAGTGTTTGGTTGTCAATCAAGGTGATAAAACGTTTGGTTGTCCTTTTTTTCGTGGTTCTCTGTGTTGAGCGTAATTTAGCAAGTGATTTGTATGTATATGTATAGGGAATTTAGATCAATTTTATTTCTTTATTTTAGACATTCCTTTGCTTTTAAAAAATTTTGTGATCAGCATTTAAAACCAAAATAGTAATTTATGAAAATATTTTGATTAATATAAATGCATTAATATGCTATTAGTATACTGATAAGTGTTTATTCCACAATAGGTCTTCAAGAAGTATAATTTAATTATTATTAATTATGAGATATTAAGTATTTTAATTTAATTATTAAGTTTTAAAATTATTTTAATTGTTATTAATTATGAGTTATTTAAGAATTTTAATTTAATTATTTTTAATTATTAACTTTTTAAAAATTTAATTTAATTATTACTAATTATTAAATGTATGATAGAGATTAATTTATACAAAATACTCCCATAAATATCTCTTTTATAATAAATTTTCAAAATTTTAAATTTAATATTAATTTAATTATTACTTATTATTAAATATATGGTAAATCTTTATTTTAAAAAAAGCAATTTAATTATTATACTTTCAATAAATTTTCAAAAACTTTAATTTAATTATTACTAATTATGTCGTAAGGTGTTTTCCTCTGGCAACAACTCCCCTTTATGTACACCTTTGTGTCATTGAATCCATCCTTAGACGATTGGATTATGCTCGTTCATTGATTTGATCAGTTGCACTGACTCGAGCGGGTGCTACAAATGCTCCTCGCTTTCTGTTTTCCCTTTGCACAACTATCGTATTGTATTTGGTTGCACTCACAGTGAGTCGTGTCGGTTGGATCCGAATGTGGGAGGTTGTTAGTTTTATTCGTGGAGCGAGGCAATCGAGATCCCCTGGCTGAATTTTGATGAGCAGGGTTTGATTGATCGAGGTAGAGAAGGTAAAGATAATGGATAAAATGGAGTGGGTTATTATGCAACATCTCGATCTGTGACAGGTCGCTCGAGGAGTCAAGACCTTACAACCTCACTGCGGGGCCTTTCACCATACATAGAATTTACTTGCCACCATAGTGGGGAAGTGCATTGTCGAATTTGATGACCTTACTTGTCACAGCAGTGAGGAAGTACATCATCGAATTTGATGCTTTAACTAGATGCAAGCTTTCAGCCATAGATATTGGGGCATTGGTTGTATGAATGGCATACAGTCCAGCAAGTGACCATATTGTGATTGCATTGTTTGAGGATGACATGATTAGATCTTGTGATTTTGACACAGAGCACACCTTTGTGCTATATTCTCCAAAAAAGAGAGTAGAGAGGGTGACTCCTCACACAAAAGTGCATATTGCATCAACTCCTCTTCAACCTATACTAATTTTTTGATTCCACTTGCGTATGAGTGACCCAAATTAGATCCTAAAACACTCTCTAAGTTTTCATAACTCTATAAAATTCATGCCAAAGTTTCACAGTCTTATAAAGAATGAGCTTATCAGAAATATCCTCGAAACAGTTGTAATTTGTGAACAACGCGAAGCAACGAGGACCCTTGGTCAAGTGCGTAGACCATTGGCCCATAGTAATGTGCGTTGTCATGAATTGGCAAAACGGGAGGTTAGTTCGAGAAACAGGAACCCCTCAAAGATGGAAAAGCCCCGAGTGACCCAGACCCGAAAAGTTATAAAATGTACAAATATCGCGCTGATTTCGTCAAAGGCGGGGTCCCACACAAAAATCGGCAGGATATCAAAAGGGCTTTGAGCAGTAAGCAGTTTCAACCGAGTCCCACCCGATGCCACACAATGGGTGCCACGCGTCCAACGGAAGAGAGAGAAAACCACTCACATCAGATGGGTAAACATCATGCTACTTACCCGCCCGATATGGATGAAGACCGTACGAACTGGAGGCCCTAGATCGATGGCGAAAATGCAATCCGACGGATGACTAGAATTAACAGAGGAGATAGGCCGAGTTGTATAAGGTTTGAAGTTCGACATGGACGATGGGTTGGCAAAGATTCGTGTTTCGCGAGAAATCTTGGAGTAAACAGAAATAACGACTGTTCAAACATTTCTAAGAGAAAAGACACTCAGTTCGTTATGAAATAGGTGGCCACCTCCCTGTGAGGCATTATACAGTGATGATGACATAGAACAATGGAATTCAAATGGATAGAGGCAGGGAAACCAGAAAGCCAGGAAGCGGGAACGAACAGTCAGAAGTACACTGGCTTTAAAAGCCACGAACTAATAGAGGAAGAGCAAGCAGTAAGAAAAGCGAGTTAAGAAAGCTATGAGCAGAGAACAGAGGGAAGAATTCGAGCTAACCTGCAGAAGCAAAGGCAACATCGAGACAGAACCAGAAAGATTCAGAGAGTTTGTGTACTGCAGAGAAGGCTTGAGAGGTTCAAGAAAACTCCTCTGTATAGGCTTGTCATGTATGAGCCTCAAATTGGGCTGATACTACTGTGACCGGTAGAGGTCGAGTTTCATTAAGGAGAGTCTGTGTACTTTAGAGACATGGGGGATCCAAGTGCAGTCTTGTTTATTATATCTGTTGAGTGAGATTCAAATTGAGCTCACTATTGTAAAAACTCTGCTTTGAAAACATAATAGAGAGGCCACCACTGGAGGCTAGACCAAGAGACGTAGCCCAGGAGTGTTGGGTGAACTCCTTATTAAACATGTTGTGTTTATATGTTTGCCTATTATGTTTTCTCTAACTACCTCAGTGTATATGTATTTCGTAATCTTATCGATCTGTTGCATAAAGTAACATAGGCACATCCATGCACATGAGTCTGTAATACCTTAATTAATTGTTTATCTTGGATCAATTCCAGAGCAGATCAAGTGGTATCAAAGCACTAGGTTACTAAGGTTAGACAAGCTCATGATGGATTTTGTTGTTGAATGCTAACTAGATCAAAGCTCAAATTAGGAGAAGGAGAGTTGGTTGAAGCTAACCAAAAATTGGAAGAGTCTACCCTAAGAGGAAAATGTCTCAAGAAAGTCACTTGGAATTAGACTCTTAGTTCATGGACAGTTTCTTGACCTTGAAAGGCATGGTAGAAGAAATGTATATAGAATTTAAGAAAGGTAGGGGTGAAGATTCATCAAACTGCAAACAAGATAAAGGAGCAGAAGAATATCTCCTCCATGACCACTCTAAAGGTAAAGGGAAAGAATAAAAGCTTCCCACACCTCCTAGTAGCCTTGAAAATAAAAAGAAGACATCTTTGATAAATTAGATGTTAAATTTGATTTGCCGATATATGATGGAGAGTTTAATGTAGAGAAGCTAGATAATTGGATTAGACTGATTGATGTATATTGCAGAGTACAGAGCATCGACTCAGACAAAAGTAAGATTCAGCTGTCCAGCCCACACCTTGGAGGCATTGCCTTGGTATGGTGGGAAGGCAAGACACGAGCTGACATGAAGAAGCATGGTAAAATTCTTTCTGCCTGGAGTGAATTTGTTTCTACAATTAAAAAACAATTCTATCCACTAGCTTATATGCAGCAAGCCATGATGAGCTGGAAATATCTTCGCCAATTAAAAGGGCGGAGTGTATAAGGCTACACCCAAGAATTTAGGAAAAGAGCTTTGATTCTAGGAATTTCTTTAGACTCACCTGAAACTCTACTGAAGTATATAGGTGGTCTACATAGTTATTTAAAGCAAACCATTCTCATATAATCCCACTAGCATAAATGAGGTATTTGTTCAGGCTACACATCTAGAGGCAAGAGGCAAGAATGTGAACCCAGAAGTTGGGGGATCATCAAAACCCACTGCAAGCAAGAATAAGGAAAAGAGAAAATAGAAATGGAAAGAGAGGAAGACAAATACTGTACAAAAGACCAAATCTTCATGCACTCATTGTAAAAAGGATGAGCATGATGATGAAAATTGTTGGATTCTGCATCCGGTGTTGAAACCCAAGAAGTACGATGGCAAAAAGAAGAATATTGTTGTAGCTATTCAAAAATATTTGGGGTCAGACTCAGGAGATGAAACAACGATTACAGCCACAAGTATAAAAGGTAAAAATTCTGAAGCATATACTAGTAATTCTGCACAACCTATTGATAATGAAGAAAATGAGAGGAAAAGACATGATATTTTTCATATTCAAGTTGTTTCCAAGCATCAAAAGATTGATAATTTGTTTGATAGTGGCTCACAAGTAAATTTAATTTCTGAAGCAATTATAAAGAAGTTGGGATTACTAACCACACCTCATGAGAAGCCATATCCATTACGTTGGTTATGTGATAAAGAAAAGCTACAAGTTACTAGACAATTTAAACTTAGGTTTTCTTTTGGGTCAGCATTTGTAGATGAGGTTGAGTTAGATATAGTTCCTTTGGATATATGTGGAATTTTTTTAGGAAGTGCTTGTATGATCGGAAAGCCATTTTCTATAGAGCCGAGAACAATTATCAACCCGTTAAAAATGGAATCGAATATACTGTAAGAGCTCATAAACTTAAGAATAATTATACTCTCATAAACTCAGGGCAGATGAAAAGAATTGTAAATTCATTCAAACAATTTTTACTGATGGTTGTAAAGGAAAGGAAACCTGATAAAACCAATGTATTTGAGGGTTGTAATGCTAAACAGCACGCTGATTTAGAAAAATTTGTTTCAGAATATGATATACTATTTCAAGAACCTAAAGGTCTACCACCCAAAAAGGAAATAGTACATGATATTAATTTGCAGTAGGATGTTCCATTGCCTAACATCGGAATGTATAGGTTGTTCATTTTAGAGAATACAGAAATCAAGAAGCAAGTACATGAGCTACTCGAGAAAGGGTTCATAAGACCTAGCACATTTCCATGTGGGTCTCCAATTGTCTTGGTGAGAAAGAAAGATGGCTCATGGAGAATGTGCATTGATTACCGAGCACTGAATAAGATAACGATCAAAAATCATTATCCTCTTCCTCTCATAGATGATCTATTAGATTAGTTGAAAGAAGCTGTTTATTTTTTGAAGTTGGACTTGCATAGTGGCTACCATCAGGTCAGAGTTGCAGAGCAAGATGCATGGAAGACTTCTTTCAAAATAAAGCAGGGATTGTATCAGTGGTTGGTTATGCCTTTTGGCTTAACTAATGCTCCTGCTACCTTCATGAGAGTAATGAACGATGTACCCAGACCTTTTATTGATGATTTTGTCATTGTATATTTAGATGACATTATTATATTTAGTAAAACATGGGAAGAACATTTGAAGCATGTAAAGGAGACTCTAGATGTTTTGAAAAGAGAAGATCTTTATGTTAAGCTCTCAAAATGTGAATTTGGCAAAACATCTTTGAGTTATTTGGGTCATATTGTAGGGGGTGGTGAATTGAATATAGATCCCTCTAAGGTTGTAGTCATTGTAAACTGGCCTAAACCCAAATCTGCTACAGAAGTTAGAAGCTTCCTAGGAGCAACACAGTATTGGAGAAAGTTTATTGCTAACTTTTCCTTGATTGCAACTCCCTTACATGCTTTAACAGGATTGAACAAGGTGTTTCAGTGGGGAGGCAAATAGCAAAAAACCTTCGACACCTTAAAAGAAAAGATTAGTACAACACCAGTACTAGCACTGCCTGATCTCCAAAGACCATTTTAGATTGAAATGGATGCCAGTGACTATGCCATGGGAGTAGTGTTGATGTAGCACAGTAAACCCATATGTTATCATTCTCAGACATTTAATTCCATAGTAGTAAATTATCCCACATATGATGAAGAATTGTATGCATTAGTACAGAGTGTGAAAAAGTGGAAACATTATTTAATGGGAAAAGAGATAGTTATACATACTGATCATCAACCACTTCAATATTTGCACTCACAAACTAAGTTGCAGCAATCAAGACACTATAGGTGGATGGGTTTTCTACAATAGTTTCATCTTGTTATCAGATATAAAAAGGCTATACACAATAAAGTTGCAGATATGTTGTCTAGACCAACCTTAAATGCATCTACTATACTTAAGCATAATTCAGTACTACATGAAAGCTACATTGAACAGTATGCTCAAGATATAGATTTTAAAGATGTATATGCAACTTTAAGTCATGGCAAACAAGTAGAAGAATTGGATTATCATGTTAAGGACCAACTCTTGTATCATTTTGGAAAGTTATGAATTCCACAAACTAAAAGAGTAAAGATAATTCAAGAAGCACACACTTCTCTAATATCAGGTCACTTTGATGTAAGTAAAACAGTTTCACAACTACAAAGATTTTGTTATTAGCCAAAAACGAATGAGACGATTTGTAGATATGTAAGACGGTGTACCATGTGTGCTAAAAGAAAGCCCAGTAATAGAAAACTAGGTTTGTACACTCCACTACCAGTTCCTTCTCATCCTTGGGAAATTGTTTCCATGGACTTTGTTGGGGGACTACCTAAATCTAGAAAAGGTCATGACTATTTATATGTTGTTATGGATAGGTTTAGTAAAATGTGTATTTTAATACCTTGTAACAAATAGATTACAACTGAACAAACTGCAAATTTGTTCTTTCAGCATGTATGGGTTCATTTTGGATTACCCACTTCCATTATATCTGATCGAGATACCTGATTTGTTGGGAACTTTTGGTCGAGTCTGTGGGAATTGATGGACACCAGACTAAGGAAGAGCACAACTTTTCATCTTCAAATAGATGGCCAAGCAGAAGTGGTCAACAGGATAGTGATCCAGTTGCTCAGAGGTTATTGCAGCAAGCGTCCCAAGCTTTGGGATGAACATTTATGTTATGTGCAGCATGCTTACAACCATGCTAAACATTCTTCTACACAGAGATCTCCTTTGATACCTGTTTTGGTTTCACACCAAGGTCTCCCTTGGATTTTGTCTTTGGTAAAGACATAGTAGTTGACAGACACAGTGATGTGGACAAGGCAACCAATTTCATTGAACAAATCCAAGAGATTCACCAGGCAGTAAAGGAACAGCTGGAAAAGAGCCAAGCCAAGTACAAGGCAAGGCATGAAAAGCATCAAATTGAGCATACTTTCCAAGTTGGTGATCAAGTTTGGCTGTATATCAGCAAAGACCGAATGCAAGGTGAAGGTAAGAAGCTACAGCCAATAAGGTATGGACCTTTCAATATACTTGAGAAAATTGGTGAGAATGCTTTTTTCCTTGATTTACCAGCTTACATGCACATCTACTCAGTTGTTAATGTAGACAACTTGAGCTATTTGAACCTTCATATATTGAAGATCCCAAAGAGCAGAGTCAATTGCCTTCTATTGATTATCTGTTGCCTAAATATCACAATGAGTTGCAGGAAGATATAGTTCTGGACAGGAAGGTGACAACTATGCACAGAGGGGATGTTGAGTACCTTAGGATTGGACTCTAAGGTTCAAAACCAAGCAGTGCAAAATGGATAGAGATTGAGCAAGTGAGGAATCTATACCCTCACTCGATTGATGCTTAAAAGCCAACTTTTGGTTGTTCAAAAGCTTTTTCAGTGGGAATTCCATGATCCAAATTGGATCTTAAAACACTCTCTAAGTTTTCATAACTCTGTAAAGTTCATGCCAAAGTTTTAAAGTCTTATAAAGATCAATATTATCAAAAATATCCTCGAAACAGTTGTAATTTGTGAACAACGTGGAGCAACGAGGACTCTCGGTCAAGCGCATAGACTATTGGCCCATGGTAACGTGCACTGTCACGAATTGGAAAAACAAGAGGTTAATTTGAGAAATGGGGATAGTTTCTGATATGTGATTAGCAACAAGTCGCTAATCGTATATCGCCAGGCAAACCCCTCAAAGATGGAAAAGCCCCAAGCGACCTGGACCCGAAAAGTTATAAAATGTATGGATATCGTGCCGATTCCATCAGAAGTGGGGTCCCACACAAAAACCAGTAGGATATCGAAAGGGCTTTGAGCGGTAAGCGATTTCAAATAAGTCCCACTCGATGCCACACAATGAGTGCCACACATCCGACGGAAGAGAGAGAAAACAACTCACATCGGACGGGTAAACATCATGCTGCTTACTCGCCCGATACGGACGTAGATCGTAGGATCTGGAGGCCCTAGATCGACGGTGGAAATGTAATCTAATGGATGACCGAACTCAATGGGGTAAACAGGCTGAGTTGTATAAGGTTTGAAGTCCGGTATGGACAACAGGTTGGCAAAGATTCGTGTTTCACGGTCAATATTGGAGCAAACGGAAATAACGACTATTCAAACATTTCCAAGAGAATTGACACCCAGTTCGTTAAGAAATAGGTGGCCACCTCCCTGTGAGGCGTTATACAGTGATGATGACGTAGAACAGAGGAATTCAAATGAACAGAGGCAGGGAAACCAGAAAGCTGGGAAGTGGGTATTATCACCCCAAGAAACTCTCCTAGGTTGTATGTCAGAGATGCTCGGGAACATTACAAACTCAACAAAATGTTGGAAATGGATGAATGGAAGGAATGTTGTATATTCAAGCTAGATAACCACTTATACTATGCCTAACTCCAGACATGGGTGAACACCCCCAGACTACAAGGCTTTAGACCACCAATTACTCATAGTTTTAGGATTAGTTGAGCATCGAGAATACTGATGACACCAGCAGATACAAAAGACCATGTGATGGCTGGCTGCAACCAGTAAAGATGTCTACAAATATATTTCCTAATACACAAACAGGATGAAAGCTCTCTGGCACCAAGTAAACAGAAACCTGCATAACACATTCAATGATACATACTAGATTCTAACACAGAGGTGGGATGACAGCCCCTCTAATGCTAAACATCAAGAGTACATGAAAAATGCATAACAGGTACAACCTAGAACAGAACAGAAATGGAAAGTGAGCAATTAATAGCAAAAGAAGCTTGTATTAGCTGAAAATGAAGACCAGATGTTGCAAGTATCACAGTAGTTACAGTCTCTAGAAGTTGAACCTTACATCAAACAACAACCATCAACCCTCATCACATCTGTGTTCTGAATATATATAGAGGTCAATTACAAAAAATGCTCTGCTATTCTATGCGTGGAGGGTCATAATTGGCCACCAACCACTTTAACTATCTAAAATGGGCCTCTACTACGACCTACTACTTCAATGAATGAATTTGACATTCTCTGATACTCTGTTGTACTCCTTGAGCAGGTGAAGTGTTATATTGAAGAAGTTCCATAACTAATAAATTCCATAATCTGCTCGAGGCATGTCCTTCTCATCCTTCGGCCATACTACTCTTGAATGTAGAGGTTGAGGATTAACTGCACAGAGTGCTGAATACTGGCCACCTTCTTCCTTCAGATGCATGGTATAGGCCAAAGACACGAAAACTGCATGGGGAATGAATGGAGGGTAGGGAATAAATATTAGCCATTGGATCACATGAATGGATGGCGGAGATCTATCGACGGGAGAAATTGGGAGCAAACAGTCCTGAGCCATTGGATCTTGGGTGGATAGATCCAACGGTTATCGGGGGTGGAAGGTACACGAATGATAACAAGCGAGGGATAGGTGAATGGCAGTAAGCGGTATATTTCGCACCACTTTCGGAAGTGAGCGGTAATCGTACAAAGCTGCGCAATCACACTCACTGGATGACACGTGGCAGATGTGACAGGACCAAAACCACTTTCCCTGTGAGCTAACATGCGGGCAGCTTATGGGCGCAGGAGGTGCGAATGTCATCTGATCGTAGCAGGGTAGATCAGACGGTGTGGAGGAAATCGGCAGGTTATTTTCAGCGGGGACCATTGGATTGTGGCGAAGGCAATCGATGGTGGGGTTTAATTACACATGTGTCAGGGAAAAGGCGGGTGAAAAGCACATGGTCATGTGATTGCGGTTACATGACGGCTCAAACTCAGTTCTCGGGGGCCAAAAGAACATGGACTTACACATATTTTTAGAGGTAAACTAGAGGTAGCGGGGTTTATAAGAGCGTAAGCATAGTGAAGGGGAATGAGCAAGATGGCTGCTGCAAATCTCTTTGATCATAGACAACCCGATCAGGCCTGCATTTGACCTTCAAGTGTTGAAAGTAATAGCAGAGCTAACACTGGCTCCTTCTGGGGATGAGATCCTCCCTGTGAGGCCTCAAGAACCTACAAATCAATGCCTTTCTGATGAAAATAAATTAGCAAAATTCCTAGTGTTCCATTGGGCATGGAGTCTGATTGAACCTACACTAAGACTGATAAAATTAAATATTTACAATTTTAAGGCCAAAAGACCTTAAATCGCATAAATATTCAAAAAACCCCGATTAACTGGGCCATCAAAAACTGCTTCTCTTCCCATACTTTTCAGTATGAAGGTGTTGTTCCCTTGAATCTGAGAAATGATAAAAGGCCCTATCTAGAAAGCATCAAACTTCCCATGATTTCCTTTCTCTTTCAGTGTGTCCCATTTCAGAACCAAGTCTCCAACCTGAAAATTATCTGATTTTGTCTTCCTGTCAAAAGCATCCCTGATCTTTTTTTGATGTGTTGTAGCCTTTTCAACCAGTTGTTCCCTGACTTGGTGTACCTCTGCCAAATCGGTGATCCTTTTTGTCATGTCTTCTTCCTCATTTTGTTCTTGTTCAATCAGAGGAAGGGGTAGAGGGCTTATTGGCCTCAGCTTCTGTTTGAAAGGGATGGTGTCTTTTTGTAATGGAATTTTGTGAGGGATGATTTTCTTATCATACATTTTCAGGTCACTATATTCCCAGGCAACGACATCAGCAAACTGCCTCATTAAACTGAAGTACTCAGTATTTTGGTCAGCAGACAGATGAGTGGACAGATTTTTGTATCTGGGCTGACCTGGACTCCCTATATCATGCTTACAGACTGCAGACCGGTCTTCATTTTGGTTAGCCTTGTAAAGCACATCATTGTGGTCAAAAAATATTTCTAGAGGAATTAGACCCTTCGGAAAATTATTGATGGGGCGCTGGAAAATTTTATCTTTGCCAATTTTGTTTCTAAGCTGGGATTGGGGGCTTTCTTCCAAGGCTTCATTCTCTTGGTCAATTTGTATTTTAGAAAATTTATCAATGACTTGTAGGAATCTGTTCACTTCATCATCATCTTCAATATTCTCTTCCTCAGCCCGAACAATTGGTTTCTTGAGCTGCAATGAGGCCTTCTGAGATTCTTCAATTTGGAGGACACATGCTCCAAAATCAGTGTGAACAACATAAATAGGATGATTAGAAGGATTCTTCTCATCACTGATGATATGTGCCAACTGTGCTTCTCTGTATAATCTCTTACTTTCTCCTCCAAAAACTAGGATAGTGGCATAAGATAGGTCATTATGCAATCTCTCACCTAGTCTCTTAATCCATCCTCTTGACAACAACATGCCAAATTTGGGAGGGACATCTGCTACCACAATGTCCATCACCATGCTCTTCATGGGCAGCTGGGTTAGGGTAATGGCTAAATCTTTAATCAATCCCAAACATTTTACTTTCCTTGAATCAAATGAGAATAAATCATGATAGGGTCTGGTGATATCAAGGCCTAACTCTTCCATGACAGCTTTTGGCATTAGATTGTGGCTAGCCCTTGTGTCTAGCAGGCAATTGTGGAGGATTTTTTCATGAATAGCCGAGGAGACATAAAAGGATGGATAATTATCATCAGCAGGTTTAGTCATTGGGCTAAGCACAACTGCAAGTTTATCATATTGCAAATTGACAGAGTCAGTGGAGGTTTGTGTGGATCTCAGCTCAAGAGCTTCAAGGATAGGCTTTCTAAACACTTCACTCTTTACAAGTTCTACCAGAGGCACATATATTTTTAACTTTTGGACTTCTGATTCAAAGCTGAAAGAGGAAGATAACTTGTCAGAACCTCTTACCTCTTGAACTGGAGCTTTGAGGATTACTGGATCAGTTGCTGGTCTTCTCTATCTGCTATTCTGTGACTCTGTTTGGACAACAACTCTTTGGGCAGGATTCTCCTTGACATTACTTGCATTTGACCTCAGATTATATCTTTTCTGCTCCTCCATTTGTAGAATAACTTCTCTATCCCACCTTTGGTTGTCTTGTTCCTGCAGCAAATATTCCTCATACGCAGCGAAGGTCAAAAATGGAGCATTGCCTTTATCTTCCATCCAATGAATTTCATCCTCATCCTCAATATGCTCCTCCTCCATGGCCATATTCTAGAAAGGAACTTTAACTCTTTGATCCTTGTTAGTTTCTCTACCCTTCTGAATGATTTTCATTTGCTCATTTGCTCTTCTGAACGAATTTGGGTTTCTTGGAGCAAATGTATTTGGGAGCCTTGTCTTCCCTGAGTTCTGTTCAACCTTCAGCTTAGATATCTCCACATCCAATGACTCTATCATTCTAGTCATCATATCAAGTTTGGGATCGGAAGATGAGGCAGAGGAAGAGGAAGCCTCACCTCTCTGCCTCCTTCTATCAGCATGACTTCTGAGTTTTTCTGCAGCCATAATATTGGATTCTACTTCTAGGGCTGCATCCTGCATGTCAGCCAGAGTAGCGCATCTTCTTTCTCTTAATAATAGGCAGAAATCAGAGTCAAAAGCATTGGCATAAGTGAGTTTGGCAGAGGTGGGGGTAGGCTTTACTTCAGCTGGTATCTTACTATACATATGATTAAATATTTTATTAAAATCAGGCAATGATTCCCCATTTTCCCTCTTCAGGTTTCCAAACTCAGTATGATAATATAGCAAATCTTTTTTATCTCCCAGTGCTTCAGAAATTCTTCATCTAAGACTTCAATATTAGCAATAGATCTCGGGGACAATTCTTTGAACCACTTTCTAGCCTCTCCAAGAAGGCTCTGGACAAAAACTCTCATCCATACATCATCTTCACTGATATCTAGGTCATTTGCATAGCTATAAAAAGACTCAAGGTGTTCGTTAGCAGTTACTCCCTCTGTACCAGTGAATTTAGGCATATATTTTTGATACTCTCCTGCAGGCATGGCATTCAAAGGAACAGGCAAGACTAGAGGCCCATACCTAGCAGCTATGATTCTTTCCATCTTAGTGGGAACTTGTTGGCCTGCCATGACTGGGATATGTGGGAGGACATTGGCAGATTGAGTGGTTTGAAGCAATGTAATGGATGACAAAGACAACGGAATGTTCTGGACTGGATGTGAAGCTTTCTTTGGGATGATATTCAAAGGGGAACTAAATGGACAAGGAGCTTTATGAATCTCTGCAGGTGTTTCCTTACTAGAAACACTAGGCTCTATATCTTCAAATTGTGTAGTCTTAACTACAAACTTCTCATGCAGAGAGGAATAAGATCTCTTGGGCTCACCTGATCTTGATGCTCCTTTCTGTGATGTTTTCTTCGATTTGACAATCTTCTCAGGGTTAGGCACTAGAACAGCTGGTGATTTCTGAGGATTTCTTCGAGTGTGCCTCACAAAATGAGCCAAGAATACAATGTGGAGTCACCAAAGGTTGGTCTTCCTCTAGTGGAGCCGCTAGATAGATGATTACAACCATAAATGTGCCCAAACCTTGTCTATCATCAAAATCTAGAATTGTTTCATTCTCCCAGGGAAGCTGAGCTTCAATCTCCTCTCACCGGCAACGACGCCAATTAATGTTATCACCCCAAGAAACTTTCATAGGTTGTATCTCAGAGATGCTCAGGAACATTACAAACTCAAAAAATGTTGGAAATGGATGAATGGAAGGAATGATGTATGTTCTAGGAACATAACCACTTCTACTATGCTTAACTCCAGACATGGGTGAACACCCCCAGACTACAAGGCTTTAGACCACCAATTACTCATAGTTTGAGGATTAGGTGAACATGGAGAATATTGATGACACCAGCAGATACACAAGACCATGTGATGGCTGGCTGCAACTAATAAAGAGGTCTACAAATCTATTTCCTAATCCACAGACAGGATGACAGCTCTCTGGCACTAAGTAAATATAAACCTGCATAACACATTCAATGATACATACTAGATTCTAACACAGAGGTGGGATGATAGCCCCTCTAATGCTAAACATCAAGAGCACATGAAAAATGCATAACAGGTAAAACCTAGAACAGAACAGAAATAGAAAGTGAGCAATTAACAGCAAAAGAAGCTTGTATTAGCTAAAAATGAAAACCAGACACTGCAAGTATCATAGTAGTTACAGTCTCTAGAAGTTGAACCTTACATCAAACAACAACCATCAACCCTCATCACATCTGTGTTCTAAATATATATAGAGGTCAATTACAAAAAATGCTCTGCTATTCTATGCGTGGAGGGTCATAATTGGCCACCAACCACTTTAAATATCTAAAATGGGCCTCTGCTACAACCTGCTACTTCAATGAATGAATTTGACATTCTCTGGTACTCTATTGTACTCCTCGAGCAGGTGAAGTGTTATATTGAAGAAGTTCCATAACTAATAAATGCCATAATTTGCTCGAGGCATGTCCTTCTCATCCTTCGGCCATACTGCTCTTGAATGCATAGGTTGAGGATTAACTGCGCATAGTGCTGAATAATGGCCACCTTCTTCCTTCAGATGCATGGGACAGGCTAGAGACACGAAAACTGCATGGGGAATGAATGGAGGGCAGGGAATAAATATTAGCCATTGGATCACATGAATGGATGGCGGAGATCTATCGGCAGGAGACATTGGGAGTAAACAGTCCTAAGCCATTGGATCTTGGGTGGATAGATCCAACGGTTATCGGGGGTGGAAGGTACACGGACGATAACAAGCGGGGGACAGGCGAATGGCAGTAAGCGGTATATTTCACACCGCTTTCGGAAGTGAGCGGTAAGCGTACAAAGTTGTGCAATCACACTCACTGGATGACACGTGGCAGATGTGACAGGACCAAAACCACTTTCCCTGTGAGCTAACATGCGGGCAGATTATGGGCGCAGGAGGTGCGAATGTCGTCCGATCGCAGCAGGGTAGATCAGATGGTGTGGAGGAAACGGGCAGGTTATTTGCGGCGGGGACCATTAGATTGCAGCGAAGGCAATCGATGGTGGGGTTTAATTGCACATGTGTCAGGGAAAAGGCGGGTGAAAAGCACATGGTCATGTGATTACGGTTACATGACGGCTCAAACTTAGTTCTCGGGGGCCGAAAGAACATGGACTTACACAGAGTTTTAGAGGTAAACTGGAGGTAGCAGGGTTTATAAGAGCGTAAGCAGAGTGAAGGGGAATGGGCAGGATGGTTGCTGCAAATCTTTTTCATCATAGACAACCCGATCAGGCTTGCATTTGACCTTCAAGTGTTGAAAGTAATAGCAGATCTAACAACGGGAACAAACAATCAGAAGCAGATTGGCTTTAAAAGCCACAAACTGACAGAGAAAGAGCAAGCAGTGGGAAAAGAAAGTTAAGAAAGCTAAGAGCAGAGAACAGAGGGAAGAAGTCGAGATGACCTGTAGAAGCAAAGACAGCATCGAGACAGAGCCAGAGAGAGTCAGAGAGTTTGTGTACTCCAAAGAAGGATTGAGAGGTTCAAGCGAACTCCTCTGTATAGGCCTGTCATGTATGAACCTCAGATTGGGCTCATACTGCTGTGACCAATAAAGGTCGAGTTTTAGTAAGGAGAGTCTGTGTACTCCACAGACTTGGGGGATCCAAGTGCAATCTTGTTGATTATATATGTTAATGAGACTCAAATTGAGCTCACTGTTGTAAAATCTATGCTTTGAAAGCATAATAGAGAGGCCACCACTGAAGGTTGGACCAGGAGACGTAGCCCAAGAGTGTTGGGTGAACTCCTTATTAAACTTGTTGTGTTTATATGTTTGCCTGTCATGTTTTCTCTAACTACTTCAACGTCTATGTATTTCACAATCTTATTGATCCGTTGCATAAAGTAACATAGGCACATCCATGCACATGAGTCTGTAATACCTTAATTAATTGTTTACCTTGGATCAATTCTAGAGCAAATCAATGAGCGTGACAGTTGCAGGAAATGTTGAAGGTGGAAGGGCACCTACAAAGATAAAGACGAATCTTGAGAAACCTATTGTTAATATTGTTTTCAATCCACAAAGCCCACTCTTGTATGTTACATATGTAGATGGTTTGGTTAGGGATTACAACATCTAGGCATTTTAGCAGATCATCATCTATAGATACAAATGCAGTTTCAATAGACCAAAGGTCAAAATCAACTTACAATTTCAGATATTACTTAGAAGGCTTAGTCATTTGTTGGAGGAACATGCAAAGAGTGGCCCAATATCGTGCTTTCCACTTCTTACTATTGCAGACACAAGACATCCACTTAAAATCATTCATGTCTTCCAACCATCCACTTAGATATCAATTTTTTCAACAAGGCGCAATGTATTTTGCATTATCTGATCAGGGCATTTTTTATGGATGGATGCAACCTCACTGCTTATAACCTTTCAACTGGAGAGTACAATATATACAAGAATCTTTCCCCAACATTTTTTTCTAAGTTGCAAGCTCTTGGCGGAAATGAATGGTATCCAAAGCACATGCTATACAGTGAAAAGCAACATATTTTTTTGGTTGTCTTTGAATTGTGTGATGCAACAAATGAGGTTGTTATATATCGAGACCTTATCGAATTGCAAGTTGTTGGTGAAAAAGTGAACACTTTTATAGGGAGAGACTGGGCTTTCATTGGCCCCTTATATATTGAGACCTTATTAACTTGCAAGTTGTTGGTGAAAAAGTGAACACTTTTACAGGGCGAGATGGGGCTTTCATTGGCCCTACTAATAATCAATATGCAATTCTCAATGATGATAAGACTGGGCTTACTTTGCATTTCATGGAAGTGAGTGCCAAAGATCCTACTGTGGGAGGTACAAGTGAGGCCAGGAGTAATGGAGAATTAGATCCAAACTCATTTTCCGAGTCTGGTTCTGTGAATGATCGAGCTCCATTGTAGTTTATCTTTGAAACTAAAGTTGACAAGATTTTCTCTACACCTTTAGAGTCAACAATTTGTATATTTGCTCTCGAAGGCATATTGGGCTTGCCAAATTGTTTGCTTCTACTTACCGTATTTCTAATGATCATGGTCAATATCTCTCTACCAAACTAGAACTAGGGAAATCCATCAAGCTTAAATATGAAAAAGATATCGAGTTATTCTTCTGTCGAACTCGTTAAAAGGTTTTATGATGAAAGACTCGTCACCATGATGAGACCGAGTTTGTCATTCCTAAGAGTCGTAAAACTTACTAGGATGGATTCATTCGAAGAATGAACTTATATGATAAGAATATGATATCCCCTTCAAGCTTGCGGTAAAAAATAATTGGGGTACTTGCTAGAAATAGTGGGGAAAAATGAAAGTGAAACATCCTTTGTATAAGCAACATGTCACTCTTGAACATGACACTCTTTTGCTTCTTGTGTTGGGTTTGGGATATCCTCACTCAGTCACTTGTCCTCCTAGGTTTGGGTGATCCATTTTGCCTCTCATCTAACTATTCCATTTCATCATGACCCTTGGTCTTATGTTGAGTCAAATGTTGCCAGAATCCGGAGTCGTGTTGCCGATGTTCAAGAGAACTCCTATCTGTAGTTCATTACCTATACATTGTCTGACCCTTTGCTACAACCTTGAATCCTATTCATTTCATTCCACTTTATTCCTCGTCTTGTGTCAATGATGGGGGAATCATCATGGCCCTCCTTCGATGAGTCACTTCCTGTCGACTTCATCTCATTATCCGAGAAGATGACTTCAGGTTCACTGGCAGGAAACTCAAACAAGACAAGCTTCAGGAATCTTGACAACACATAGAGACATGATTGCATCTACAAATATTGAGATTCTAACATGCAGTTCAACTTGCTTTGATAAGGGTTTTCCTCCATTTAAATCTTTGTTGTGGGTTGGTCCTACACTTTTATTTTCCACTACGACTATGCTAATAGGTGATTTAGAATCTGCCCTAGATGCTCATGAAAAGCAAATGTTTCATCGTCGTAAATCCCCTGTAACCCTTTGAATTTAATTTATTGGCATTAGAATGATATTTGTAGGCATGATGTCAGTGGCATCAAACTTGAGCATCTATTAAATGCGCTACCACTAAAGCAAGTTCAAGATAAAATTAAGCAAGTCTTATACAATGGATAAATAATCTAGCGTGCTCGTTTAAAAGGACGAAGAGAAAAGGTTCTTGTAGGACATGGTTTGGATCATGATTTGAAATTCTTGGCAATGGAATATCTAGGTCATTTAATTAGGTAACTTGGTTATATATGCGTGTATGTGTTGTTTCCCACCCATTATATGTATATGAGTATTCATAAAATATCAACTAACATAATCACAATTGTTTCAGGGACACTACTAAGTACACACCACTACTTCATAGTAGCAAAACCAACGACTCACTCAAGTATCTCACTCAATCATTTTTAGGGTAAATTAGCACATTGTAAGCTTATTTTTTGCTTCAATTCTTGTGCAATAATGTTTCTCACATCACCAATTTATTGAACAAGATTTGTGGGAAATACACTGTTTAAAAAATCAAGGACATCATGCCCTTTTCTAATAAAATTAATGTTATTTAATGTTTCAAAAATAATGGATCATACATTGGGTTCATTTTTTGCAATGCTTGGCATAATAGGCACAATATTCAAAATGGTACTCATGATCCATATGAAGATTTTGTGGCAGCAATGCGTCTTTACAATAAAATGTGCAATATTGACCATTCACCTAAGGAGAACCTAACTGGAGATGGATTTCCCATTGGCGATATCTTTGCAAATTGGAAAAAAAAAGATTTGGAGAAAATGTTGCATGAGAATTTTCTTAAAATTTCGCAAACAAACTTCTTTTGTTGGTGCTTGGATCCCAGACAACAAACACATTAAATTTGAGACCCTTTTATATCCACTCTATATTGGACACACCATGTATATTCAAAGTCATCTAATTCATGGGAAGAAGGTGAAAGCACCATGTATTTTCAAAGTCATCTAATTCATGGGAAGAATGAAAAAGAAAATTAACCTATAGATATAATAAAAATATTTTGATATTTAGACGCACAATTAGAATTGATGAATGTGTTTTAAAGGTAAAAAATTATACCAAATTGTTTTCTATAGTTATATAAATTAAATTACCGATAAATGTGTATATATATCAATTCATAATTAGAATTCATGCAATTAAATGTCAATACTAATGCCATCTTGCAAACCTCCCAATATGGTAGTGTGATGATTAATGGAATTTTGATAGCTAACTAGAGCAAGAGTCAAAATTAGATTGTGTGCAACTATACATTTTCTCTACTACTGCATTACACACCTCCTCATGATGAGGCTGTGATATTAATAGGTTTTACATTCCCTTTTCAGAATCAAATACAGAGCCTATCTTGGGATGGGGATGGTATGGAATGATGCCTAAATTGAGTTCTGCTGCAACCTTAATAGTACCCCCAAAGATTTTTTGCTATTGCACTAGACTGTGAGATGGTCGGCAATGGTCAGGATGGAACCCTTGACTTTTGTGCATGAGTTTTCTTATTGATGAAGATGAAAAGTTGGTCATCCACACTTATGTCAAGCCACAAATTCCAGTTACATATTACAAGTTATAATGTTCATTTATGACTTATTTATTTAATTTTGACTTGGCACTTGCTAACCTTATCTCATTTGGATTAGGTTAGGTCACATTGCATGACCAAACCACCTAATTGATTATGTTATTTGTAAGAATGATGTCAGTGGCATCAAACCTGGGCATCTAATAGATGCACTACCACTAAAGCAAGTGCAAGAGAAAATTAAGCAGGTCTTATGCAATGGAGAAACAATCTAGCGTGCTCGTTTAAAAGGAGGAAGAGAAAAGGTTCTTGTAAGACATGGTTTGGATCATGATTTGAAATGCTTGGTAATGGAATATCCTGGTCCTTTAATTAGCTAACGTGGTTATATATGTGTATATGTAGTTGATGTCTCCACATAAATTGAATTTCTAAGGTTTGTTGGGCTCAAAGACTTCACTAATGTTTCTCCAACCTTCATTTTGCAAGGTTTGAATGAATTGTTTGGGTCAAAGATTGTCGTAATGATTGTAATATATTATTGTTGCAACATGTGTGGAATTTTATCTTTGACCTTTATTATACGCACAACTCCTCTAGGGTATTTATTGTCTCTATGCGAACAAGCGAGTTCATTATCCTTTTTCTTTTCCTTTTGTAACGTGAATCTACAACATATAGAAGATTGTTTAGAGTATTTTTGGTTTCTAAATAGAGTTTTTCCTTGTTTTAAGATCAAAAGATTCAATTACATCATCTACAATTCTTTTTAAATGTAGGATGAAGCTCATTACTCTACTCCCTAATTTTATGGGAGACTCGCCAACTCAATTTTTCTATATAACTATACATTAATTGAATTGGATGTGGGCCCAATTGGGTCTCAAATTCGTTGTTTTAGGTCGAGTTGAATATTTTAAGATTAAAATATTCAATTACATCTACAATTCTTGTTAGATATAAGATGAAGTTCATTACTCTACTCCTCAATTTTAATAGAGAACTATCAACTCAAGCGTTTCTATATAACTATACATGAATTGAATTCGATGTGGGCTCAATTGGGGCTTAAATTTGTTCTTTTAGGTCAGGTTAACTAAATGTTTATGAATTTTTTTCTTTTAGACTAGGTTCACTAAATGTTGACATTATATAACTATATTATACAATAGACTAACTTGGTTATCATTTATAATGATTGTGAATATTCCTTTTAACTCTGTTTTCTGGGCCAAAGTTTTTAAGGTCTTTTTTGTTTGATTTTACGGGAACTTTCTTTGAGAAACAATCCCTGAGGTAGGTAGTTGTGGTGGATTACATGAGTTATTTTGGCTTAGAGGTAAGGGGTTGTGGTGCATAACATAAGTTGTATTTGGATTATGTGTTAAATCATATGGGTATCCATTTTTCCACAATCGTACAAGACTTCATCCCAGCTTCATCCCTTGTTTGAAATATGTTAGTTTAGTTGAATTTATATTATTAATGCTAAAAACTATGTGGAATTTGCAAACTCTTTTGTGGCTTTTATTGTGAAAGTTAAGGGTTCATTGCATCTTAAAAAAAATCAACGCTAGAGAACCGTCACATTCAATCAAGGATCCATACCTACATTCAGCAACCATCCATATCCAAATTACCAGGCTATCTCTTTCCCTAGAAGGGTATAAAACGAAACTAAAGTTGCAAGTACAATGTTGAAATTGCTAAGAATTCCCTCAATTGGCATATTTCAACTCAAATCAATAGGATAGATAAAGAGGAGTTCACTTTAATTTTAACACCATGTTATTTCTCTCACTCAAATTGTAACATATCACGCTTGTCTCCATCTATGCTCTTTCTCCATATGTTATTGCCCTACGACATTCCTTTACAACATCTGGTGCAAGTGCTAGTTAAATAACTTTCTCACACACACACTCATGTTTTTTAACAAACTCATATACATACACATAGCCCCCCCACCCAATAAGTAAATTGAACCTTTAGGTACTCGACCATAAGGGAGAGGATGCGTAAGCAGGCTCGACTGTTAAGGATGCGTAAGCAGGCTCGACCATAGCCCCCCCACCCAATAAGTAAATTGAACCTTTAGGTACTTGACCATAAGGGAGAGGATGCGTAAGCAGGCTCGACTGTTAAGGAGAGGACCCTTTAGGGTGCGTTAGCACACTCGACTAATAAGGATGCGTAAGCAGGCTCGACTGTTAAGGAGAGGACCTTTAGGTACTCGACCCCAAGGGAGAGGAGAGGGGGCTCGACTGATAAGGATGCGTAAGCAGGCTCGACTGATAAGGAGAGGACCTTTAGGTGCTCGACCATAAGGGAGAGGAGAGGAGAGGGAGAGGAGAGGAGAGGAGAGGAACTTTAGTTACTCGACCATAAGCCCCCCCATCCAATAAGTAAACCCAAGAGGTACGTTAGTGACTTTTTTAGTTACTTATTTGAGAGCCCAATAAGTAAATTGAAAAGAGGAGGTGGGTGATTCTATTCTGGTTCCTATCTCAAATGACGTAATTACGTATATAATGAATGCCGACCAAGACAATGAGTAAGTGACTGCTGAAATGGTGGTAGTTAGTTATATATGAGCATGTGGTAGTTTAGGTTCAGTCAGTTCCTTGCTCTCTCTTTGGTCGAGCAAGCGGGAAGAGAGAAAGAATGAAGTGCGGAAATAGAAGTATGGAATTGGGCTTGAAAGCTTTCAATCGAACGGCTTTCAATAGAGCGGAATTAGGCTTTCACAAGTAGTGAGATTCGGTCCCCACCCCCACCCCAGTAGTTCTAGGCGGGTGAATGAAGGTCCCAAGTCATCCTTCCGAGTCTTGAGATCAATTAGTTATCTATATAATATTCTGTAGGCTTCACGCTGTTAGGCCCTATCAAAAGATAGGAGCGATACACCAGATGGATGTATGGAGGGAAGTATGGATGAAAGGGTTGGGCCGGTCAAGGTATGCCTAGGAGAGCGGTTAGGGAACCGGATGCGGGTTGGGGAAAAGGATGCATGGGAACAGCTAGGTTCGGTTAGCTATAGTTCGAGTGAGTAGCCGCTTGGTAGGGTTAGCTATTGTTCCCATGGAGTAGCTTTTGTTCACCCAGTTGATGTAGTCTACAGTGTGGTGGGTCAAGCCATTGTCTGAGCTTAGGAGGTAAGAGCTAGAGCGTGATAGCTGCTGAGCGTAGTAGCTGCTGACCGTAGTAGCTGCAGTAAGGTGCGAGCTATAGGGCGGCTTATGTCCCGTACTACTGTTTCATGCCGTAGTAGCTGCCAAGGTCAGGCTGATCCCCGTGCGAGTAAAGGGTAACTGGATGGCTCGTGAAGCAGTTCAGGTCAGAGGTCAGAGTTATAGGAGTGATAGGCATGTATAAGGATGGGTGAAGGTGATCTAGCTTGGTTCGTGGTTATTGATGCAAGCATTAATGGTTCAAGTGAGTAAGCTAGCTTGGTTTGGTTCGTAGTTAGTTAGCCAAGCCATGGTTCAAGTGAGAGTAGCTGTTGTGTGTCTAAGCCAGGAAGGCTCCTTAGTGCCCCCTACGGGGATTCGAAGAGTCAAGCCATTGTCTTAGGAGGTAGGGTCAACCAATGATGTTTAGCAGCTCCAGGTGTTTGGCTAAGCCAGTTGATCCAACTTGACTTTCCTATTCTCGTGGAATATTTGTCATATTCCACTTGATTCTCTATCCCAGCTATGTATTCCCCAATAGTAGTACGAAGGGGTACGCGAACTAGCTATTATATTCCCCGAACCATGAGTAGTACGAGGGTATGTATTCCCCAGCCCCTGTGTTGGGGTGTGTCCAAGCAGTCGTAGGTGTGGTCTCTGGCCCCATTGTTTCCGTTAGCCCTGGATTGATTGGTCCAGCTTGGGTGTGTCATTTCCCTCCTACTATTAATGAAACGGTTTGGGTTCGGAGACACTCTCGAGATGCTGGGTCAAGCACAGTTGAATTGGATAAATCAGGAGATTCATACCGAAGCAGATATCTTCGCTACTCTCTTCTCACCGAGTAATGGTCATAATTGGCAATAGACGGATGGCGCTACGACCATCCATGCTTCGCAATTCATAATAGTAGGGCCACTTCGTCCCCTGCGCCGCAGCGAGAGAGGAAACAAGCAGTGAAGGTGAAACCTACGTATTATTCACTTACTCCTAACGGGGCGAGAGGCAACTCCTCGGATTGGCGCCTATGGATTGGGAATAAGGGAGGGACCAGAGGCATGTCCATTCTGTTGTCGATAGCTGTGCCAAGAGGCGGGAGGGATAGAAACATTTCGGCGCATAAGGATGAGCTTGGAGCAGTGAGGCTCTAGCATTTACGTATTAACAAGGCGGTGGCATAGATATGTGGACCAAATGTATTGACCTCCCCCATTGGTCCCGGACCCCGGGAGGATTGGGACTTATGGAGACACTCTGGGACGGATGCCCGTACGATAGCTAGTACGGATACTCCACTCATGCTGGTATCGCTCCAAAGATGCCATAAGATGGGATGATGTTATGCCATGTCCTAAAGCGAGATGCTGGGATACTAACACGGATGCTTAAACCCTCCATGTTCCGCAATTCATAATAGTAGGGGTTCATTCTCAAGGTTGACAGCTTAACCATTCTACCCGATAGCCTACTCTACCCCCTATTCTTATTCAAGCATCCCTGCCCCCCTCGTTGAGTTCTTAAGCCCATACCTTAGACCCCCGGCCTTTCTCCCTCCCTCATCTCCCTTGTCTCGATCATCGCCATCATCTCCTCGAATTGACTCGTAATGGCATACCGTAACATAGCAGTGAACCCATAGGTCACTCTAACTAACCAGTGGGCTTCGAGGGGAGGGCAGTTGTTTTCTCATCATCCGCCTGCCCGAATCTGCTTATTCGCTTGGACCAGCTTATCTCTCAGTCGTCCGGCCGAGGCAAGGTTTCCTATTTGATTCACGAGGTTTTCGGTTTTTGATTCACACAAGATGAGAGTGGTGAAAAGAACACACATTGGAAGGAGGGAGGTGACTATATGAGGGAATGACTAAGACGTCCGCTAGACGAGTGAGATGCAGCTCACTTACGTATATAATAGTCGGAATTTCATGAATTCTTTCTTTCATGAATTCTATGGAATGCGAAGTGAACAGATCTAAACCCATGCAATAGTTTTTATGGCCACAATCTCATCCATCTGCTCGACTACCGCTGGACCACACGGGCCATTGATACAACTCTCATCAAAAAGTTTTCTCTCTCTGCCCCATGAATGAATTAATAATAAACCCCCTAATAATAAAAAAAGAGACAAGAAAGAAAAGCACTCTATTATATATGTTTCTCCAGTCAAGGAGTAATCAAACAGGGACTAAAAGGAACATCTTGATGAAATAGAGGGTGAGAAAGCGAACTCTCGACCAAGGGGAGAGGTCCCACTTTTAAGAAATAAGAGGCGATAATGAAAGAAAGCTGCTCCAACCACTGATAGATCGGCTGGTGTCGTACAATTCCAATTGTGTACTTCTCACTCCCCCAAATTCTTATATGATAGAGGCGGATCAACTATTACGTATGCAACACTGGGAACCCGCCTTCCGGTCTCAAGTCCAGGAACTATAGGAACGCCCTACTATTTATGAAACGCCCAACCACTTATATATCCCGCCCAAAGGTTATTGCGCCTCATCGATCCCAGTTGGTCGTTGCAATTAGGACCAGGGTTCGGTCATCCCACCTAGAAGGGAGCATCATCCGTACGAGAGAGTGAGGAGGGGTTCCCATTGATCCTCAAAACCCTCCTTGGACCTTAGGAAATGTCATTTTACCCCACCTTGTCCGTATTAGAGGGTTGGCTTAGAATGAACTGCAATAAGAATAAGAATAAGGGCAACGCGTGTATTCTTACGACGTTAGTAATAGATGATGATAAAAGCACAACTTCAATATTTTTTAGGCACATGCGGTTGCTGGGAGGATCCGGATTTGAGGGCCCCCTTTTTCTTATTATTTAAGGGGAAAAGATGTTTGACCATGCACAGGAAGGAATAGTGAGGTGCCCCTTATCAGGTAGGTATACCTGGGTAACTCGAGTAGCAGATGCAGATGCAAATGGGCGAATTAAGAATCTTATTCAATAGACTGTAGCCAATCATCCTCTATGATTATTGCTGCTTGCCCCTCAGTCTGAGGTGCCTTAGATCCTATTCCTTATCCTGTAAAGTCTCCTGTGGAGGAGCTGAATATGGCACTAACTGCTGAGTTTCCATTTCCTTAAGTTTCACTTATTGTACTGAGCCCTGCCGAGTATCTGTCTTAGTCTGTTCTGGCTCCTCCTGATCAGGATTCTCTGTGTTACTTCCTTACGGTGCAGCCTGAGTTGGCTCAATGGAGAATTCTTCATTGGTTCGCTCCACAACCCGCACTGCAGTATCTGTTTCTGTCATTCCTTCCAAATTGATGGTATATACTGGTCGGGAAGTACAGTGGGTTTTCATGTGCTTGGCACAGCTGTGTCTTTCTCCTTTCTCACTGTAACAAACAACCTTTACCTGTTCTCGAGGAATATGGGAAGAACTATAACCCAATAAGTAAGGGTCAACAGGTACTAGCTTGCTTCCTTCTGGGCTGAGTATTCGTGTATAGGTAGGGGTCAAGGTGAATGTAATAAGTAATGGAGGGACAGCAGGTCCGAGGTTGAAAGTGAAAAGTAAGCAATAAAGTGGCTGGTCCAACACTCTCGGGTCTGGTCCTCAATCAAACACTATCGTAAGGGTCTGGTCCTCCATCCTACACTAGCGTAACGTAAGGGGTTTGTCCCCTGAGGTCTGGGGCTGTCTTGGTCGTATGCTCGGGTGTTAAGGTAAAAGTCGGTAAAAGTGAAAAGGTAAGGGTAGGTGGTTGCTGGTCCTACAATGTCCTAGGGTATTAACGTATATAGAGTACAATAAGTAGCTGCCCCTAAGGAACCGTAATTCAGGCAGTGGGTGACGGAGATTGTGTGAAGGTGTTGTAGCTGGTCCTAAATGTCCTTTCGTATTCACGTATACAAGAAGGTATATGCCCCAAAGTCGTATTCACGTATACAAGAAGTCTATGCCCCATATGCCCCTAAGTTCCGTAGGTAACTCAGGCATTGGGTGACGAACAAGAGAAATAGGAGTGTCTCTCCCTCCATCCTCCGGCCCTGTCCCGAGGTGTTGCTAGCTAACCTAACCTCACCTCACCTAACTAAACAGATTGGGGGAATGCCTTTCTCGTCCCGGTTAAATAACCAAGGGTAAGGTAAACAATAATTGGACGCATGTGGTATGTGACCAACCCCCAAATAAGTAACTAAGGGTAAAAAGAAAGGTTCTACGTGTCCTTCCCTTCTGGGATGAGGATTCGCAGGATAGGTAGGGTAGCTTGGTGAAAGGTGAATTCCATCATTAATGGAGGGACAGCAGTTACGACGGTTCAAATAAAAGGTAAGCAATAAAGTAGGTGTTTGGTCCAACAATAGCTCCAGGGTCTGGTCCTCCATCCAACACCATCAACCAATAGCGTAAGTATAGGTCCAACGGTTGAAAGCAAAAGTAAGCAATACAGTGGCTTACTGACTGATAATGTGGTTGGTGTGCCTTACATACAAGAAAGTGTTGGTTGCTTTTTTATTCATGTGGTCCATGTTTGCTAGCGGGCGATCAATAATAGATAAAGCTGGATCGACGGTCAATGAGCAAGATCGACGAGTCGGGATTCCCATAGTCAAGGTAGGTGGATCGATTCGGGTTGGGTGGAATTAGAAAACCAGTCTTTATTCTTTTCCTTTCCTTTGGGGTTGGAGTCACTTTGCCATATATATATATATAATACAAATTTGCTTTTCTTTCTCTGCCGGTTCTTCTTCCTTTGGAAGATAATTCGGTTCCTCTTCCTCATCCTCACCTGCCTCTTATTTTTCGCCCTCATAACCCACCCCTCGCTATGGTAAGGTTTATACCTACAACCGAGATATAAATTCCACCTGCTCCTAGGCCCACTGAGCAAGTGTTATGACGGATCAAGTTAGTTATAGACGGCCGTGTAGCCGGTGTAACGGATCAAGCCGTAGATGGCCAAGTGGGAAATTATATATCCTTCCCAATACTTCGGATCGTTAGATTGGTTCGCCTCGGCTGGGGTTTATGACCAATGGGATGGGGTACATCTTTGGGGTAACTAAACCGGAAGAAAACCTACGGAGAATAGTTCCGGAAAAGCACTTAACTGATGGATGGCTCCTTCTTTCAGTCTGTACGTCACAGATAGATTCCAAATCCGTAAATGGGCTCAATTAGCTCAGCTCCTTCGTTCCTTTCCTTTCGGTCAGTTCGCTTGCTTCCTTTCTTTTGGTCAAAGCAACTACTCGACAGCAGGAAGTAGTTCTCGCTGAATCCGTTTCTATTCCCTCGAGTTCCTACTTCCGGGTATCGAGATCAGAGGCAGTCGATGGAGCAGGCACTCGAGAGCAGGCAATCGAAGAGTCCGTCCGTAGAAAGAAATACGCTCTTCGTTCTCCCTTTGAGGGGTTGGGGGTGGGAGCCGAAGGAATAGGAAGTGCGTAGAGAGAAAGAATTAGTCGTTCCGTTTTTGGAAGGCAAGGTTAGTAAGGCTGCTCTATTGTTAACTATTTACCCACCCACCCCAATCCCCGAAGGATGGCTCACCTGAGGTAGGAGGGTGAGGAAGGAATTGGGAATAAGGCTTATTTAGAAAAGGATATAAGAAGTAAGTTTTATATAAGAAGTAAGTTTTAGGCTTTTCCTTCCCCTCGGAGGGAAAGTAACTAAAGTTCCTCTCCTTATCAGTCGAGCCCCCTGTCGGGTCCTTGCACTAGGAAGCGCAAGCCCCTCCGGGTCCTTCTTGAGTCTTTATTTCCCCGGTTCATTCAATTATTCATTCCCACCCTTTGACTTACCGGATGATAAGCGAAAAAGCAGAAGTGAAAGGCAGTCATTGACTCTATACAGTGAGGTATCTCCTTACCATTTCTTTCCTAACTGAATGGGCTATCTTGACCATATCTGTCCTTCCCTCCACCTTTAGTATCCTTCCCCCCTAATTCCCCACCTCTTATACTATGAAGAGTCTCCTTCCCCATATCTGATCTCTCCTTCGCCTGCTTCCCTAGATAGTTGCTATAGAACTGTCCCACAGCAGTCATTAGGGTCTATTCCCCGCTTATTTCCTCCATACAGATGCTTTATTTACAGTTGGGATATTGTTCTAAGTAACGAACCCTATTATTTCTCTTAACGCTCTCCTCTATACAGTTAGAGATATCCTTACCATTTCTGTCCTTACTTGTATGGGCTATCTTGACCATATCTGCCCTAACTATAAGGGCTTTACTGCCTGGGTGGGTGAAACTATCTACTGGAGAGGATAGATTTATTTATAAAGGCATCCATGTTCCTCGGTAGGTGCTGGGCTCGGCTATTCCTGCTATGCCTCTTGGCTGGCCAGACCGGCCGGCTATTTATCGCAGCGGGGTTATTGGCCCTACGGCCATTGCAAGCAAACTTAGCGAAGTATTACGGATCAAGCCTTAGCGTCTGCCCAACTGCACTAGTTACTATATCTGTCCAACTACACTAGCCCAACTGCACCGGTTACTCTATCTGCCCAAAAGAGTCTGAATATAACTCTTACTTTGTACTTATCGAGGTTCTGCCCCCATATATAAGTAAGTAAGGAAAGAGGTTCTCAATACTTTCTTACTTATGTATGTAATTACGCTCTGATCTTGAAAGAGATTGATTCTGACCGGAGTACCCTCCCAAGGCCAAGGGGATAAGTAGATCAACCGCCCTGCCTACCCACCCACTAAGTCTCGTCCTGCCTACCTACCTATCCTATATCGAACTGCCTATCCGTAGTGATCTGCCTACCTATCAGTATCGATCCGCCTACCTAAGGAAGGAAGGGGATAGTAGCGACCTGCCTACCTATCAGTATCGATCTGCCTACCTGCCTGTCAGATTCGAGGACCCTAAAGCGGGTATTGACTATTCCATACAAATCCCAAAAGAAAAAGACACTCCAACAGCAACTCTCAGAAGAAAACGATTCAAATTAGTGAATGAATTCTGATTACCAAGGTATTGGGTCGAGTCAATTCAGAAAATGGAATAGATAGGACATATGTAAATAGATAGATAGGAAATATGTAAATGGAATAGATAGATAGGACATATGTAAATAGATAGATAGGAGATCTGTATCCCAATCAATTCTGACATCTGGATAACTCTATTTTCTTTTTATTCGTCTTTCCTCTCCTTATCAGTCGAGTCCCCTAAAGGGTCCTTGCACTAGGAAGCGCAAGCCCCTCCGGGTCCTTGACTGTTACCCTTCATTCCTTCGATCATACCCGATAAGGTTATAAGTGCCTAGCAACAAAGGGTAATGAAAGGCAAGTGTTATCGAGGTGAATGCTGTCTCTCTCGAACGCCCATACAAGATGCTCTATGTGAACTGCCCGTACAATGTGCGTTTGGGGTATGGGTTGGGTAAGTGAGTAAGTGAAGGGTTCATAGATGCCGTACCCTCCTATTCCTGGCCTGGCTGAAGCAAGTGTTGTTGAGTTGGGCAGCACTCCACCATCTCCTAGAGTGGAAGGCAGTAAGGTCTGGTATAACAGGTGGTGGGACTAAAATGAAAGAGAAATAGGGCTCTTCCTTTCCTAGCCAGTGGGTTCAAATTCCTAAATAGTATTTGGCTGACCTAACCGGGTGAAGCTAGTTCGTCCCCCCAGCTCAATAGTGTTGCTACAACAAAGCATTCCTGGCTGAAGCAAGAGGTTGTTGGGGCATCCATCCCATCCAGCATTAGAATTGTGAAAAAGGGAACCCACCTATGAGCTACTCGACCATCCATCCAGCCAGCCATGTCTCTGAAGTTCTGGCAGCTGTTTAGAATCTATCCGGGGCAGTTATTCCAATGATCCCACCCACTTAGTCTTCCTGGCTTCAGCAATTGGTAAGGGCAGCCCTCCCTCCATGGACTAGGGTGATAAGGGAGTAATAAAGTAAGGGTAAGGTTGGATAATCCCGTCCTGTCCTGATAAGAGAAGGGTAATGAGATGGGTTGGTTAATAGCAGTACCGACTAAGCGATTCATTAATCAAGTAGTATAGAGGGCTAACAGGTATAGGTATTCAGGTGGGAGGTTATGTGGAACCAAGGTAGGGAGTTCTCCTCATAATGCCTCCCCTACCTACGTATTCCTGGCAGAAGAAATGGTGCCCGGGTTTATAAGGGATAAAGGCACTTCCCCTCCCTCCATATCCTAAGTAGGTTGAAGCATAAGATCTGGTAGAACAGGACCAACCTTTCCCTCTTACTCACTTACCCTACTTTGTGATGCCCAAACCTCGTGCTGAATGAATGTGGGGTAGGCACTTTCAACTTGACTACTCTTTATATGCCTACTTGCTTTACTTTATTTCCGGCAGCAGCAACCAACTCAACTCACCACCTGGCGTACGTATTAACTCACCTTTAGAGACTGGCTCCATGACCTTCCTTATCGCATTTTGGTGGGTCACTCGATTAGCTGCTTCCTTCCTTATTACAAGGGGACTTCCTTGCACTAGGAAGCGCAAGCCCCTCCGGGACCTTGCCGGCAACTTCTCTATTATCGTACGGGTTCCGACATTGGTAGGCAAGCACCCGAACTCTCTATAGGGTTCCTTTCCCTCTAGTCAATTTACAATAGTACTTCATGATTCTTGGGCACGCCTTTCCAATAAAAGAAAAGAAAAGGAGGAGAATCACCCTGCCCGAAGGTCTCAATGAGAAGGCTTGGCTAAGAGTATCCTGTTTCTGGTCCGGTAAGAGAGAGCGGTGTAAGTAAGTGAATTACAAGGCTGGTCTTCCCTCCGTAACGGTACTGGCTTATTATTGCTTTCCTACCTAGGTCCCTAATGTCTGATTGCTCGTAGCTCGTGCTTGCTAAAAAGGCTGATAGTTGCCTGTGCTATGCATACCTGGGAAAGAGGGAGGTAGTAAAAAGACAGGTTGGAATTCGTGTGGGTCCGTGTGTCTATCCCTACCTAAAGAAAGGGTGTCCAGCCTGTACGATAATGCCAATTAATCAATTTGGGTGATCGCCAGACCATTCATCTTTGTATATGATATTATTGCAGCCCAGCTTGGCTAAGTTGAGCTCGCGACTGAGAGATGACTGCACGCATGTTAATAGGGGGAGAAAGCCAGAGCTTCTAATTAACCATCACTTGTGAAAAGGTGCTGCACAATTGGGCTAACTTGAAGGGAATTGAAAGTGGGGTAAAAAGCGAAAAGGAAGGCGGCTGGAGTGCCTTTTAGATTTATATAAGTAGGCAAGCCTTAAAGCAAGCAAACGTTAGTGTAGATTCATAGATAACTACAGAGTATGGATCAAAATAATTGCAGACGCTATCGCTCTTGTTGATTCAGGCTAGATAGGGAAGACAGCTTGGAAGGGAGCTTCAGTTCAGCTCAGCTCAGGTACCAAGCCAGCTGGCAAGTAAGAAGGGGGTTCGGGTAAGTCGGATGGAAGTCAGATGGTGGCAGGCCCGATGTGCCACGGCTTTATACAGAGAATTATACTTTGAACCCAATCTAATGTGGAAAGGCTGATTCCTTCCTCGACCTCGTCTTTCTTCTCTCTCTCTAGCTAGGAAATCACTCTCATTATATATGTCATTACGGCAGCAAATTAGGCTATTTCTTAGGTCTACGCAGGTTCCGAGGGCCAGCTTGGGCGTGTCAAGTAGCCGTAAAACACACGCAAATGGTCTTCAGACGAAATTCCACTCTCGATGCATGCCTCTGGAAAACTACCGCAACATAGGCTGGCATAGGCTGGCTTACGAGCTTGCTATCGAGTCATGCCATAATGACATATATAAGACACTACGATCTGACAAAGAGAGGATGCGTAAGCAGGCTCGACCAACACCCCCCACCCAATAAGTAAAATGAACTTTTTTCAGTAATGAAAATTAATCCTTCACTCCTCGGCGATAATGCAGTCAAGAGAGAAGCAGGAAAGAAGGCCAGGTTCGCATTCTCTCTCTATCCTCTTTATACGCCCACTTTCTGTACTGAAATTACCATATCGATAGGACACGTTCATTCGCACTCTCTTCTCTATATCATTTCGCGATGCCACCATTGCTTACTGAATTTACCATTCCAAGCGCGGGCTCTACCTGAGAAAGGTGTTAACCAGCCGAAATCAATTGGTGATTCAGATTCTTCCTAGCCTGATAGATATGATCCAGAGGAAAAGGCTCAAGGCTTATGGTGAATGGTTCGTGTGGCTCTTGTTAGTGTGGTTGGGAAGGTCAGTAAGCGTGTTCCCGCAGTGTGTGTTCTTTTCTGTCCGCTCTGTCTCGTTCATTCTGTGCCATCCGGTCAGATGGCCGCCCGCAGTGTCTGTCGTGTGTGGCTAATCGGTGGGAAATGAGTGGTCTTCCTTCGGTGGTTTCGTTGGTCGGTTTCTTCTCTCTCTTATCTCGAAGCATAATCTATCTCTCGACGGTGTCTAGCGTGGTGTCCAGGCATGTCACCTCCGAAGTATAATAGTGTTGTCCAGGCCTAGGGTGGGGTGTGTTGGTCGACGCCTCCCTCCCGGCAAGTCAAACTAATCCAGAATAAAAGCAAGTAAGAAAACAAGATCGCCTGCCTGTTGGGTTGCGGCAACCACGCATAGTAAAGAATGTCCTAGCTTCAGGCAGGTTCTCTCTCTCCCTTTCTCTGCCAAACTAAAAGCAAGCATCCGGGGGGATCAAGCCGGTTCCCTAAAGCCTAAAAGCAAACGGCAAGCATTTCCTCAAGCCTCAAAGAAGCATAAAGCATCCGGATTCGTTCGTCAAGCCAGCAAGCATAAAGCATCCGGGTTCGATCGCTCCTCTAGCAAGCCAGCAATCCGGCCATCCATGCCGTTTCTTCGACCAGCCCGCCATCAATTAATCAATCGCAAGCGCGCCCGCCGTTTCATTATTTATTATCCCAGCCGGTTCTTATCCCAGCCCGTGGTTTCTTGGGCCCGCCCGTTTCGTATCTTCTGCCAGCCCGAGCATCCGGGTTCGTCTAGCAAGCAAGCAGCAATCCCAGAATCCTAGCTGTGCCATTCCCCTATCCGTTCGAAACGTTGTGAAGTACCAATCTTCAGTAAATAAAACATCACTTTCAAAGTGAAGTGGGTTCACCCTCAGCATGCGAAAGGGTTTTTTCTTAAATGTTAGAAGCATAAGCTTCGAAGGAAAATACATTGAATTTGTTTTGAAATAGTAATTTTAAAACATACTTTGAGTCTTATGCAACCATTAAAATTTTGTAAATAAGTACAATTTATGGTGATCATGTGAGAATTCTTGTAAGGCCTCCAAGCTGCGGAGCACCGGGCGCATCATGCACGAAAGCGAGTCGGGCGCGCGAACGGGCGCGTGGGCGGGCAGAGTGTGACAGGGCTACAGTTGTGCGACGAGTTTACGACAGAAATGCGACATAAAAAATGTGACAAAAGGGAGCATGCAAAAAATGACTAAGTGTCATTTCCTCACTTGTACGCATATGTTATGAAACAATACGAAGGTTTATATGCGTTGACTGTTGAACATAAAACACGCTCGAAGCCGACATGTAAAAGAATCATACGACAATGGATTGTGCGGGTCGGCCATGTGTTGGCACCCCCACGTAACATCACATGTATGCGTATATATACATGAGCTTGGGAGCTCATTTGAACACAAGCTCTTCGCTCATACATCCTCGCAAGAAGGAAAGGAGTGCGCAGTCTTTAGTAGGGAAATGCGCACATCTCATGCGCATTAGACTTAGGAGATTACGCAGAAAGTCTTGGTGGATGGTGGACATGTGTGCCACGAATTGAGTGGGTTTTTGGATACGGTTTCGTGCAGGATTTGGCAGGAAGGTTGGGTGGCTCGGGTGAGCACTTCCTCTTGTGCAAAGGTGCACGACGCAGTTGTAAAAGGCTGTTCTATGCCTTGTTGTAAAATTATTCTAAGTGTTGGCTTGAAGTTTGTCAAGCACACTTGTATTGTAAAAATTGAAGAAGCTGTTATAATACATTGTTGGGCAGACTTTATCGGGAGTTGCCCCTCCCTTTATACTTGTGTATTGTTGATGTTCTCAATTTGTTGTACATGGTTAATGATTGAGAATGATCTTCTTTAAAGTATAAAGGATAACTCTTTAATTGGTTGCAAGAAAACATAAGTTAAAGTAAGTTTATGTTGGGATAGGCGTAGCCCATAAGAGTTAGTATTGTTAAAAAGAAAGCGTTCGGTGGTGCCGCACCTCACTACAAGTGGTTGAAAGATCACCACAGGTGTAGGGGCGTGACAGTTGGTATCAGAGCAAAGGTTTCTCGAGACAGAGATAAGGGGTTGCAGGTGAAGATGTCTATCTTGCAGAAATTGGGTTATGCATCCTTCGAAGAACCCGAAGGGAGTCTACTTGAAGAGTCAGAAGGAGTAAAAGAGGATTTGCAGAATGGGGCAAAAGGTTGTTTGAAACAAAGAGTGCTCTTCATGCCTTGGCTAAGAAAGGGGTTTCTGACCAGAATGAGGAGGAAGCCTCTCAACTTGCAAAAGAAATGGTCTTGCTTGAAGCAGAATTCAAGGAGCTCGGGATAAGACAAAAATTGAACCAAAAGAAGTGGGATTGCCTAGCTCTTGAGAGGCATCTCCTAGCCTTGAAGAGGAAGGCTGAAGCTGAGAAAGAGCTTCTTCAACCCGGTTGGGCAATGGAGCAAGGTGAAGTAGCAGATTGTGCCAACAAGAAAGAGGAAGTCGTGATAGAGGGAGATGTTGCAGGCATGACTACGATGGAGGATGAACTTGAAGATGATCAAGTTGAACCAGGATCGTGCAGTTTGTCAACATGTATGAATGAGGTCACTCACATGGAGGAGCCTCATGATGATAAAGTAAGTGATGATACTTGTGTTTCATTTGGGCATTTGGGAGATGGACCATGTGCAGGGAAGGGAAAAACCAGTTTGCCAAGGCAAGAGGACATCTTACCATGGATGACTATGATGGAACCTTGTATGGAAGAGCAAGGATTCTCAGTTGTTGGAAAGCTTGTTGGGGTTACTTGTGACCTTTTGATGAAAGGTGCAAGGACCCGGAACAAGGATGGAACTTGATGATCGTTGTGGATGATTGAGTCATGCTTTAGCCATATGGAGAATTGGCTAAGTGCCCGGCATGACTCATGGACAGATTGAGGAGGGCACACACTTGTGATGTTTTGGGTGGGCTTTTCATGGCCGAGACCAAGAGATAGTCTTGATGGACACTTTGGTGGAGGAGCTATGATGAAGAGACTCATGACATGATGACACGTTGGTGAGATGGTTGAGTGACCGAGTTCACTAAACCGAAGTTCGAAGACTTGGATGAGATGGCCAGATGTTGTGATGTGTCTACTTGGTTAGACTACATGGGCAGCTTAGTCATGGACATCAGGTTGGAGACTTGAAGACATGAAGCATGGTAGAGACCTATGCAAGGACATTGTGTGGAAGCACTTGTAGAGATGTCAAGGGACATCCAAACAAGGTGCTAGGGCAGGAATGTTATGCAGGAGGACATGCTAGTGTGACATGGAAACTTGAGGATGGCACATTGCAGATGATGAAGAGGACTTCATGGACCTGAATGGGGCACATCAAGAGTTGATAAGAATGAAGACTTGAGGATGGTACATTGCAGATGATGAAGAGGGCTTCATGGACCTGAATGGGGCACATCAAGAGTTGATCAGATTAGAGACTTGAGGATGGCACATTGCAGATGATGAAGAGGACTTCATGGACCTGAATGGGGCACATCAAGAGTTGATAAGATTGAAGACTTGAGGGTGGCACATTGCAGATGATGAAGAGGACTTCATGGACCTGAATGGGGCACATCGAGAGTTGAATGAAGAATTGAGGGTGCCACATTGCAGACGATGGAGAGAGCTTCATGGACCTGGATGGGGCACACCAAGAGTCAGTTTGATGATCTCTTCACTTTGGAGGAGACACACACATGGACAACATAGTGCAGATGACAGTGGTTCTACATATGTTGCAGTGATGTTTGCCTTATGTGGAGGAGACCATATCATGGTTGATGGTATGTTGTCGAGGACGACAACGATTTCAGGTGGAGGAGAATGTAAGGCCTCCGAGCTGCGGAGCGTCGGGCGCATCGTGCACGAAGGCGAGTCGGGCGCGCGGACGGGCGCGTGGGCGCGCGGGCTGCGACGGGGCTGCGGTTGTGCGACGAGTTTACGACAGAAATGCGACATAAAAATGCGACGAAAGGGAGCATGCGAAAAATGGCTAAGTGTCATTTCCTCACTTGTACGCATATGTTATGAAACAATACGAAGGTTTATATGCGTTGAGTGTTGAACATAAAACACGCTCCAAGCCGACATGTAAAAGAATCATACGACAATGGATTGTGTGGGTCGGCCATGTGTTGGCACCCCCATGTAACATCACATGTATGCGTATATATACATGAGCTTGGGAGCTCATTTGAACACAAGCTCTTCGCTCATACATCCTCGCAAGAAGAAAAGGAGTGCGTAGTCTTTAGTAGGGAAATGCGCACATCTCATGCGCATTAGACTTAGGAGATTACGCAGAAAGTCTTGGTGGATGGTGGACATGTGTGCCACGAATTGAGTGGGTTTTTGGATACGGTTTCGTGTAGGATTTGGCAGGAAGGTTGGGTGGCTCGGGTTAGCACTTCCTCTTGTGCAAAGGTGCACGATGCAGTTGTAAAGGGTTTTTCTATGCCTTGTTGTAAAATTATTCTAAGTGTTGGCTTGAAGTTTGTCAAGCACACTTGTATTGTAAAAATTGAAGAAGTTGTTATAATACATTGTTGGGCAGACTTTACCGGGAGTTGCCCCTCCCTTTATACTTGTGTATTGTTCTCGGTTTGTTGTACATGGTTAATGATTGAGAATGATCTTCTTTAAAATATAAAGGATAACTCTTTACTTGGTTGCAAGAAAACATAAGTTAAAGTAAGTTTACGTTGGGATAGGCGTAGCCCATAAACGTTAGTATTGTTAAAAAGAAAGCGTTTGGTGGTGCCACACCTCGCTACAAGCAGTTGAAAGATCACCGCAGGTGTAGGGGCGTGACACCTCTAGTCTCATTTGGCTACAACTTTTTATTGAACAACATGGTAGCTTGATAGTCACGAACAACGTGCATACATTAAATAAAATTCATTAATGTCAATTCAAATCAAAATAAATGAATCTTTGAGAAAACAAAATTGGCTTACAGAAAATCTAAAGTTGAAAAGATTAAAAATTACAGAGTTTGCATCAAGTGAGTGTGTTGTGCATAATTGGATTCATATATAGAAATACATTACATTATTCTTATATTCCACAACACATTTCCTCAACCTCTCTAAACTAGTTGAAAAGATTAAAACTGACATATTTTTGGCATCAAGTAGGTGTGTTGTGATAATTGGATTGATATATAGAAATACACTACATATTTCCTCAACCTCTACCTAAAAAGTCATGTTAAATTATCATTTTATCTAGTTATTTTATATTATTTTTATCTTACCAAGTCAAAATGTTTGCCTAACATAAGTTAAATAACAAGGCATTATAACATCTCTTCCACACTGGTTTGGCGAGCCTCTTAGACCAATAATTAGCTATGCGAAAAAGCAAATTGTCCATTATTAACTATGGAAAAGTTATTATTAAAACTACTTGATATTTAATGGAAAAATCAAAACTTTTGCTTTATGGAAAAATCAAATACATATATATACATATACATAGAGTCAAATTTTAGATATATATTTCAAATTAGCAATTAAAAAATGGCATAGTCTAATTTATACACGAAATAACATTTTTCATGACATGCTTTCTAGTTCGTTTTAATCAAAATTTGAAGAAGTTTTTAAAAATGTGAGTTTAAGTTGTATGATCTCGAAAATTTGAGTGTCCTAAGGGTTTTCGAGGGTGTTGAATCTATTTACGCATTCAAAAATATATTCTAAATAACCCTAAGGGTTTTCGAGGGTGTTAAATCTATTTATGCATTCAAAATTATGTTCTTAATAACAAAAAAATCAAAATTATTTTACCCAATATCAAAAAAATATATATATATATACATTTCTTCCGTAAATTAGACTATACTATTAATAATGTATAAATTTTAAAGATGTCGGTAAATAATAAATAAAACCGTAAAAACAGTGAAATATAGGCTTCACATTTAACCACTGGTACTTAGTAAGTTTTTCAACGATATTTTCGGCGGTGTGTTTGAGTTCATTAATTTAGCCGACGAATAGTTGTCCTGCATGGGCCATAAGTTTATGAAAGGAATATAATAATCATTTTTAAAGTTGCTGTCAGTCGTAGTAAGAGTGGATTTGGTCGAAGTTCATGAATTCAGCCAACGAATAGTTGTCTACACTAGCCGGCCATAAGTTTAGGAAAGGAATATAATCATTTTTTAAATTTGATCCGTCAGTCGTAGTAAGTGGCGATTTGGTCGTGCTATACCGATTGATTCGTTTGAAATTATATTATTAAGTTGAAAAATTTGCGAAAACCCTAAAAATTCGGACCGTGGACTGTTTCGATAGGGCCATGCTAGTTGGGTTTCTTCTGAATGTCACCCACTCCGGACCCAGCGCCAACCAAATTCCAATTAGAAATGTGGCACCAACTATCTTCAACATTAGGCCCCACTCAATACAACATTGTTGACAAGTATGCCCCACACGGCTTTTCCATTTACTCAGTAGCGTTGAGTGAACTTATGTGAGTCGGGCACAATATAGCATAGCAAAGAGAGGAGGGCATGGCTGTTGGGCAGCGAAAGAGAGAAATGGATAACTGTTTTGTGTGCTTTGTGATCATGGCAACTGCAATAATACTCTTTCCTGTCACTGCCACAGTTAGTATTAGTGACTCAAGGGAGCCACATTATTCTTCCCATATCCATCTCCAAAATGGTTTCTCCGATGGTCATCTGATCGAGAGCAACCCTGGTGGAAATACTTCTCTGCAACTCCGTGGTTTTGGTTTGAAGGAAGATAGAACGCAAGCTGGAGGAACGTGAATTGGCATCATCCATGGATACAAGGGACATGGAGGCTCTTCTTTCATTCAGAAAGATGATCACGTGCGATCCACATGGATCTCTTTTGGACTGGACGGCAGAAAACTCTAAAAAAGTATGCTCCTGGACTGGCATTTGGTGCAGAAAAAGAACTAAAAGAGTGGTTGCAATCATACTTCCTGATCTGCAATTAGAAGGTAGCCTTTCTCCGTCTCTTCGCAACCTTTCATTGTTGCGTATTTTTAATCTTTCTCAAAATAATTTCAGAGGAGGAATTCCACCAAAGCTTGGGCAGCTTAAAGCGCTGGGAATTCTTGACCTCAGCTTTAATCATTTCCAAGGCTTTATTCCAAAAGCATTGTATTATTGCACACATCTTCAATGGATCGAACTTTCACACAACAGCTTGACTGGGATTATTCCATCAGAATTCGGGCGTCTAGTCAAGTTGGAACATCTGCACTTGAGTGGCAACTCGTTAAGTGGTGATATCCCTGAAGCTCTGGGTAATTGTACTCAGCTTGCGGATTTAATTCTGGAAAAGAACGGAATCCAGGGGACCCTGCCCATGAACATATTTCGGCTTCCCCTTATAAAACTAGATCTTGCCGGTAATACTTTGTCTGGCAACATCCCTGAAGCAATTGCCAATTTGAGTCAGTTGACCGTCCTAAATCTCGAGGCAAATCAGTTCACCGGTAGCCTACCGAAAGCGATTACCAACTTGTCTCAGTTAATCTTCCTAAGTCTTGCTGCAAACCATCTAACTGGTAGAATACCTGCGGAGATTGCCAATTTGAAAAAGCTTGTTTTCCTTTACCTCGATACCAACAATTTCACTGGTGCAATTCCAAAAGCCATAGGAAACCTTCAATCCCTTGAAATCATTGCCCTTAATAGCAACAGCTTGACAGGAAATATTCCGTCAGAATTCGGACGTCTATCCAAGTTGGAACTTCTGCGCTTGCTCGACAACTCATTAACTGGTCATATCCCTGCAGCTCTGGGTAATTGTACTCAGCTTACGTATTTAATTTTGGGAGCGAACAGAATTCAGGTCCCCTGCCCATGAACATATTTCGGCTTCCCCTTATAATACTAGGTCTTTCTCGAAATACCCTGTCTGGCAACATCCCTGAAGCAATTGCCAATTTGAGCCAGTTGACCTACCTAAATCTCGGCGCAAATGAGTTCACCGGCAGCGTACCGAAAGCCATTACCAAATTGTCTCAGTTAAGCTTCCTAAATCTGGGTACAAACAATCTAACTGGTAGCATACCTGCGGAAATTGCCAATTTGAAAAAGCTTGCTTTCCTTTACCTCGATACCAACAATTTCAGTGGTGCAATTCCATAGGAAACCTTCAATCCCTTGAAATCATTACCCTTGATAACAACAGCTTGACAGGGACTATTCCAACAGGATTCAGTGTCTAGCCAAGTTGGAAACACTACGTTTGCAGCACAACTCACTAAGTGGGCATATCCCTTCATTTCAAGGTAATTCGAGTCAATTGGTTAACCTAAATCTCGGTGATAATAAGTTCAATGGCAGCATACCTAAAGCCATTACCAAATTGCCTCAGTTAACCTACCTGGATCTGGCTATAAATAATCTGTCGGGTAGCATACCTGCGGAAATTGCCAATTTGAACAAGCTTGAAACACTTTATCTCAATACCAACAATTTCAGTGGTGCTATCCCTGAAACTCTTGGTAAATGTATGGCACTGCAGTATGTAGATTTCTCCCAAAACAATTTTAGTGGAAAGATTCCTACATCTTTAGGGAACTGCAAAGCTTTAAAGGCTCTTATACTCACAGAGAATTTGTTGTCAGGGACAATACCATCAAGTTTAAAGAAATGCACTGCTTTAAAGAGATTGAAATTGTCAGAGAATTCACTTAGTGGAGATTTGACAACGCAGTTTTCAAATTCTCTACAAATTTTCTCAGCACATTCTAATAAGCTCAGTGGGATTTTGCCTTCATCCTTGGCTAATTGCACCCAACTTCAATTGCTAGATTTAAGAAATAATGAATTTACAGAAGGGCTTCCTCAGTATATTGTGTTATGAAACCAGCTCAAGAAAAGATAGAAAAGATAGATCAACGCCTTAGAATTCAGCCTCTTCGAGGGGGCAACCTCCTTTACATTACATAAATGAACAATTCTTGGATGATACAAATGACAAAACCTCCTTTCTATATATAGGAGTCTAAGGAGTCACAATATAATCCAGCCGACCTAACAATAATAATATAAAGCCACAAAAATAACAATAGAGGGATTCTATGGGGCACAGAAATAACAATATGGGGGTAATAGGGGCACAACAATATAAATAAGGGGTATAACTACAATAGTAATGGGGTAATCACTAGTATTATAGGGACCCAACATGCCCCTCTCCTTCAAAAAAGTGTTGTCCTCAACGCTTGAGTAGTTCTGGATACTTCTGCATAAAATTCTCATCCTCCCATGTGGAATCTTCAGCGGATAAGTTCTTCCACTTGATAAGATACTCTGAAATTGATCGATTTCGTAGCTGTCGAGTTCTTGTTTCTGTGACTGCTTCCGGTTCCAATATAATTTTTCCTTCCTCGTCAAGTTCTGGCAATATTGTTTGAATTGGGAGCTTGTCACCTATAACCTTCTTTAAACATGAAACATGGAAAACTGGGTGCAATCGAGAAGCTGCAGGAAGCTCCAATTTGTATGCCATAGTACCAATCTTTTGCAACACCTTGTACGGACCATAATACTTTGGTGATAATTTATTATCCTTCTTAGCTTGCTTTAGGGACATTTGCTTATATGGTTGTAGCCGTAGGAATACCCAATCACCTACATCAAAACTTCTTTCACTGCGATGTTGATCTGCCTGTTGTTTCATTCTATTTTGTGCCAACACGAGGTTATCCTTTAAGAGTTGGAGGACTTGTTGTTGATGTTCGATGTGATGTTCCACTGCCTGAACCTTAGAATTTTCTCTTAAATATGATGTGATGGATGGTGGTTGATACCCATAAAGTGCCATAAATGGGGTCATTTTTGTTGCTGTATGGAAGGAAGTGTTATACCACCATTCAGCCAGAGGCAACCATTTGACCCATTGTGTCTGTTTATCAGATACAAAGCAACGAAGATATCCTTCCAAACATTTGTTTACTATCTCAGTTTGCCCATCAGATTGAGGATGATAAGATGAGCTATGAGCTAACTGAGTACCAAGACAAGAAAATAATTCTGTCCAAAAATTTCCAGTGAAAATGGGATCTCTGTCACTTACAATAATCTTTGGGTTTCCATGTAGCTTTTGAACTGTTTCCATAAATGCAGTAGAAACTGTACTGGCTTTAAATGGATGTGATAATGCACAAAAGTGTGCATACTTGGTAAGTCTGTCAACTACCACCATGATGACACTCTTTCCCTCAGACTTGGGTAAACCTGTGATAAAATCCATTGAAACCTCCTCCCAACGTTGGCTTGGAATGGATAAAGGTTGTAATAGACCCGGTGTCTTAATTGTTTCAACTTTATTTTGTTGGCAAACCAAACATTCCGCCACAAACTTTTGAATATCTGATTTAAGGCCATCCCAAAAAAATTCCTTCTTAACCCTGTGGTAAGTTTTTAAAAATCCTGAGTGCCCTCCTAAGGGAGAAGTGTGCAATTCCATAAGAATCTTTTGTTTTAGCTGGGAATTCTTACAGAGGTATAAGCGATCTTTGTACCATAACGAATCATTTTGCCAGCTAAATGTATCAGAAGTACTGGAATCTTGTTGTAGCTTTCGAATAAGTGCCCACACTTCTTCGTCATTCTTCCATTCCTCCCTTGCTTCGTTTATCCAATCTGGTTGGATAATAGAAATGGCACACAACAATGCTTCCACATCCTCATCCTTTCTTGAGAGTGCATCTGCCACCACATTTTGCTTCCCTTTTTTGTAGATGATTTCAAAGTCATAACCCAACATCTTTGTGACCCACTTTTGTTGCTCTTCAGAGGATAATCTTTGTTCTAAAAAGTATTTAAGGCTATCATGATCCGTTTTTACCTTGAAGTGTCTTCCCATTAGGTAGGGTCGCCATTTCTTAAGTGCATGGAGTATTGCCAACATTTCCTTCTCATAAATAGCTTTGCTTAAAAACTTTCCCTTGATTGGACGACTTTCAAAAGCAATGGGTCTTTCATCTTGCATTAGAACAGCACCAATTCCATTTCCTGAAGCATCACATTCCACAATAAAGGTTTTTGTGAAGTCCGGTGTAGCTAAGACCGGTGCTTGGCACATTGCCTCTTTAAGATGTTCAAAGGCCTTTGTTGCTTCCGGAGTCCATGAAAATGAATCTTTCTTCAATAATGTTGTTAGAGGTGCTGCTATTCTCCCATAATTCTTAACAAACTTGCGATAATACCCTGTCAACCCAAGAAATCCTCGCAGATGCTTTATGGATGTGGGGATTTTCCATTCCTTAATGGCTTTAATTTTGCTAGGGTCTACCTTAACTCCTTCATGAGATACAATATGACCCAAATATTCCACCTCCTGGACTCCAAAGAAACATTTGGATCTTTTTGCATATAATTGTTTCTCCTCCAATAGTTGTAGCACCCTGTCAACATGTTCAACATGATCCTTCCAAGACTTGCTGTAGATTAGTATATCATCAAAAAATACTAACACAAATTTTCTAAGGAATGGTTTGAAAATTGAATTCATCAAACCTTGAAATGTTGAAGGTGCATTGGTAAGGCCAAAAGGCATGACCAAAAATTCATAATGACCCTCATGAGTTCTAAATGCCGTTTTCGGAATGTCTTCAATCTTCATTCTGATTTGATGATATCCCGAACGAAGATCCAACTTGGTGAAGTAAATTGATCCATGCAATTCATCCAGTAATTCATCAATGACAGGAATGGGGAACTTATCTTTAATAGTGAGCTTGTTGAGCTCCCTATAATCCGGACACATGCGCCATGATCCATCCTTCTTGTGCACCAATACTACTGGAGCTGAGAAAGAACTTTGACTCGGTTGAATTATACCAGCCTCTAGCATTTCTGCAACCATACGTTCAATTTCACTTTTTTGGACATAGGGATATCTGTACGGCCTGATGTTTGGAGGAACACTTCCTGGAATCAGATGAATAGCATGATCATGATCACGCATAGGTGGGAGACCTTTGGGAGTCTCAAATACCTTGGAATGATTGTCCAGGACTTTTTGGAGATCTGGAGAAATAGATGATTCCAATGTGGAAACATCTAGCGAACATAATTGTGCAATTACACCTCTTTGCTCCTTTTTTAGAAGCTTTGTCATGCCATTAGAGCTGATTATCTTTCCTGTTTTCCCTGCAATACCCCTTAATTCAACTTCCTTTCCTTCCGTAGAAAATTTGATGAAAAGTTCTTGAAAATTAAAAGCTATTGTACCCAAGGATTGTAGCCATTGGACTCCTAGTACAACATCAGCACCTCCCATTGGAATGGAAAGCATTGGGCTAGTCAATACATATTCTCCCATGGATAGCTTGATATTATGGCACTTTCCAGAGCAATTTATTGTTCCTCCATTTGCAATCATCACTTGACACTCTGGTGCTGGATATAGGAAGCAATTCAATTCTTTTGCTACCCTACAATGAATAAAATTGTGGGTGCTTCCTGAATCAATCAACACTATTACCTTTTTCTTCTTGATTTGTCCTTCTATCTTGATGGTTTGAGGAGTGGTAATTCCCGCCAATGCATTACAAGATATGGTCGGATTTATTTGTTCTTCATCTAGGCTTTGTTCCTGGAGTATATCTTCTTCTTTTGACCTTTCTTGCTCCTTTTCTTCTTCCTCTTCACAATCTATGTAGAATAATTTCTTCTCAGCACACTTATGACCTTTAGTGTATTTGCTATCACAACTGTAACAAAGCCCTTTTGCTCTTTTTTCTTCCAATTGTTGTGGTGTCAACCTTATAGGTTGTGGAAGACTAGGGGCAACAACACTTCCGTCTTTATAGTTGTGAGTGGTATGCTTCCTGGTTGCCATAATTTTGCTTTCCATTTTTCTTGCTAACCTGAATGCCTTCTCTAATGAATCAGGTTCCCAAAGGCGAACATCATGTTGGATATTATCCTTTAAAGACCCTATGAACACATCAATCCTATGCTCCTCTGGAATATCTTTTACCCTTATGTTCAATTTTTGGAACTCCTCAATGTGCTCCATTATTGAACCCTTTTGTTTGAGACTTATCAATTGGCTAAAAAAAGTGTTGCTTTTTGTATCCTCATAATGTGCTATCAATTCTTCCGTAAAAATTGCCCAAGTGATAAATTGTTTACGAGAGCAAAGCCATTGATACCATACAAACTGATTTGGTTCCAAATATAAAGTTGCCATACGTACCTTTTGTGTGTTTTGCACATTATTGAGATCGAAGAATTGCTCCATCTGTAATATCCATGTGGCGGGATCCTTGCCATCAAACTTCCTCATATCGATTTTTGGAATATGGTGATTCTTCGATCCAACATTAGATCTATGGAATCATGATTAACATTTCTTTTGTTCTCATCATGAGTTTCCTTTACTACCCTTTCACCATTAGTGACCCTTTCTTGTAGCAACTTCTTCAATTCTTCCATGTCTGTCTTCAAATCTATCTTCAAATCTGCCATCGAATCCTCCATCTTAGCTTCCATGCCCTTTATCTTAGATTCCATGCCATTTATCTTAGATTCCACGCCACTTATCTTAGCTTCTGTTAGCTTTTGTGAGCGTGACATTTGTTGCACTTGTTCTTGTAATTTTGATATATCATGTAGCATTTCTTCCTCTTCTTCATGAGTCATGCTAGAGCTTTCAGGTTCCTTACTAGGTGTTTGCATTTTCTTTCCTCGGGGCATCAGTTACCGATAATAATGCTTTACTATGCCCTTTGAATTCCGTTAAACCAAGCTTACACAAAAATTAAAAAAAAACTACACACCTTTTTTCACTTTATAGAAGCCTGATATTGAATCTGATGTATCTCTGTAATTTCGGATCATCCAGTTCTGAAATTGCTACCTGTAGTAGCCTTCTGCGTCCTCTTTCCAATGCCACAAGTCTGAGCCAAATTGGATTCTCCAAGGAAGAGTTATGTGAAATCTCCCACAGTGACTTGCTTTTAGACTGGTTCAGTAGAGCGAACTTGTACGACGTGCCACGAGTCACTGTTTCAACCTTTGAATCTGAAACACACACCCAAGAAACTACAGTCCGTCCTCTTTCTGTACCTTCTTACGAAATTTCAATCCGATCCCCAGAGAGAAAGTTATGACGATTTTCCCCAGGTCACCTGTTTTGAATGTAATTCAGGAGTCTGCAAAAAGACCAACTTCCTCAGATCATATCTCCGCAAATATCGCGCGAAAAGCTCTGAAATTCGGACCCAAGGTTCAGTGCGATTTCTTCTCAAATGGGTTTTTTTTTAGACTTCTGAAACGTCACAAAAAAAGTTATAGCGAAAATGCCACGATGACCTGTTTGGAGCAGCGAAACCCTAGAATCCAAAGCTCTGATACCAAATGTTATGAAACCAGCTCAAGAAAAGATAGAAAAGATAGATCAACGCCTTAGAATTCAGCCTCTTCGAGGGGGCAACCTCCTTTACATTACATAAATGAACAATTCTTGGATGATACAAATGACAAAACCTCCTTTCTATATATAGGAGTCTAAGGAGTCACAATATAATCCAGCCGACCTAACAATAATAATATAAAGCCACAAAAATAACAATAGAGGGATTCTATGGGGCACAGAAATAACAATATGGGGGTAATAGGGGCACAACAATATAAATAAGGGGTATAACTACAATAGTAATGGGGTAATTACTAGTATTATAGGCACCCAACATATTGTTTCTTTTTATGACCCGAGAGTTTTAAGTATGGTTTATAATAAATTCAATGGTAGTATTCCTTTGTGGATTACAAATCTTCACCGATTGCAAGTGTTGGATTTATCCAACAATAATTTTAATGGGAGAATACCATGTAATCTTAAAGGACTACATGGATTCAAAATCAAGCCCCAACTTAGTGGTAACACACTATATGAAGATGTAAGGATTACCATTAAAGGAGCTAAGTACACTTTAATATATGTGCTGGTAACAAACACAATATTTGATTTGTCTAGCAATAATCTTATTGGTGAAATACCTTCAAGTATAGAAAGTCTAGGAAGTTTGTTGTTGTTGAATTTATCTGGAAACCATTTGGAAGGACAAATACCTACATCACTTAGTCAAATATCTACTCTGGAGCAAATGGATTTGTCCAAAAACAATTTGAGTGGAATAATTCCTCAAGATCTCTCTAAATTAATGGAATTGTCTTATTTGGATTTTTCAAATAACAAGCTTTGTGAGAGAATTCCAAAAGGAACACAGTTTGACTCCTTCAGTGTGGCTTCATTTCAGAAGAACAAGTGCTTATGTGGCAATCCTTTACCAGCATGTAAACAAATGGGAAAGAAAAAGGAAGAAGGTAGCTTTAGTGAAGGTCAAAAATGGTTGAGTCATGTATCTAAACATGTTTCATTGATTGCCTTAGGGTTGGGAATAGGAATTGGATTTGGTGGAATGGTAAGTGTCATGACATTATGGAATAATGGTATATTTTGAAAAATATCTCCCAATCCTAGAAGATCTTATGGAGAGTATAGATTTCTTACATAGCTAAAAAGTTTGTTTTAGCTTACTATATTATTAAAATGATAGCAACATGTACTATTAAGATGATAGCAAGTATGCTATGAGAAATAAAAAAGTGAATTATGTTGTTATATCCATAACATTGTTGTATTAAGATGATAGCAAAGTATGCTATGAGAAATAAAAACGTGAATTATGTTGTTATATCCATAATATTGTTGTAATAGAGATACTTCATCATTTAAAAAAGAAATTTAACAATATTTATTTAAAAAAAATTATTTCAAATCAAGCATTATAAACATGTGTACTATTGTGTTTTTTTGAATTCAAATAGTCTTTTTGTACTATTGTGTGTTTTTTTCTTTTAAATTCAAATAATCTTTTTACATATTTTAAAATTGATTTAATACCAATTATTTTTTATAAAAAAATATATATGAATATAAATTATATACTCATTTTTCATTAATATTATTTTAAATTATATATATAGATAGATATATATATATATCATGTTATTAAATTAAATTAATGTTTTTCTTTTTTATTAAATTTATTTTTATATTATTAATGATAACCATTGTTTTAATAAAGCGTTCTATATTATAATATTATAAATCCAATGTTAACGTGATTATAAAATAATTGTAACATTTATGAATGATATATACAATTTTCACTTATTAAAATTAATATAATATTTAAAGTATTTTTCTCTTATATTAATTTCTGTAATATTAATAAAAAAATAATAATTTATTATAATATTATAAATCCAATGCGATTATAAAATATATTGATAATAATTTTGATCGATATATTTCCTTTTTTACCATGCATTTAATACAATTAAAAAATATCAGGTAATAATTATCAAAATTTTAAATAACTAAAAAACTAATAAAATCAAAATTTATAAGTTTATTTTTTATTAATTTTAAATTAAAATTTAAAATATTTATTAAATTAAAAAATTAATTAATATAATACATTTATAAAATATATTATTGATATTTCCAATTTATACTTTAATAGAATGTGATATTCTCATTTAATTAACAAACAATTTCAGCCCTTAAAAATTATTACTATATTATTGATCTATATTAACGAGTACTATATTATTTATCTATATGAATGAGGAAGTTTAAAGTAGTTAATTAATATATTAAAAAAAATTTGAAAAATTGAATTTTTACTTAAATTTATATTAATTGATTTAACATTTTTTGAAAGTTTTATATATATACATATATATGGTCTGCTTCAGATAGCTCAAGTGGTGATGGTTGTGGAATGAAATCTCACTTAACCAGAGATCTTGAGTTCCAATCTTGTGCTACTCTCCTCTAATAACTAGGTAAATAATAGAAATGTAAACTTGAAAATAGTAGAGTCCTACTAAGCTTTTATATATATATATATATATATATATATATATATATATATATATATATATATATATAAAAGAAATAAAAGTAAATAACGTTGTTGATAAATTAAAAGAATATAATATATTTAGTAAATTAAATAAAATTTCTAAATTATTTTTAACATATATGAAAATTATTTATTTTATTAATATATTTATCTATAAATTTAAAATTAGTAAGATATTCACAAAAGTGTAAGAATTTATTAATAAATTAGTTTACACTAAATTAAATATAAAATTTAGAAAAATTCATTTCATAAAATATATTAAGGCATATTTTTAATTTAAAATTTGTGTTAAAAAGTTAATGATTAAGATAGTAAACTATATCATTGCTTATGTTTAAATTAAATTATTATTGTTATTATTTATTATTTTAAGTTATTTTCATTTATTTATATAATTTAATCTCTAAAGTTTCTTTGAAAATATATTGCTACTAAAAATTACATTTTTTAAAAAGTTATAAGTTATTATCATAACATCCCTTACCCCCTTCCATTGCTCACCATTCCCTTTGCATGGTCCCCTCTTTCCTAAAATTAGATTTTGATGGCGCATCGAAAAGAATCTGGACCCAACCAGATTCAATGGTATATTTAGAGATCACAAAGGCCTTCCACTTTACATATAATCAGTCACATTGGGAATTAATGACAATAATGTCATTGAACTCATTCTTCTCATCATAGGGATGGAAATTGCACAAGCATAGGGCTCTTCCAAGATTTTTGTGGAAAACGATTCTAGCTTATCATCAAAATGCTCCATAAGATACAGAATGGTACCCTAGTACCTAAGGTGTCCAAAATTTGGTATTTAGAAGAACTCGTATGCAAGGCTTCTTCTCTTTTTTCCAACATCTCGGTCATTAACACCTACCACATTTGGTGGACAAGCAACAAAGTAGAAGATATACTAGCTAATCATTGAAGTTTAGACTATTTGATAATACTCTCCTCCATTTGGAACCTTCTACAGGAGTCCCCTCTTAAGGAAATGTGCTGGAAGCTCATTCAAAAAGATACATGTATCCTAGATGGGGTGTTTTGTGTGCAAAAGGGGGAAATGGGTGGGTTGCCACTACCTCACCTAGACATGTGGTCGGGTGACATGCAAGCATTCCCCTATAAAGCATGTTCATGATGTTATTTTTCCTAATTCCTCTTCACATATGAGGTTCTCTCAACACACTCTAGCACATGCATGACTCCTATCATATCCTTGAATGTATGTCATCCATCCTTACTACTCATCTGGCCTCCACTCATGTGGCACTACATCTAACTCTAATGCAGATTATAGCATCTCTTCTTGCGGTTTGATTTTCATTTTATGTTACTAGCTACCAAAGCCTCTGGCATATATCACGAGCTTAGCTCTTGATGATTACAATCAGGTTCTTCAATTGACCCACCCATTCAAGCCTTGATCGAGAATTTTCCTGCCACATTTGGACCTCATTCATTGCTCCAAATCAAAGTGGCCCTCCCTCATAGACTAGAGTCATGATAGCAATTTCCAATTTTCATCCTAGAAAATAGGTTCCACCTAGTTGTTTCCTTCATCTCATAGGTTCAACACACATGGTGTTGCCTCCAATTTTGGTTCCTCTTGCATTCAAGAAAAACTCTCATTTGGGTGTCAGATGCCTTCAAAAAAAATGCTCTTGTCAGGTTTTAGTTTGAATAATGCTCCTTGTTTGGTATTTATTCCCACATGTGAATATTCTTCTAGAATTTCATCACTTACCTCTCTTAACTGGCACTCTCCTTGTGGTCTAGATTCAAATCTTAAGCACCCTCTCTCTAGTTTTCTTTCTTAGGCCATCCTCATTGATCTTTTAGTCTTTTCAAATGGCCTAGTCTCTCTCTCCTCACCCGCTCCTGAGTTGGCTCACCCTTTTCATGGATGGCTTCTTGTACTCTCCCTTACTAGATCTTATCCTCCATTTTTAGTTAGCCACCTGTCTCAAGACTTTCTACATGTGTATCTTCCCTTCATGCATGTTCTTATAACCCTCCCCCTCTAACCACCTACACTTCTATCACTATTATGCCCTCCACCGTGCCCCTTTAGTGTGAACATATTCCCATAGAAGCCTACAACCAAGAATGGGCCTCTACGGGGAACTCATATATGAACCACTACCTGGAGGAAAATGTTGCCTATTTTTGTAAGTTCACTTCGAGCCTCATCCAGGATGAGAAAACCTACATGGATAGATAAGGAGCCTCTTAGAAGAGTCAACTTTCAAACAAATAGGTTCTCTTAGTGTTTGTAGACTAAGTGTCAGACATTGAGCATACATGTGTACATTTCAACCAATACATGTACATTTTTTAAATATTGGCACTTAAAAATTCTCCTTGGCGAAATCTTGATGGATTTATTTGGGCATCGAGTAGATCTCTTGCACTCTATAGAGCATTTGCATCAACATATGAAGGACATGGACCAATGACTAGACCACATTGACTAGCACCTTAGTGTGCCACCCCCATCAACAATGAGGACCCCATCTAGTTCACAACTATTGATTTTGACCCCTCTACTTAGTATATGTTATGTTTATATTAATTTTTTATTATTGTTGTTTATTATGATGGCCAATCTAGCCCACTTTTTAGTTTATGTACCATCCATTTTATATTTTCGAGCACTATGCTATCATATGCCTTTCCACAGAGAGTGAATTTTTTGTTATGGTATGATATTCGCAATAGAAAATTGACTTGACATTATATATATATATATATATATATATATATATATATATATATATATATAATAACAAAAACAATTATGCATAATTTTAAATAGATAAATAAAAAGGATGCAATGTATTTAGAGAATTAACTCATTTTTCTACAATATTTTTAACATATATGAAAACATATTTATTTTGTAGCTTCATGACCCAGATTATCCACAGTTTCTTGTTCATTCTGCCAACGTTTCAAACCCCAGAGGGGGTCCATCATCAGGACAAAACAGAAAGAATATGAATGAGAAATTATTATTGAGAGAAGAGAGCAAGCGACCTGGATATAAATAAACTAAGAACCCTAATTTTATATAATGGCCGACACATGATATAATTTTATTTTAATTTAATTTATATAAATCTTAATTGATTAATTCTTTTTATTAATTAAATTAGTTCATTTATTAATTTTATTTATAAATTGGTTAGTTAGTAAATTTTTGTTTTTAATTAATAAAATAAATTTGTTTTTTATCAATTAATAAGACTTTAGTAAATTTCATTAAAAATTTTCTTTTAATTTTAATTTAAAATTTTTAATCCAAATGAATTTTTTGTTTCATTAAAATTATTATTTCTTCTAAAAATTTTTAATTTTAAATTATTTAAATTTTTTCATACCAATTGAATTTTTATTTTTAATTGATTAAAATTATTTAAAATTGAATTTTTATTTGATTAAAAATATGAACAAATTTCTGGAGTCGCCATGGGTTCCCCGCTCTCACCTATCGTGGCCAACCTATACTTGGAGTACTTTGAAAGAAAAGCCCTTGGCTCATTCCACCTGAAGCCAGCATGGTGGAAAAGATTTGTCGATGACACCAACCTGAATTCGACTCATGGTAGGGCAGAGCTTGAGAAGTTCTTCAATCATCTTAACTCTGTATCTTCCGAAATCAAATTTACGATGGAGCTTGAGGAGAATGGTAAGATCCCCTTTCTAGACGTTCTGATCAGTAGAAAAGATGATGGTACTTTGGGACACCAGGTCTATAGGAAGAGAACTCATACTGATAGCTATCTTCATGCTGACTCTTACCATCATCCCTCCCAAAAGTCTGGCATCTTAAATACCCTGGCTGTGAGGGCTTTCAGGATTTCTGACCCTGATCACATAAAGGATGAGATTGAACACTTGACCTCTGTCTTCAAAAACATTGGATACAAGGAGTGGAGCATCAAGAAGGCTATAAGAAGGGCTCAAGATAGGGCCCTCTCTGAGCATCCCCCTCGAGGCAAGAAGGAATATCAAGGGAAAGTTTACCTTCCATTCATCCAAGGAATTACAAATAAGATTGCGAAAATTTTAAAGAAGAATAACATAGACACTCAATTTACAACATGTGGAACGATAAGGCAAATGATGAGGTCGGTTAAGGATAACATTGATCGGCAACAACTCAAGGGAGTATACAAGATCGATTGCTCATGTGGCAAGTGTTATATTGGGGAAACAGGTCGGTCTCTGAAAATAAGACTTAAAGAGCATGCCGCTGACATAAAGAATGAAAGGTCCCGCTCATCGGCCCTTACGGAGCACTCGTCTAAGACCAAACATCATGTGTGTTTGGAAGACGCCAGGGTAATTGCAAGAGAAGACAACTATTATAAAAGGACAATCAGAGAGGCCATTGAAATTATGAATTTTCCTCAGAACCTCAACAGGGACAATGGGAGTGAAATCAGTGGAAATTGGCTTCCTCTGATCAAGCAAATAAACCCCCCCGGACCATTGGAAGCATAATATCAAAATAAGGGGTCTTTCATTCAGTAAGTTTAATTAATTAATTTAAACAATTATATAAAATTAATCTAATTAATTTAATTAATTATATTAATTAAAATTAATTAAATTATTGGTTTAATTAATTAAATTAAATTAATCTAATTAACTTAATTAATTTAATTAATTTAATTAATTATATTAATTTAATTTAATTAAACTAATTTAATTTAATTTAATTAATTATATTAATTAAATTAATGATTTAATTCTTAAATAAAAAGAAATGAATTTGAAGTTAATCTTATGTATAATAATTTTAATTATGTATAATAATTTTAATTATATTCAAATATCAAAATCTTTTAATCAAATAAATTAATTTAATTTGATTTAATCTATTAAATAAAAATTATAATGAAAGTGAAAATCTAATGAAATTGAAAATTAAATATAAATTTAATGATAATAAAAATAAATAAAAAAATTTAAATGAAATAATAATTTTAATCAAATAAAAATTCAATTTTAAATAATTTTAATCAATTAAAAATAAAAATTCAATTGGTATGAAAAAATTTAAATAATTTAAAATTAAAATTTTTTAGAAGAAATAATAATTTTAATCAAACAAAAAATTCATTTGGATTAAAAAGTTTAAATTAAAATTAAAAGAAAAATTTTAATGAAATTTAATAAAGTCTTATTAATTGATAAAAAACAAATTTAATTTATTAATTAATAACAAAAAATTACTAACTAACCAATTTATAAAAATAAAATAACAATAAAATTAATAAATAAACTAATTTAATTAATAAAAAGAATTAATTAATTAAGATTTATATAAATTAAATTAAAATAAAATTATATCATGTGTCAGCCATTATATAAAATTAGGGTTCTTAGTTTATTTATATCCAGGTCGCTTGCTCTCTTCTCTCAATAATAATTTCTCATTCATATTCTTTCTGTTTTGTCTTGATGATGGACCCCCTTTGGGGTTTGAAACGTTGGCAGAATGAACAAGAAACTGTAGATAATCCAGGTCATGAAGCTACAAGAAACCTCCACAGAAGCCTAAAATCTAACATATTTATTTTATCAACATATGTATTTAAAAAGTCAAAATTAATAACTATTCGTAAAAGTGTAAGCATTTTTTAATAAAGTAATTTAGAACCATCTCAACTTTTGATTTACGAAGTGGTGAGAGAGGGATCCAATGTATTTTCACTCTAAAAAGAGATTTGCACCTCTAATAAATTTGATTCCTCTCTACAGTTTATAGATCTAGAGCTAAGATAAATCTAGACTAGTAGAATGTATGTCTTCAAATAAATTAAATATCAAATTTCAAAAAAAATAATTCATAAAATGTATTGAATTATATTTTTAATTTAAAATTTTCTATTAAAAGGTTAATGATTTTACTATCAGTTTTCTTGCAATCTTGACAAGATTACACATTCATCATGTCCAATATATCACCTCAATCAGAGCAAGGAATTGAACCACTGACTTCCCATCAAGGAGTAGCTTAACAGAGCATCCGATTACCATCAATCCAAGACCCCGTGGATAATGACTTTACTATCATTACTCAATGTAGTAAACTATATTATCACTTATGTTTAAATTAATTTATATTTTTTTAATTCTTTAATGTTAAACGACAATTTTCTTAAATTTTTTAAAATTTCATGAAAAAAATATTGCTACTTAAAAATTTACATATTTTAAAAGTAATAAGTTATTGTCATAGTACTTATTTTTCTTTTGTCCTTTCTTTTATTTTTTTAATGCATTATCTCATTAAATAATTCTACTTTATTTTATTTATTTTTAATTTAAAATATATTTATTTTGCAAAATTATATCTTTTATTTTTTTTCCTTTTTTTAATTAAAGTGTTTGTATTACTTTAAAAACTAGATTACGTCATTGACATAGAGGCAGTAAGAGGGAGGAAAGGCTTCTCAACCTCTGCCACCAAAAAACCTTTGTAATGCTTTAAATACAACTAGACTTTCACTTCTCACTCTCAACATAAAAAACAAAGACATTTTTACATTGACTAAACATATAAAAGGCCCAACGCAAGGCTGAGAGCCCTATCTTTATACTAAACTTCATTATCTCAAAAAGAACAAGGGAAGTTTATTCATACATTGATCCAAGAGTGTACATAGTCCACACAAATAGGTGATGAAGTTATGCACCAAGAAACAACCTTCCTTACCCATAGCTTCGTACCAGCCACTACACTCCATCCATGGCCAAAACACTAAAACACACAAATATGAGATTTCTAAATCATCGTTGTATGTGAATTAATGAACTGTAATAAAACACGATATAGCCTGCTAGGAATACCTAGATATATCCCATGATATTTTTCCCATACTATTCATTCTCTGAGAAAGAGATATTTGTAAGACCCGATGCACTAGAGCTATGGGGATCCAATTGCTCCCATCCCTTAGAATCATAAAAAATATGACTTTCTACACGAATCAAGTGGGTAGCTATATTTTCCATACAGAACCTCAGGTTCCTCAGTATCATTTTCATGTCTTCATTAGAGGCATAAATATTATATTTTTGAATCTATTTGTCTCATAACACCAACCCCAAAATCATTTTCATTTCCAGTGCAGTGCTACTAAATTCAGGTACTGGTTGGCCCTTCCACTCATATTACAAGGGTCAAGAACCTATTTAGACATGTCCTCCAAAAATTATGAATCCTAGAGAGATTATTTCTCCTCCCGATATTTAATTTGTAGCTAACTAATCTCTCGGCGCATCTTCAAAGTAATAGTGTTAAAATAGGTCCCCACTGAGTCGTGAGCAAATAACTTGCCACCTCATTTCCCTAGTTGATCTCTGGCTTCTCCTCCCCTCCTGCTTCTCTCTCCCTCTATCTCAGAAACATTGTTAGGCCACCAGAGGGCTCTTCTTCTTCTTTAAAAGGATTTCCTCTTCCTACAAAGGGACAAAGCCACTAGCTCAAATAGACCTTATTAAGACTTGGGAACCACCAGCATTGTAGAAAGACCAAACACATGAATTGACCTCTAACATAGTCTCACCAATTAAGGATATGGGAAACTCTGTGTCAATCAAATACTTAGACCCCTTAAACATTGAGCACATCATATGTAACCCTTGTACCAAAATGATATTATGCTCAATAACCCAAGGAGAAATTACAAGACCCCACCTCCAACACATGACAAACCTTGCTTCCCATGGTTCCCCTACCACTCCTGTACTCAAAACACCTGTTCCAACTTTTCCAAGAGGAATCTAACTCAAAAGACACAATCCCAACAAGGCTACAAAACTTAAAGAGACCATGACCCTCAACTTGACTAATTTCAGCCAACTTCAATTGTTGGATTTAAGAAATAATGAATTTACAGGAGAGCTTCGAGATTAATTTGCACTTTTTAATGACTTAAGAGTTTTAAGTATTGGTTATAATAAATTCAATGCTACTATTCCTTCATGGATTACAAATCTTCACCAATTGCAAGTGTTGGATTTATCTAATAATAATTTTAATAGGAGAATGCCATCGAACCTCAAAGTACTGCATGGATTCACAATAAAGCCCCAACTTAGTGGCAACACACTATATAAAGATGTAAGTATTATCATCAAGAGAGTTGAGTACACTTTAACATATGTCTACCAATAATATCATTAGATAAATACCTTCAAGTATTCGATTTGTCTAGCAATAATATCATTGGAGAAATGCCTTCAAGTATGGAAAGTTTAAGAAGCTTGTTGTTGCTAAATTTATCTGCAAATCATTTGGAAGGACAAATATGAGCATAAATTAGTCAAATGTCTACTCTAGGGCAATTAGACTTGTCCAAAAATAATTTCAGTGGAATGATTCCTCAAGATCTGTCGAAATTAATGAAATTGTCCTATTTAGATGTTTCAAGTAACAAGCTCTGTGGGAGAATTAAAAAAAGAACAAAGTTTGACACCTTCAGTGTGGCTTCATTTCAAAAGAAGTGCTTATGTGGAAATCCTTTACAAACATGTAAACAAATGGGAAAGAAAAAAGAAGAAGGTAACTTGAGTGAATGTAAGGATGGTTGTGTCATGTATCTAAACAGGTTTCATTGATTGCCTTAAGGTTGGGAATAGGAATTAGATTTGGTAGAATGGTAAGTGTCATGACATTATGGAATAATGGTATATTCTGGAAAATATCTCCAAATCCTAGAAGATTTTATGGAGACTGCCAATTTCCTAAATAACTAAAAAAATTATTTTAAATCGTTATATTATTAACACATATGCTCTTAAGATGATAGGAAAATATAAAAATTAAAAATAAATAACTAAATAAATAAATAAATAAAAAATCATCAATTATGTTGTTACATATATAATATTGTTGTAATAGAGAGTACTCGGTCATTTAGAAAAGAAATTTGACATTGTCTATTTTAAAAAAGTTATTTCAAAAATATAAATTATTGAAACATTTTTACTATTGTATGTAATTTTGTTTTCTTTTTTCAATTCAGTATTGTTAATACATATTTTAGTTTTAATTTAATACTAATTCATTATAAATTATAATTTATTTTTCATTAAAAATATAATCTATACACTCACCTTTCTATTAATATTATTATAAATTAATTTAATATTGGTTAATTATATATAAAAATTTCATGCGTTTAATACTGATTTATATTTAAAGTATCTTTCTCTTATAACAGTTTTTCTCATAGTTAATTAATGATAAAAAAGTTTTATTAATGATAAAAATGTTTTAATAAAACATTATATATTATAATATTATAAATCAATGATACTGTGATTATAAAATAATTGTAACATTTCTCAATTATATGTACAATTTGTACTTATTAAAATTAAATTAATATTTAAAGTGTTTTTTCTCTTATATTAATTTCTTTAATATTAATGATAAAAAAATTTTAATAAAATAAATGTGATATAAAATATATTGAAGATATTTTTCTTTTCTATACCATGCATTTGATATAATTATAAAATATGGATAATAATTATCAATTTTTTTGAGATAATTAATAAAATTATAATATATAATATATAATTTATTTTTTTATTAATTTTAAATTAAATTTTAGAATATTTATTAATTAAATAAAGTCTTTCGGTAGAAATTATATGAGAGAATTTTTTGGCCGATGCTCGAACCAACAAGTGTGGTTGGTTCATCATCATCTTGATGATGAACCACACTTGTAGGTTCAAAAAAAGTTGGCCAAAAAATTCTTCCATATGATTTCTACCAAAAAACTTTGTTTAATTCATTATGAATCATAAAAACTTAAATACAAAAAATATTTATTAAATTAAAAAATAATTAATATAATATATTTATAAAATATATTACTGGTGTTATTTATCTATATTAATAAGTAAGTTTAAAGTATTTAAATAATTACGATAATTTGTTAAATTTAAATCTATATCTATGATTTTAGAATATTAAATTAAAAAATATTTAAATGAAATACTAATTACTGAATTTTTACTTAAATTTATATTATTTGACTTGACAAATTTTAAAGTACAATGGCTATTAAAAAAGAAATATATCATAATAATTTTAAAAATAAAAATAAAAGTAAATAAGTGTGTATAATTTTGAATCGATAAATAAAAAAATATAATATATTTAATGAATTAAATAAAAATTTCAAATTATTTTTAACATATATGAAAATTATTTATTTTATTAATATATTTATTTATAAATTTAAAATTAAAAAATATAATATATTTAATGAATTAAATAAAAATTTCACATTATTTTTAATATATATGAAAATTATTTATTTTATTAATATATTTATTTATAAATTTAAAATTAGTAAATTATTTATTCTATTAATATATTTATTTGTAAATTTAAAATGAGTAGATATTCATAAATTGTAAACATTGGTTACTAAATTAGTTTACACTAAATTAAATATAAAATCTCAAAAAAATGATTTCATAAAATATGTTGAGGTATATATTTAATTTAAATTTTTAAATTTTATGTTTAAAAAAATAATTATTAAGATAGTAAATCACATGATTGTTTATCTTTAAATAAAACTGAAAATTTCTATATTTTAATGTTAAATATTATTTATTTATTTTAATTTTTAGAGTTTTTTTAAAATATATTACTATTAAAACAATTACTTTTTTAAAAATCTATTAGTCATTTTTATAATTCCTTTCTCCATTCAACATCCTTTACTCCATTCCTTTTGCATGTTGCTTTCTTTCTTATAAATAAATTTTAATGGTGCATTGAAAAGAATTTGGGCCAACCGAATTCAATGGTATATTTCGAGGTCATAAAGGCTTTCCAGTGTACATATAATCACACACATTTGGTTGCTAACAATAATAATGTCTTTTGACGCACTGTTCTCATCATAAGTATGGAAATTGCACAAGGACTAGGCTATTACAAGGTTTTCATGGAAGACGATTCAAGGTTATCATCAAAATGTTCCATAAGTTACAGAATAGTACCCTGGTATATAAGGTCTCCAAGAATTGGTGTTTAGAAGCAATCATATGCAAAGCTTCTTCTCTTCTTGCCAATATCTCGGTCATTGACACCTTCCACGTTAGGTGGACAGGAAACAAAGTAGCATATATGCTAGCTAATTATGAAGTTTGGATTATTTGATAGTACTCGCTTCCACTTGGAACAAAGTAAACTATCAAATGGGAGTCGTAACAAGTTTTCATTTTTTTGAGGTACCAAAGTATTATTTAATCTGTGTTGATTCAGAATACACATTTTCTTTGGAGCATATTTTTGACACTTTGAATCTTCTTATGTATAAGTATGAACATTTTTTTTTAAATGTTAGTAATTTTTATGTTGATTTTGAAAAGTTTTGATGCAACATCAACCACATTTTTTAGAGGGATTATTTTTGACACTTTAAATTTTATAATGTATTAAATGTGAATAATGTTTTTAAAATGTTGATGATTTTCACGCAGATTTTGAAAAGCATTAACATTTTTTTAAGACATATTTTTGGGATTTTAAATTTGCTTATATCCTAAGTATGCACAAGTTTCTTTAAATGTTGATTATCTAACCATTTTTCAAGTTGTCTTATTCCTTTTCTTTTTTTGCCTCCTAAGATATTCGTTTTTGAAGGGTGTTCCAAACTTGTGTTTTTTCTTTTCTTTGCAATGTTTTTTTATAATGATTTATTTATTTATTTTTTTTGCAAAGTTTTAAAAAAATAACATTAATATTTTGAGGTTATGATTTTTTATATATTTATATATCGTTAATTAATACTTCAATACACGTAAAATAATTATCACTAAAAAATAATTTTAAACACTCCACAAAAAATATACATTTTTCATATAGATATCATTTTAAATAATACATATTTTGGGGTATTTTCACTAAAAATGATATGTTAAATAAAAAAACTATGAAAAAATTGAATTTAAAAGGGGGGAAATAGAAAATTTTAAGACATTTCTATGAATTTAATATTCGAAGATGATGACTATCAAGGCCCACTAGCACAACTAGTTGAGGATGAGTGTCATTTACTACGCAATTCAGGATCAAACCTCACAAAGGTTGTTATGCTCGTGCTAGGGGGAAGAGACATGCTAAAATCCAGTTAGCTTAGAGTTGGTGTGGCCCAAGCCAGGTGCGATCCCCGGGTGAACTTGATAGCTTAGATCCCCCTGGATCACAGTTTCTCAAGCCATATGTCAAGCCTATAACAACACAAGCAACTTGACAAACAAACAAAAAAATATTCAAAGATGATGACATTTGAAGTTTCTTTTTTGCAAAAAAAAATGATTCGAATAAAATTTTAAGTAAAAATAATTCAAAAATGTTAAAAAAATATAATTTACAAAAATAAAGTGAAAAAATAAAAATCTTCAAAAATAAAAAATAGAATACATTTATAAAAAAACATTTAAATAATTTTTCTTTAAGAAAAATATATGTAGAAGGAAAATAAATTAAAAATAAAAGCCATTAAAAAAATTTAAAAACCCCAAATTAAATTAAATTAAGTTAAATTTAAGAAAAACATTATACAAAAAATTAATAAATAATAAAAAAACATTAAAAAAATGTCAAACCCCGCAAAACCACATGATCAGCCACGAGCCAGGGTGGGTGGTCCTGCATAAAGCTTCACCCACCTTGGCCTACGGCTGCGCGGGCATCTAGGCAGAGGTTTAATTGTTTTAAATGTCTTTATTTTTTTATAATTTTTTAAATAGTGTTTTTTAATTTATTTTTATTTTTATTATTTATAATTCTTTTATTATTACTATTATTATTTTTTCCATGGTTTTTTTTAATTGTGTGTGTTTTTTTTTTATTTAATTAATTAATTTATTTAGTATTTTTTGTTTTATTTGTTTTTTTAATAATCTAATTAGGCTTTTTTTGGTGTTATTTTCTATATTTTTTCTTAAATTGTGTTTTACTCCAAGAAAAAAATAAATATATATACTTTTTAATTATTTTTTTGAATTTGTATCTTTCATTAGATAATTTTGTTTTTCTGTTTTTTATATTTAATTTTTTTTTTTTTTTTTGTCTTTTTTACATATTTTTTTATATTCAATTTTTTTTTAGTCTTTTATTTTTTAGTATTTTATATTTTAATATATATTCGTATTTACTTGTTATTATTGTTTTGTTTTAAATAGTTTTCATTTAGTTTTAATTTTTTTGAATATTTTGATTTTTGTTTTGTTTTTCATTTTTCATTTTTATTTATTTATTATTTAGATTTTTTTTTTTTTTTTACGAGGTCTATCTTGATTCTCGACTAGCAACCCGGCCCTCGTATGTGTGAGTTTCATAGTTGATTCCAAAATTTTTGTTATAATGGATCGAATCCACCCCCAAAATGTGTCAATTTCATGGTTGGTTTTTAAGTTTTCATTGCAATAGGTCAAGTTTGCATACATTGCATGTCAATTTGATGGTTGATTTTTAAATTTTTGTTGCAATGTGTCAAGTTGTCTTAGGCTAAGATTTTAAAATAACTATATTTTTAGTATTTAAAAGAGAAATTACTCTTGGTATAATGACTCTTTCATTTAGGTGTTCATTTTTAAAGTTTTTTTAGTCATATAATTTTTCTATAATGCCATAGTTGAAATATGTTAAAAACTTATGGTTTTCTATAGTCATGATCTTTGGTTTTAATTCCATGGTTGAAAAATTGACAAAGTTTTAAGGTTTTTCTGAGTCATGATATTTTATCTTTAATGCTATGGTTGAAAACAACTATAAGTATTTTATCATTAGAGATCTGATATTTTATCTTTAATGTCATCTCTAAAAATCATTGGAATTTTAAGGTTTTTGAGAGTCGTGATATTTTATCTTTAATGCCATTGATAAAAATACATTGAAAATTTACCCTGAAAAAAAAAGGCATTATTTTAGCATAAACACTTTTCACTTTTAGGGTTTTTTTTTCACAATAAAAATGGATTTTATTGGCTTTTACTGCCATTTTTAAAAAAACGTTTAAAATCTACCGATGGTCCCCTATTAAGGACATGTATTGGAAGCTCATTCAAAAATATACATGTGTCCTAGATGGGGTGTTTAGGGTGAAAAGGGGAGAAATGGGTGGGATGCCACTACCCCACCTAGCCATGTGGTCGGGGGACATGCAAGGATGCCCCTATAAAGTAGGTTCATGCTGCTATGTTTCTGAAGTCCTCACCATATGTGAGGTGCTCTCAACACACTATAGCTCATGTATGACTCCTATCAAACCCTTGAATTCTTGTCATCCATCCTTAGTGCTCCATCTACTTCTAATGCATATTAAAACATCTCCTCTCATGGTTTGATTCACATTTTATGCTACTAGCTACTAGTGCCTCTAGCCTAAATCACAGGTTTTTTCTCTTGATGTTTACAACTGAGGTCTTCAATTAACTCATCCCTTCAAGACTTGGTCAAGATCTATCCTACTACCTCTAGGCCACATTCATTGCTCCAAATCAAAGTTTCCCTCTCGACTAGAATTATTCTGCCCGGTTGTTTCCTTCTTCTCGTAGGTTCAACACACTTGGTGTTGCCTCCAATTTTGGATCCTCTTGCATGACAGAAAATAACTCATTTGGATGTGAAATGCCTTCAGTAAAAATGTTATTGTTAGATTTCAGTTTGAATAATGTTCCTTGTTTGGTGTTTTTTCCCACATGTGAATTTTTTCTATAATTTCATCACTTACCACTCTTGAACGATACTCTCCTTATGATTTGGATTCAAATATTAAGCACCCTCTCTCTAGTTTGTTGTCTTAGGTCATCCTCATTTCTCTGCTAGTCTCTTCAATTGGCCTAGTGTCTTTCTCCTCACCCGCTCCTAAGTTGGCTCACCCTTTTTGTGGACAGATTCTTGTACTCTCCCTTACTAGATCTTGGCATGCTTTTTGATCACTTGGTCACCTGGCTTAGGACCTTCTACATGTGTCTCTCCTTTCGTGTATGTGCTTATACCCTTTCCCCTTTAACCACCTACTCTTCTATCTCTACTGGGCCCTCCGCCATGCCCTGCCAATGTGCATGTGCTTGTAGAGAATCCTACTACCAATAATGTGCCTCTGAGGGGAATTCATATATCAAGCACTACATGGAGGAAACTATTTCCTGATTTCATGAGCTCACTCCAAGCCCCATCCAAGATGAGCTCAACTACATGGATAGAGAAGAAGCCTCTCAAAGGAATCAACTTCAAAAAGATAGGTTCACATAGAGTTGGTACACTTGGTGACAGACATTGGACAAACACGTGGATATCTCAACCAATACATGCACAATGTAGATTTATGTTGGCACTTAAAATTCCTCCTTGGCAGAAGCCCTATGGATTGGTTTGAGCATCGAGTAGATCTCCTACACTCTATAGAGCATTTGCATCATCATATGAAGGGCTTGGACCAACGACTAGACCACATTGAGTAACACTTCAGTATCAAATCCACATCAACAACGAGGACCCCATCTAAGTCACAACTGTGGATTTTGATCCCTCTACTTACTTTATGTTATGTTTATATTGTTTTTTGGTATTATTGTTTATTATTATGGCAACCCTTGCTCGCTTTTTAGTTTATGTACCATCTTTTTTTGTTTTTCAAATACTATGCTATTATATGCCTTTCTACCGAGAATGAATTTTTTGTTATGGTCTTGTTTCCCTAATAAAAAACTGACCTAAAGTATATGCATATCCATATACATTCCTATTTAGAAGGTAATACAATATTTTTCCCAAAAAAGATTCACTTAACATTTTTTCTCTTAATTCTTATGAAAAATAATATATATATATATATATATATATATATATATATATATATATGAAAAAAGTATATATAATTTTAAGCAAATAAATGAAAAGAGTGGAATGTATTTAGAGAATTAATTAAATTTTCTACAATATTTTTAACATATATGAAAAATTATTTATTTTATCAACATATGTATTTATAAATTCTAAATTAATAATGATTCATAGAAGTGTAAACATTTGTTAATAAACAAGCCCAAATACATCTCAAATCCTTATTTATCAAGTGCTTAGAGAGGGATCCAATCTCTTTTCACTCTAAAAAAGAAATTTCGACCTCTAAGAAATTTGATTCCTCTCACCACTTTATAGATCTAGAGTTAAGATAGATATAGGTTGGTAGAATATATCTACGTATGTATATATGTATTTATTTTTACATAAGAATACCATTTCAAAAACTACGGGTTGTAAAACCTAGAACTCAAAAATCACTGATGGTGAATTGACTATTTTACTTCAATTTTATTTTAATTATTATTATTTTTATTTAATTTAAGTTTAATTTTAATTTTTATATAATTTAACTGATCCAATATTCCTATATAATATGAGAGACTTTAATGCGCATCTCTTTCAAACTGAACTAGAAAGTAACAATTACTTTCAAGGAAATTAAATATAAAATTTCAAAAAAATATTGAAATATATTTTTAATTTAAAAATTTCTATTGAAAAAATGGATGATTTTACTATCAGTGCTTAATGTAGTAAACTATATTATCACTTATTTTTAAATTAAATTATATCTTTTAATTCTTGGTGTTAAATGAAAATTTTCTTATAGTTTTTTAGGTTTTTTGAAAATTATATTGCCACTTAAGAATTTACATATTTTAAAAGTTATAAGTTATTGTCATAGTACTTATTTTTCTTTTATCCTTTATTATTTTATTTGTTTATGCATTATCCCACTAAAGAATTTTATTTTATTTTCTTTATTTTAATTTAAACTATATTTATTTTGGAAAATTATATATATATATATATATATATATATATATTGTAAATTAAATTGATTATATTACTTTAAAAACCATATTGCATTGTTGACATCTAGGCGGCTAGAGAGAGGAAAGCTTCTCAACCTCTACCAACAAAAAGATACTGTAATTATACAACTACAACCACACTTGCACTTCTCACTCTCAACATGAAAAACAAAGATATTTTTACATTCACTAAACATATAAAAAGCCCAAGGCAATGCTAAGATCCCCATCTATAGACTAAAGTTCACTATCACAAAAATAACAAGGTAATACTATTCATATGTTGATCTAGGAGTGTACACAGTCCATGTAAAATAGGCGATGATTTTATGCACCACGAGAAGACATTCCTTACCCACAACTTCATACCAACCACTACACTTCATCCATGATAAAAACTCTTAAACCCAAAACCGTGAGCTTTCTATGTCGTTGTTATTCATGAATCAAGGAACTACCAAAAACCTCAATATAGCTAGCCAAGAAGACCCAGAGATATACCACCATTTTTTTCCCATACTAGTCATCCTCTGAGGAAGAGATATCCTTCAGATCTCATGCACTAGAGCCAAGGGGATCCAATTTTTCCCCTCCTCATAATCACAAAGAATGTGAATTTATACATTCATAAAGCAGGTAGCTATATTTTCCACACAAAAACATAGGTTCCTCAACATATTTTTCATGTCTTCAATGGAGGCGGAAATATTATATTTTTAAAATTGTTTGTCTCTTAACAACAACCCCGTAACTGTTTTCTGTAGAAATTTTGAATAATATGACACTTATTCAACAGAGATTATCCTGATCATACATTATTGCGGAATACATGCACAATACATAAGCTCCTCTACCTTGATCAACAATTTAGCAGCATCAAAAACAATGAAACATCAATAGCATGCACACATTAACATAGTATGTAACCCGAGGAAAGCTTACAGCTGAAAACCCCACACTATCTATATATTAATGATTGAGAACATGTAACATTACATAGTACAATACTCCTCACAAGTATCCAGCACTATCTACACCTGTTACACACAATACAGCTCAGATCTGATCTCCAAATCTCCCCCGCTGCTTTTCTTGCCTCCACTGCACAATCCTGCAAGAGAATGAATATAATATAAACTCCTTCCAAGTTCTATTTACCTTGGAAAATCACTCACACTGGAAATCACGTGAGCGCAGGCTATATCACTGGGCATATGCAATTCTCATGGGCATACTCAATCGTTTGATTGTGGAAGATCTCATGCACAACTATAACACAACTGATAGCAATCTCAACCTCTAACACCTGTCTCCACTGAACTGTACATGCACTGAGTTGACTGATGTATTCTTCAGTTGCATTATGAGTTAATAATTAGTGAATTAATTAATAACTATTTCACACAACTCATCACTTAGTCTCTTGGCTAGTTAGACTAAATACAACTAGTTCAACTAAGTCAAACTGAACACAACTCCATTAACTTCTCATCCAACTCCATACAACTCAACCACATGAGTTCTAACTGATGTCATGCATGCAATAGCTCAAATGACTCAAAAAGAAAGCGTATTTCCTTCTCACAGCTGCATCTGCCACATTTGTAGCTCAAACTGAAGTGCTCCAAGAGGATAAGATAAAGTTTATAGTCTAAATATTATTATGAGACAATAATATTTGAATTTTCTATTTTTGACTAGCAGTCTAAAAATAGACTCTGATCACTCCTGCTGTGATCCAAAAATATAAGTCCATCTATTTTTCCCAACATGACTAATCATCCATAAATAGTAAACTGCAACTCATAGACCATGATCCATATGTCTAAAAATAGACATAGTCTAAAAATAGACTTTGTGCCAAAACCTGCCTACGAGACCACTTAGTGAAGGCGACTCCTTTCCACTAAGCTCCATCATCTTGTTGCATTCTCAACAAACATTTCTTGTTGCACTCTTTTCAACACTCTCTCTCAACAAGAAAGGCTTCCTCTTCAAACCTGATCCTGTAACTCTGGAATGTTCTGGATGCAACACATTTGCTCAGTCCACTTTGCTCGAAAAACACTTGGAACAAAAACACTCCCAACTGACCACTCTGTTGGGCTAGGAAAATACTCTGATGCTAAAGCTATACCTGCTGTTGACAAGTGCTCCTTCTCTGACATCTACACTACTGCAACATCTTCATGCATCTTGCACCATTGCACACCTCTCTATGCCACCTAGCACTGTGCAAAATACTTGTGCCTCTCGCATTGTTGTAGCCTGCATGCTATGCGCTGTCCTAGGATTCCTTGCACTGTCGCTCTCTCTGTCACTCCATCTGCATCTTTCTCTACCCAATCAATCAGTTCCTACTACTCCACATCAGGGCTCCCGTAGCAAGGTCTCATCCAAGAGGTTGGGTACCTCAAGGATCCTGCCCCTCCTCCTTGGGACGATTAATCCACATCACCCCACCTCCTACCTGGAGGTATGGCTGCATGCGATCCTTCGGCCCACCTGGCTTGAAGTTTCCCCCTACTGGAGGTCTCTGCATAAGTAGATATCTCTACTCGATCTCCTCTCAGCTTCCCTTGTTGTGGCTGCTCCACAACCTCATGAAGCTGCTGCACCAATCGTGGCTCCTCCACAATCGTCTGAGACTTCTTCTGGCTCTACATGTTGAGAGGTAATATACCCTCCCTATCAACCACCAAGTCTCCATCAGTTGCCTCGCTACTCAAGGCTTTACATGCACCTTGAACCTCAAGAGCATACAGGTTCTTGACCCGTGAACCAATCTGCTTCACCTGTCTAGTGATGATGTGTCTAAGGAAAACCTTTCCCTTACTCAAGACTACATCATAGCCTCTGTCTTCCAGCATCGCGATCGACACCAAGTTTCTCTTCAGTCCTGGTACATACTTGACATCGGTCAAGGTAAGGCGAGCTCCATGCTCCCTCTGAAAAATAACCGTGCCTACACCTGAGACACTATACTTCTCATCATTACCCATCCCTATGAGTATCTGGAGATCTTTCTCCTCTAAAGTACTGAACAAAATTTTGTCACCGGTCATGTGGAAAGAAGCTCCACTGTCAAGAAACCAACCACTTCCCACCATGGATGAAACCATGCATGCGAAGAGTGTGAAATCCAACTCAAACTGCGAAGAAATTGCCTCACCTTCAAATCCTTCCCCGGATCCCTTCTTGGACTTCTTCTTTTGGAAATTAGTAGCATAATAGCCCAACTCATGACAATGAAAGCATCTCAATTTCGACTTGTTAACCTTCTTCCCATCATTGGAAGAACTAGATTCAGAAAGAGAAGCCTTCATCTTCCCCTTCTTTGCCTTACTCGCTAAGACACAGTTCTCCTCATCATGCATAAATGAAGAATTGTCTCTGGTTCGCCGTCTAATCTCCTCTTGCACAAGATCCGACCAAAGTCTCTCCCATCCTGGCAATTTCTCCTTTCCATTCACTGAGTCCTGGTAGCATGCCAACTCTTAGGAAGGCCAAGGAGTGCTAGATTCACCATATCCTCATCCTCAACAGCTACCCCCACACTTCCCAGCTCATCCCGACATGGGTGAACTTCGTGAGATACTGGGGCATACTGTCTCCATTCTCACACCTAATGTTTTTGAGTTTATCTTTGAGCGCCAGCTTCCTCTGATCGCTCTTGCTTTGGAATGGATCTTTCAACGCTTTCCACATCAAGTATGGAGAAGCCTTTCCATGCAGGCTGGACACAATGTGATCCTTCACGCCCTCCAACAGAATCCTTCGACACTTTTCTATCTTCTTTTTCCAAACCACAGCTTCAGCAGCATCAGTAGGTTTTGGGACCTCAGCCTCTATGAAATCCTTCAACCCATTATCATTTAACACCGCCTCCATCCTGTCCTTCCATGCAATATAGTTTGATCTTCCCTCAAGGGCATACTCCAATCACAATTCGTCGAAATACATTTCAACTTTGACACCAAGAAAACACTGCTGCAAAATCGAATTCCACTAGCTCAAAAAACTCAACCGCTTCTGATCTAAAATTCATGAGAACAAAGTATTTCTCGTACAGAGATTGACTGTATGGGCTTTTACCAGATATCTCACCTTCCAAAGGAAGGATGAATCCAAAAGCTACCTGGCCCGATTACAGACTCTGCCCGATTACAGACTCTGCCTGAAGAAATAAAATGTAAACACTTTCTGAATAATGGATCTGATGATCAACTCTGATACTTGTAGAACTTTTTCTACAAATAAACTAGCTCTGATACCATGTAGAACTTCTGAATAATATGACACTTATTCAGTAGAGATTATCTTGATCATGCACTATTGCAGAATACATGCAGAATACATAAGCTCCTATACCTTGATCAACAATTTAGCAGCATAAAAAACAATGAAACATCAATAGCATGCACACATTAACACAGTATGTAACCTGGGGAAGCTTACAGCTAAAAACCCCACACTATCTGTATATTAATGATTGAGAACATGTAACATTACATAGTACAATACTCCTCACGAGTATCCAGCACTATCTCCACTTGTTACACAAAATACAACTCAGATCTGATCTCCAAATCTCCCCTGCTGCTTTGCTTACCTCCACTGCACAATCCTGCAAGAGAATGAATATAATCCAAACTCGTTCCAAGTTTTATTTACCTTGGAAAATCACTCACACTGGAAATCACGTGAGCACAGGCTATATCACTGGGCATATGCAATTCTCATGGGCATACTCAATCCTTTGATTGTGCAAGATCTCATGCACAACTATAGTCACAACTGATAGCAATCTCAACCTCTAACACCTGTCTCCACTGAACTGTACATGCACTGAGTTAACTGATGTATTCTTCAGTTGCATTATGAGTTAATAATTAGTGAATTAATTAATAACTAATTCACACAACTCATCACTTAGTCTATTGCCCAGTTAGACTAAATACAACTAGTTCAACTAAGTCAAAATGAACACAACTCCATTAACTACTCATCCAACTCCACAGAACTCAACCACATGAGTTCTATTTGATGTCATGCATGCAATAGCTCAACTGACTCATAAAGAAAGCGTATTTCCTTCTAACAGCTGCATGTGCCACATCTGTAGCTCAAACTGAAGTGCTCCAAGAGGATAAGATAAATTTTATAGTCTAAATATTATTATGAGACAATAATATTTGAATTTTCTATTTTGGACTAGCAGTCTAAAAATAGACTCTGATCACTCCTGCTGTGATCCAGAAATAGAAGTCCATATATTTTTCCCAACATGACCAATCATCCATAAACAACAAACTGCAACTCATAGACCATGATCCATATGTCTAAAAATAGACATAGTCTAAAAATAGACTTTGCACCAAAACTTGCATACGGGACCACTTAGTGAAGGCGACTCCTTTCCACTAAGCTCCATCATCTTGTTGCATTCTCAACAAGAATTTATTGTTGCACACTTTTCAACATTTTCATCATCCAGTGTAGTTATATTGAATTCAATTACTACTTGCACCTTCCCTTCATATTACTAGGGTTAGGAACCCATTTAGACATGTGCTTCAATAATTCTGAATCTGATAGAGATTATCTCTCCTCCCCAACATTAATTTTTATCTAACAAATCTCCTAGCATGTCTCCAGAGGAATGGGATTGAAATAGGTCAACACAAAGTCATGGGTGAAAAAATTACCACCTCGTTGCCCTAGTTTAGCTCTGGCTCCTCCTCCCCTCCTTCTTCTCCCTCTCTTCCTCAAAAACATTGTAAGACCACAAGAGGTACCTTCTGCTTCTTTAAAAGGATTGTCTCTAGCTAGAAAGTGACACAACCACTAGCTTGACTAACCCTTAGCAAGACCTAGGAACCATTAAAAAATGTCATCACAGGAACACCAACCATAAGAATTGACCTATGACACAGACCCACCAAATACCGATATGGGAAACTCCATGTCAATCAAATACTCTGGCCCCTTAAAAGTTGAGCACACTAGATGTAACCCTAGCACCCAAACGATGCTATACTTAATAACCCAAGGAGCAATAACCAGACCCCACCTCCAACACATGTCAGACCTTGTTTCCTAGGGTTCCCCTACCACTCCTCTACTAAAAACACTCATTCCAACTTTTTCAAGAGGATATTGACTCAGAAGACACAACCCAAATGAGGCTACAAAACTTATAGAGACTTGGCCCTCAGAATACAAGACACATTCAATAACTAAGACACAAGACCCGAAATTCTTATACCCACATATAAACCACATAAACCAACTGCTTTAAAAACACGAAGGCTAGAAGCGTTACACAGGGCATACCAATTCCAGTCATTGGCAATAAAATCCCACAAAAATTCATCGCCTCCCCATCTGGACACAACCGAGCCCAGAAAATTATACCTGGTGAAAAGGAATCAGAAGCATGGGACACTAGGACTTGTTTTTGGAACAAAAAGTTTCTCACAACAAGACCTATGGAATCCCATATCCTTAGAATCTTAGGATTCACCTCCCTCTAAAAAGAATTACAGCTGGTGATTACAACTCCACTACCAAACCAAATACATGGAATAACCCAGCTTCACCATCCCTACCTTCACAAATTCCTTCCATTACTATCCCCATCACCTCATAAAAACCATTCGAACTAGAGGGTTGCATTATTCTACATGTGAAGAAACAAGTGTGTACGCCCTCCATTAATGCATTTTTAATACACTGACAGTGGTGGGCATGAAGACCCAAGCCCCTTTCCACCCTTAATAACATCCCCATCGGACATATATATTTTATTTTTAAGAAAGCAAAATTACATCCTATGTGTAAAATGAAACAACAGATAAGGCTCATTGAATCATGTTGATTATAAAATTCATTTAAAATAAGGTTCCACAACAATATTATTAAAAAGTAGTGTTGCAAAAGTACTATTAGAAAGTAGTGTTAAAAAATGAAAGGAAAAAAATATGGTAGAAAAGAAAGAGAATCTATTAGTAATCCTCTTTTCTAATATTTTTACTCTTATCTAAAATTTCAATTAACACACATATGGGATTCCTTAAGAAATGGATTCAATAATACTCTTTGTAAAGAAAAATCCTTCATTTCGTGATCCTAAAGAATTGCCAAATCCTTGCAAAACTCTAAGCTATTAGATCTATGTGGTCTCTTTTGTTTCCCTTGCAATGTTTCATTTGAATTTACAATCTTTGTGAGGGTATAGCTGTAGACTTATTTTTTTCTCCATTCTTGGTGCAATGAGTTGAATCCTTAGTGGATTATTTGGAAAAATATTTATTTTCTACTTGTTGACATTGGAATTGTACACTTAAGTTAATAAGGGATGAAAAGCCTAGACTGAGGCTCTTTAATATCTCAAGCTATTTAGTATGGCTACCCTTGATGGGTTTATAGGCTTTGTTGGCCTTGCATCCTTTCCTCTTACAAAGAAGTGAATCCAAGGAAAACTAATCCTAATTTAAACTATGGTTATCGTATTCTAAAATAAAACTAATTCTACACTAAATAATGATTAAAATAAATTGTAAGTAAATTATGAGGTTAGTTATTGGGGAAATTATATGAATGGTATATTTCCACAAATTAAATTATCAACCAAGGATTCGTAATCAGTAGAGCTGATACACTATATGTGTCGATAACTGATAAGTTCATATGTGTGATGCGTATTAGCCTAAATAAGAAGCTTTCAAAACCAACACTCGATTTCATAAATTTCAATCTAACTTCCTCACACAATTTAAAGGTCAGAAAGAAAAACTCAAAAATAAAATCTCAACAAGTATGTGATCTAAAGTTTTTTTTTCCTCAGGTAATAAGTTTGTCCATGTATAGTCTCATGAAATAAAAAAATGGATTCAACTATGTTTTCCTATAGCAACTGGCATAACTCAACTTATTGCAATAAAGCATCAAGTAAAGCAATCATTCTTAATCTAACTAGCTCTAAAGGAATCCATACATTCTTATACAGGAAATGTTAAGTATGACAAGTGTCTTTACTAATAGCACATGTAGGTGAATTGTGAGATCTCTGATCTTAACACTCCTTTTTATTTAAAATTGAAATCAATAAGCAAATATACATCCTAAGAAATAAAGTTTTCATTCATAAAACCGATGATTTACCACTCCAAAACTAACATTTACAGACTTATATCAAACACTCTTAAACAAATTACCTTAATAGAATCAAAACTAGAATCATATCAAATACTTTGAAATTGAATTATAACACTAAGTCACACATACATCAAACTAAATTTGTAATAACTCTAATGAGAAGTTTCCTTGATGGCTTCGATGGGCCCTTGCCAAGATACCAAGGAAAGCTAAGAAAACTTGCAGGACTAAGGAATCTACCAACACATTGAATTCATCAATTGCTGCTTAAATTATTGATTTCAAAAATAAAGGATTACAAAATCAAATCTCCAACATAACAGTAATATTTACACCTATGTATCATTGACTCTCTATTTCTCTTATTGTCCCTATAAACTAACTGCAAGTACAATTATTTAATTAACCAACTCCTATGATCTACAAGACTTCTCTTATAGAGGAATAGTTGTTACATACAACACTTAAAATATATGATCAAATCATTGTAAAAATATACAATTCACTTTCTTGGCTTCATCCTCATGACATGTAGTGCATGAATGATGAAGCATATCTCGATTTTCCATAAAAAGGTAAGGCATTTGACCATTGATTCCCTCAATCTCATCGAAGGTAGCTCACGCAAACTACAAAAGCTGAAGAGTTGGGTTTCATACTAGATGAACACAGGGGTTACAAGACGATTGGAGGTACCAGATGAACATAGTCGGTACTGGACAAATACAGGTATTCGGGTACCGGATGAATGCAGGCGCACGGGTACCAGATAAGCAGGAACATGAGTACATGATGAGAAATGTTGGTACCAAATGAGCAAGAACAGGGTCTAAAAATATATATGAGCCAAGCCAAATACGTAGAAAGTATAAAGAATCAATTATTTCATTCCTATTAATAAGAAATCATAAAAAGCATGATGTAAGTATGAATTACCTCATATATACACAAGGATGCTAAAATTCATGTTTTTGAAGAAGGTAGGCAACTGGTGAGTAGGTTTTGAGGTAAATTTGGTAAAAAATAGAAGACAATATAGGGTATTAAGGCATCAAAAAGGAGACCCAACATTCCCCCATGCCTAATTCATTGCATGTTGTCATGAAAATAGTTTTGAACCATTCCTCAAAATTTCAAAAATGGGGTTTTCTTACACTTTTCTTGAACATCAGCTATTTGGATCTAAGAGATTCACACCTAAAGCTTCTTCTTTGAGTTCCCTTTTAATAACCATGGCATAGTGTATAGGTGAAGAACTTTCTTAAGCTTGCTAGAGACCTCACCATACTCATCTTGCAACCTCTGGCTATTCTCCTTTAATTGCTCATTTTATTTCTTGATGTACATGTCTAACAACTTATACTCTTTCAATTTTTCCTTTAGTTTTTCATTTTCTATCTAAAGTCTCTGAATTGTCATTTGATCACTAGTTAGAAAACTAACATATCCAATTGTTACATTCTTAGTGGTTTCTTTACTAGCCTCAAATTCTTTCCTTAACTATTTCAGGGTTAGATATCAATTTTTATGATTCAATTGCATTAATTAAGTCATTCATCTATAACCATTTCCATGAGAGGTAGTTGTAACTGAAAAACTTCTCATGATTTTTAAACAGTCCACGAGAAGTAGTCATAACTAACTAATTTCTCATTATTTTTTAATAGTCCACTTAGCACTCATTGCACTAGGTGATGCTCACAGGGGTGAAGAAGTGGGATTGAAACTAATGAAATGAATCACATAGCATCAATCATCACTTTCAAGGCTTGCGCCTGGTAACCAGGACCTCCCTAGAGGTCACCCATCCCAAATCGCCTCTAGCTCAAGTGTGCTTAACTATGGAGTTTTCCCCACAATCAAGCCCACTTAGATTTCTACCCCATTTGCAAAACCTTAGCAAGTATTGTGCCTCATGAACCATTCAAGTAGAGTTCCCTTCAATCTTTTGTATTTAAGTATTGAGGGGTTTTCACAGTGCATCGTATTATGTATCATGTTTTGGGATTCAACTGTGTTAAGTAAGTCATTCATATATGACCATTTCCATGAGAGGTATTCATAACTGACTAATTTCTCATGAATTTTTAATAGTCCATTTAGAACTCATTGCATCAGGTGATGCTCAAGGTTTATGTAACCAATTCTTTTGTTTCACTAAGTCTTTCAACCAGTGCATTCTCTTTTTCAAGTGAAGCATAGACATCTATTGGATTTTATGGAAAAGAAGGGGTACGAGTGGCCATTACCTAATGTGCCATGCTTGTGGTATTTCATCATGTAGGTATTGATGGCTCACCAGATTTGTTGTCATGTGTGAGGATATAATCTTGAAACAACCTCCTCTTCTTCCTTTTGGTCTGTGACATGGACTCTGCAACTTCTCCTTTTTGTGCATGTTTCTCCTTTTTTTTAGAAGTTTGTGCTATGTCACCCTTTTCACTTGTTCTAGGCTATTTCATATTTTTAACCCTTGGCTTAGGAGTGTCCTCCTGAGGCAACTCAACAACTACCTCTGAAATAATACTTGTGAGTTTTCCTCCTTCACTATCAGCTTGCTTCCTTTTCTTCTTCTCACTCTTTGGGGTTTTACTTTGAGTGGTTGAATCAAGAGAAGGGCTTTTACCCTTTAATGATCACCTTGTTGGTGCAAGAGACTCCTTCTCCTATATCATTTTACCCTTGTCTGATTGATTCACGGATCTTGGTGAAGTAGGGCCAACAACGCCTTCTTTAGATTTTGACCTCCCTCTATTTCTTCTTACTACTCTCTTGCCTGCTATCTAAATCCTTATTGCTATCCACTGGCTTGTTTTCTTCTATGGTTTTGTAACTTCCTTCCAAATAAAAATTATTTTTAAGTAAAGTTTTCCGATTGCTACCCTACTTCCTTATCTCATAAGTAACTAATAGTTTTATCAGTCCATGATGATAATACTAGTCTCCGTTGAAAATAACAACAAGAAATGTTAAAAATAGAATCCAGAAATTTCAATTTTAATTTGTCCTTGAATTAAATTGTGAATTAAAATTGTAATTATTTTCTCATAGCAACTTGTAATAGTTAACTAGGTTAATTTGACTTATTTAACTTAGGAATTTCGAGTTGGAAGTCTATCTGAAGTCATGTAAGTGTGACCTATAAGTTTTAGGGGTCCAAGATGAGTTTATTTATGAGTTGTAATTAGATAACTCAGTTTACTGAGCTAAGGAAAGTTAAATTAGTTCTAATTATTTGTGGAACTAATAGAGGATTAATAGTCAGTTGGTGCACTGGTGCATCCACAAGTGTTACTGCAATTAATTTAAGATTCCCTCATCAGAAACTCATGCATGTAAGTTTAGAGAAAGACCCAGTTGAGACTATAGTGTAGGGATAATGTACTATCATTTGTATGATTTACGGAGTTGTAAATATCATGCATGCAATCAAAGAATTACCTAATTTTGTATGGATGAGGAATTTCTCTTTAAATACAAGCTAATTCTCTCAGGAATTGTGCAAAGAATTAGAAGATTGGAGGCTAGAAATTTGGCTAAGTATTAGCCAAAGGAAGTCATCAGGTGGAGGATAAGAAATACTTGTGTAGGTTAAGCTCAATTTTGAGCAGAGAATATTGTATTCATCCAAATTATTTGACCAAGGGCTCAAGGAATCAGGGGCTTGTAGAGCAGCAAAAGAGGCTAGAGATTGGCTTGAGCTTTCTTGTGAGCAGGGAGATTTATCATATTGAGTGTTGGGATTGTTCTTGTGAGAACATGAATTTTATTATCATCTTGGATTCTAATTTAATGCAATACACATAGTGAGGGTTTTCATCTGAGGTTTTCCCAAGATACATCTTATGTTATGTGCCATTGTTTTATCTTCTTCTTGTTCATATTGTTTTCATCGATTTATTGGTTTTTTAGGTTGAAACTAGAAGTAGATTCTTGTCCTGTGCTTTAGTAAATTGCATGAGCTTATGAATCTATAGGTAATTCTACATGGTATCAGAGCTAGATTTTTAGAAATTTTCTACATGGTATCAAAGCATCAATTTTTTTTTTTGGGCCGTGAATTTTCCAAGAAGTTATGAAAGTTTTTGTGCAGTATTTTAAAAAAAATAAGATATTTTATAACTTGTGAAAAAATACCCAAATTCAAAAAAAAATCGGCCAAATCAGAGTTCAGATGAATGAGATATCATTGATTTAAAATTGGTTCTTTTTTCCAGAAAATTCTATGATGGCGGGACAGATGAAACAAATTGGTGTGCTAGCCAAGAACCTGTATGAACTTGAGGTACAATATGCATGAAAAGCCTTGAATATAAAGTCAAAGCTTAGAGACTTGGTGGTTGAGAGGGAGAGTAAATTAACTCTCAACATGCAGCCCCAGAAGAAGTAGGCTCAGAAGAAGTCTCAGAGAATTGTGGAGCAGCCACAATTGGAGAAGCTGAGAGGAGACCGAGTGGAGGCATCCATTCATGCAGAGACCTCAAGTAGGGGGAAATTTTGAGGCAAGTGGGTAGAGGTATCACATGCAACTATACCTCTAGGTGTGAGTTTGGGCATTGTGAATTGATAGTCTCAATGGGGCTTAAATTGGGTAGGGTCCATAGAGAGGTTTTATCTCCTGGATCGTACCTTGCTACGGGAGCGTAAAGTACATAGTAGCAAGAGGAATCAGTGGTGATTGATACAGAAAAAGATCAGAGTGACAAAGGCTATAGTAGTCAGATACTAAAGAGTGCAAAGAAGGGTTGACAATAGTGTAGAAAGGAAGATTCAACAGAATCACATAATTTTTAGTTGACAGAGGCAATAACGGTTAGAGACTTTGATGATAGATGCATCACACTAATTTAAGTTGGATGTTTTTTTTTTGTTTATGGAGTTGTTGTAGCAACAACACTAGAGAGAAGTGTTGCATGCATAACATTACTAAGGTTTTGGATTGGCATCGAGTTGAATTCCTTTCTTGTTGAGCGAGAGTGTTGAAAATAACAACAAGAAATGTTAAAAATTGAATCCAAAAACTCTAATTTAATTTGTCCTCGAATTAAATTGTGAATTAAAATTTTAATTATTTTCTCATAGAAACTTTTAATAGTTAAATAAGTTAATTTGACTTAGTTAACTTAGGAATTTCGAGTTAGAATTCTATTTGAAGTCATGTATGTGTGATCCCTAAGTTTTAGGATTCCAAGACGAGTTTATTTATGAGTTGTAATTAGATAACGTCATTTAGTGAGTTATGGTCAGTTAAATTAGTTCTAACTGTTAATGGAACTAATAGAGGATTAACAGTCAACCAGATACTGTAGAAAATGGAAAAAGGTAGAAGAACGGGGTCAGGGTATTGCGACAAAGCAAGGGATAGAGTTCGACAAAGAGATGAGAACAAGACAAATAACCATCAGCATGGTCCCAGACATCCTGAGATGGGGGCACTCAACAAAAGGAACCTTCACCATCAAAGAAGCTTACGAGCTAAAAGCATAACAAGAACAAGATGGCCAAGCACTACTCTGGAAAAAAATCTGAAAGGGTGGATGGTGGCCTAAGGTAGCACACTTCCTCTAGCTAGTTTGTAAAGGGAGAATCCTAACCTGGGACCAATTACAGAAGAAAGGAATGCAAGGCTCGTGCTTCTGTTGTATGTGCCAATAGGAAAAATATGACATAGAACACATGGTGAACTCATGCCCATTTGTGAACCAACAGTGGGGCCAAATACAAGGAGTATTTGGCAGGATGGACAAGAAATGTCAAAGCATAAAGGAAACAATCCTAATATGGTGCAACAACATATTCTCAAGCCTTGTTTTGAATCATGAATGGGGATTGGCCATAGGCTTCAACCCTTGGACTATCTGGAAAGAACATAACTATAGAATTTTCATAAACAAAACCTCAACACAAGATCAGGTATGGGAAGGATTAGTTAAAAATATCAGGGAAATGATTCTAGCAGAACAATGGAGCAGAGCAGACTGGCAAGTCCTTCCCCATGACGCAAGAATACTTCACCGTCTTAACTTAACAATGAAAATGATCACCCTTAATGCATGGAAAGCGCGAAGGATGAATATCAATTCCCCGATGCATTTCATTTAACTAGGAGAAGGATTCATCAAGTTGAATTTTGATGGGGCCTAAAAAGGGAACCTGGGAGTAACATGACTAGGTGGCATATTTAGATATAACCAGGCAAACATGGGGCTCATATACATGGACTCATGTGGAATTGAAAGTAACAATGAAGTTGAATTCACAGCAGCTGGACAAGGGCTTCGAATAGATGTAATATTTGGATACAAAAACATGAAGGTGGAAGGAGAATCCATCTTGGTCATAAACACCATGAGGAAACTTAACAATTGCACGTCATGGGACAAATTGAGCCAAAATTGGAGGACAACTCACCTTATCTAGGAGATAGGGGAGCTCATACTCAAGTTCAATTACCTAATAATCAGACATGTAAGAAGGGAAGGGAACAAAGCAGCAGATTTCTTACCCAACTGGGGCTGCAATCAACAACATGGCCCAATGGAATAAATATGGCCAATTTAGCCTAGGGATGATAGATTCAAAGCTCTAGAGGACATCCTATGTCAAGATTCCCAAAAATACTAGGAAACTGAGAATCCAAACAACAATATCCTCGATTGGGGTGCATTCCCAAGGAAGGTGAGGACGTTAGTCATATATGGTAGTTGTGGTATGTAAGGGAAGGGTACCACCCACTACCCCCAACATGCTCAAGGTGATGGGTATGGTGGCCTCCTGCATGCAACCTGACAGAAGACATGGGAGAAGTGGCAGTCACGTATAGGGTGGAGAGAGAGGTGAGGAGGTTAACGCAGGATGAGTAATGGGACAAAGAAAGATGGATTGGGATTATGAAGGAAGTCAGGACAGAGAGGGGAGTATATTCAAAATTACGAGAGGAAGGAGGAGCGAGGACGCAAGAAAATTGAGCTACCAGCAACGACCTCTGTGAGTTGTTTCTAGGTATGTCCCCTAGCCTTACAAGCCCATTACTATGTTTACTATGTTAATTCATGGATGGGGGGTGTGGGTGAAGATCAAGGAGGGAAATTGGGGAGAAGGTTGGGAAGACCAACATAACCTAGGGGGAATGGTGTCTGGGTTAGAGCCAGAGACTAGAGCCGGGAGATCAAACCGGGGCTAGGACTTTGAGAAACCCCTTGTGAATGATCGAGATAGATGGTATACTAGGGAGGGTGGGGAGACTGTGGCTAAGCATGCGCGAGGGCCATGGGAAGAGTAGAGAAGAGAGGAATCTCTTCTCGGCAGAGATGAGAGGAAGCAACACTGGGTAGAGGGGCGAGGGAAGGCATTGCGAGTGGGAGTGATAGTAACCTGGCTCGATGGGCTGGCGGTGAGAGTTGTAAGCATAATTTGGGTCAGGCACCGAGACATCACCCCTGTGAGTAGGCGAGAGCATTGGCATAACTAGAGGGGTGGTGAGGCTATTGCAAGGTAGGTGAGCAAGAAAAATGAGAGGTAGAAGAGTGGCGCAGACGCATCAGGCAGAGGAGAGGCAATGCATCTTGGGGTAGAGGGGCACTTGGGCAGAGGAAATTGTGATGGGAACCATGAGGGGAGGGGAACCTGCATCATTCAGGAGAGGCATGAGACCACACCCTGAGAGCTAATGCATATCGTGTGTGAACAGGCCCAGAAAAGAGAAGAGATGGCCCCACCCGCACATGGAAGAGGACACGATAGAAGGGGGAGGGAGTCGACTCGTGAAAAAAACTGAGCACCTTGGAACCTAGGCATGGGAGGAAGCCGGTAGAATGCCTTATCAGTGAAGTGGTAGAATATTAGAGGGAAGGAACGGATGCAGGCATCCGTAAGATTCTGGAAGAATTGGGGGAGAGGATAAAACAAGAGGAGGAGTTCGATGAGGAAATGGAGAATTGGTGGGCTATAATCCCCGATCCTGGGAGTACCAAGGGAAGACTCACCCAGTTTAAATGGATTTTATATATGTACTAGCTCATGAAGAGCCTTGTGGGGAAGGAAATGGAGCAAATTTTAGTGGGGATGGCTATAACCCTCCAGGACAAGCCCAATTACAAAAGAGACTTGTAGACAATTCAGTTTCAGTTGTGTAAGCAGGACATCCACCTAGATCAAATCCAAAGGCACATTCTTTTCATTATCGAGCTTGTTGACATACTTGGAGACTCAGCCAAAGACCCAGCTTTGGTGGAGTCTGCCTCAGAAGAATAGTGGGATTAGTCAATTTCTTGGATGTTGTTTTTGCTTCTTGTAGGTAGCATTTACTTTTACTGATGCATGCTTATGATAGATAGACACATAGACTCTTATCATTATACTGATACATGTATAGCTTGGTTAGATCAACTAAAACTATATTATTTTTGGATGGCTTATAACGAGGATAGGTGGCCAACAAACTAGGTTTCCCACTAGGAAAGTTGAGGCCACTTATCTCACATATGTGGTGTAAACTTATTTTTTATAAATAGAAAAAGAAGGTCATACCAAGCTTAACAAAAGGAAATAGAGGATTAACAGTCAGTTGGTGCACTAATGCATCCACAAGTGTTACTCTAGTTAACTGAAGATTCCCTCATCGGAAACTCATGCATGTCAATTCAGAAAAATACCCAGTTGAGACTAGAGTGCAGGGATAGTGTACTATTAGTTGTATGATTTATTGAGTTGTAAATATCATGCATGCGATCAGAGAAGGACCTAATTTTGGATTGCGTAGTTATGGATGAGGAATTTCTCTTTAAATACAGGCTAATTCTCTCATGAATTGTGCAAAGAATTAGAATCTTGGAGCCTTCTAAATTTTGGCTAAGTATTGAAAAAAGGAAGTAATCAGGCAAAGGATAGGAAATACTTATGCAAGTTAAGCTCAAGGTTGAGTGGAGCATATTTTATTCTTCCAAATTCTTTAACCAAGGGTGCAAGGAATCAAGGGCTTGGAGAGAAGCAAAAGAGGCTAGAGATTGGCTTGAACTTGCTTGTGAGTAGGGAGATTGATCATACTAAGTGTTGGGATTGTTCTTGTGAGAACAAGCATTGTATTATCATCTTGGATTTATGATTTAATGCAATACAGATAGTGGGGGTTTTTAGCTGAGGCTTTCCCCAGATACATCTTGCGTTATGTGCCATTGATTTATCTTCTTCTTGTTCATATTGTTTTCATCTATCTATTGGCTTCCACTGGTTGAAAGTAGAAGTAGATTCTTGTCCTGTGCCTTAGTAAATTGCATGATCTTATGAATCTACAGGATTTTCTATGGTCTCAACCTTTTTGGAAACTGATTTAGCCCATATTACCATCTTGTTCAAACTCATTTAGAGGTGTTGGCCGCATAAATCGATCTTGCAGATAAGGCTGATCTCCCTAGTATCAAAAGCTATCTAGCAACAAGCAGACAAGAAAATATATCTTTCTCTAAACATTTTGCGATTCATTAATAAAAACTATGGAGGTGTTTAGACCCTACCTTAAGTCTAACACTAGTTTGTAGCAACCATCCTTCAACTGTCCAAAAGAGTTTCCTTTTGAGAATCTGCAAACACAAACAAGCAAACATCAAATAACCCCTGCATAGCTAATATCATAAATCATGTTCAGTATGGTGATCAAGGAATCCATAAAATAAACCATAAAACACAGCTTATTGAGAAAAGCAAACTTATTTGTATTAACTTTGAAGTAGAAGAACCTTACAACCTTTTCAACCTTGATGTTGAACAAGCTCTTCCCAGGGTCCGAAATAGGAATCTCCTTTACTTTGACAAGCCTTACACTCTTCCAAATGAGATCAAAGAGGTATGTAATCTCTCCTCAGAAAAGCTCAATTAGGAAGACTAAGTTCCAGCAGCATTTCACCTCAAAAATATTCAGCTTTCAACCTCGCAAGTAACCAGCCTAATCCTTCATTTTATAGTGCAAAGGAAGGAGGTTATAGGTCCACCTATGAAGGGATATAGTCCTCCTTCAGAGGATAAGCTCCTCACATCAAGGGTTAGCTCCTTAAGGTATGGGATGCATGAACCTTAAGGGAGTGAACTTGCCACCTCAAGATTCCTTCCAGAAGCTTCTAGAAATGACTCAAAGTGAGTTTTTAAGAATATACTTGTGCCCTTTTTACTTTTACAAGGGTCCACACCCATAACACAGAGACAGAGCGGTTAGGTGTGCAGGGGACATGACCTTTAGGTGTGGGACCGCAGGTAATGCTAAGAGAAAGTGCAGAACCAGAGTTTTAGAGACTTTTGAGGGCTTTCTCTTATTTTCAAGGCTTTATATGAGGAACTGAGGCTTAAGACCTGCAAAGGAGGAAAGTATGAGTGGTAATGGACTCATACAGATTGCCGAATGTCAAGGTGACAATTTTTGTGCAACAGATTTCCCCCTAAAGTGTGAAGTCTGTAATAGATGAAGATATAGTTTTGTCATCTATGAAGAGTGAAGTACTTTATCATTTCAAGGATCATCCTATGGACACCCCAGTCAGAACCTGTAAAAACATTCAATGCAAAAGATATATATGTGAACATATCATCGCTGAGGTAGGCATTCCCATACTCAGATTAAAACTAACTAGAAAACTGACTAAACTGTTATGATACAAGAATGATTTTGTAATACATTAAGAGTGTAGACACATGTAGACAAAGTATGGGAGTAGCCATCTGTTTATGAATAGTCCACTGTATAATGAATCACAAAATTTCTCGCAGCCTGCATGGTAGAAACTAGATCCAGGGTCTTGATTTCTGCTTCCCGAAGTAGTACAATTCTATCCATGTGAATGAATGTGTCGAAGTTGAACATGGTAGAAACCACTTGATTACCAGTCAATGATGTGAACTGTTAACAAGTGTGAGAGAAACCACCAGTAATATCAATGTCTCTCAAAGTACTCAGTATAATCCATGAAATCTGAAAAAAGTCAGCTGATGTCGAACATGTCATAGAAACCTTTGATCAAACGTCAATGATGTAACCTATCATTGAAGGCAAGAAACTTGCCATTAGGGCATGCAGATTCCAAGGTACTAATGGTTTCTAGATCATCTTTCTAGATAATGAGCTGAAGTCGATAGAAAGTGATCTGTCGTAAGCAAGCCCACAACATGAAATCATAGATCAAGTTTTGAAGAAATATATTTGGCGAGGACTAACTTAGGGATGGTCAAAATGGATGGCAAATATTTTGCAAATGAATGGTTTATTTGAACTGACCTATTGAACACATAACGACACAGCAGATGGTTTGGTGACAATTGACCCAAAGAGAATACCCAGAAATCAGCCGAAGACTTTCAATATGGTTTGATTCACTATTAGGCAAAGGATTTCCCAACCCAGGTCAACAAAAAGTGTCGTGTTCAAGAGTGGTTAACTGCTTTTCTAAAACACAAAATGTAACAAACAGGTTCATTTTTCTCTCTTTTCCCCCACCATTTCTGGCAAGTACCTCTTTATTTTTGACAAACTTGAGGAGAATAACATTTGCTCTTTAGTTTAAAATTCGAACCCTAAGAAGGAGTGGTTCAGTGCTGTTTAAATTGAACGACTCCTTTACTGTTAAATTTTAATGAGTCTAGTATAGGAAAAACTCATTGTTTTTCAATTTTAGGGAGTCAGAAGAAAAACTTAAGGAAACTCCATCGGTGTCCTTTTTCGTAAATTTGTGTCCCCCAAGCACAAAAAGTATAAAATAATACTTGAGAGAACCGCTTGACCATTACGATCAAGGAGTACTTTTCATAATTAGTGGCTCCGATCTGAAAAGGTAAAAAAGTGATCGAAGACACGTCATTTTATAACCAATATCGAACTTGAAATGACAAAATTTTGGTGATATTTTCATGTTTATACAGTTAGAAAAGAGTTGTAAGTGAACCTCCTTTTTAATTCTATTTAATGAGTTTAAAAGGGAAAAAACTCGGCAATCTTTTCATATTTTACGAGGCAGAAAGAGCTTAAAGAGGAATCCAATGTTTCACTTTTTCGTAAGTTTTGGAAGAGTCCGAAAAAGTGAAAAAGTATGCTCTTTGTTGAAAATGATCAATTTTCCCCGAAAATTCCAATATTCTACACAAAAACTTGAAATATTACTCATACCTATTTAAGATAAATAAAAATGTATCAAAAATTTACCTTTTTAAAGTGAAAAATAAATAAATTAAAAATTCATTTATTCAAAAAATATTATAAAAAGGGCTTTTGTAAATTCATTTTTACCATTTGATTTCAGAGTGAGAAGTGAGAGCTTTTGGGTAAGAAACTTCCTGTGAAGATTGAAGAAAATCCGTCTATTGGAATCGAAAACCGTCAGCTCCAGGTAATCCACATCATCCCTATCTTACATTTCAACCATTTACATTTCACTTTTATGCTTTAAAATTGGTTTTTAAGGGAAAAATTAGTTCAGAAAATCGCTTGCGGGGGTTTGCAGGTGCAACATGCGGCCCCTGCGGACCATGACTTTTTTCTACAAAGAAAAAAGTTGTGGGTCCACACTTTACGACACGTGTGGACCTACGCACTATCTGTAACCAGCAGGTGCGGACCCCGCGAAATGGATTTTAAAAAACTCAAATTTCTCCATTTCCGCCCAAAAATTTTCAAACTAAATTGTTCTAATGCATCTTCTTTGCATTATAGGACATACAAAATGCTTGTTTGGTGGGAATGCGAGCATCAGGATGTGGACCTTGCCACATTAAATCATCCACCAACAATACGGGCATTGAAAGCATGCAGACTGTTTAAATTCTGGGCCATACCAGGCATGAGGGCCGAAGTAGACTTCTTGCAATGGCTGGTAGATAGGTGGAGCATACAGGACCAGTGTTTCATGTTGGTGGCTATCAACTCGAAATTGAGCTAGAGGACATATATTTCTTAATTGGTTTGCCCAATATAGGTGAACGATTAGCTCTTTTCAGGACTATACCAGGTGGCCAGTCTGTCGCTAGTCTCCTATTGGAGTTTTGCAATGATCAAACAAAGGACAAACGAATCGATATTAAAACTATCAATCATCTTGAACTTTAGGTTATTGCCTTCACTGTCACCAGACTATGCGGGAGTGCAGCATTGCATGTAGCTACGAGATCCTAGATGTAAATGGCAATAGACTGTTATCGAGGTACCATCTTCAACTGGTGCGAGGCTGTGTTAGCGAATGTAAAAGGTCAACTAACTAGAGCAAAGAATTGACAACTAAAAAACTTTGGATATGGTTTCCTCATTGTGATTTTTATTCTAGAGAGAGTTCCTATGTTGGTCCCACAACAGCTTTCTGTCGAAGGTGGTCTTCCTTGAGAGCCTAAGATAATGTGTTGGGTTGTAGTAATGGCCCGTCATCCTGAGGAGGGTTCAGAGGTTGTTCAATTTCCACCTGAGAATTTTCGTTGGTTGAGGAACCAACTTTTCATGATTCAAGATTTTCCATATGCTGGGATGGATTATCGTTGTGACCCAAACATGATTCTTCCACCAGGAGAGCAGTGGGATGATTCAAGTAAAATCATTTTCAACACTTTATAAGTTTTAACTAATTTTTTGTTTTTGTTTTTTAAATCATCCAAAATTGATAATAAAATGTTTTAAATGCAGATGTGGGTCCACGACGACCATCCACTCTCTAGCCTTATGAGAGGAGACACCCAGCTACAGTAGTACAGGCCCCACAAGACCAATCTACAGAGACCCTAACCGAATTGGAGAATCATCTAGAGCGTTTGGCAGCAGATATTCTAGAGTAAAATCAAGATAAGCAGGAATAATGATAAAAGCACTCTCTAAACTAGGCACACTTTTCAAATCTAAAACACACCAGCTATAAAGAAACTAATCTAACAAAAATCTCCACACCAAAATTTAAGCATAATATCTTTTCAGATAAAGCCCATTTCTGGGTTTACCCAAAGAGACACCGTCAAAATCTACCAATTCATAGGCCCATTTTGCTCGCTTTCGCTTAACAATATAAGGACCATGCCACATAGGTACAAATTTTCCAGCCCCTAGCTTATTTTTTGCTTGAACGTATAGTAAAACTAGGTCTCCTTCCGAAAAATTACGACCTGTAACATTTCGGTCTTACTGAGCTTTTATCTGTTTCGCATGAGTCTCGATTGCTAATGCAACATTACGTCGATTCTCATCTAGCTGAGCTAAGTACAAAAAAGGTTTCTCCTCTTCAGAAGTGGCTACGAGTAACTCTATGGCTATTTGCAATGACGGGATTTCACATTCAATGGGTAACACTGCTTCCAAACTGTAAACCAGTTGAAAAGGAGTGAAACCAGTTAATGTTTTTACTGAGGTTCGATATGCCCAAAGTGTTGAAAACAACATGTTATGCCAATTCGACCTATGAATACCAATGATTCGTTGGATCATAATGACTAGAACTTTATTGATAGCTTCAAACAGACCATTAGCCCGTAGATAATATGGAGTAGAACTATCGTGAAGCAGGCCAAGTCTATTTTTCAGTTCAGTCATCATGATGTTTCAAAAATGACTCCCATGATCAGTAATAATAGCTTGAGGAACACTGAATCTAGCAATTATATGATTGAAAATGAAAGTTGCAGCAGTTTTTCCGTCTGCCGAAAATGTAGGCATTGCCTCACCCCACTTAGTAAAATAATCTACCGCAAGAATGATATACGCATGCCCCCCATGTTGGCTGGATAAATCGATCTTTCAGACAAGGCTAATCTCCCTAGTATCAAACGATATCTAGCAAAAAGCAGGACAAGCAAATCTACCTTTCTCTAAACATATTGCGATTCATTAATAAAAACTATAGAGGTGTTTAGACCTTACCTTAAGTCCAATGCTAGTTTCTAGCAGCCATCCTTCAACTGTCCGAAAGAGTTTCCTTTTGAGAACCTGCAATCACAAACAAGAACACATCAAATAACACCTACATAGCTAATATAATAAATCATTTTCATTATGGTGATCAAGGAATCCATAAAATAAACCATAAAACACAGCTTATTGAGAAAAATAAACTTATTTGTATTAACTTTGAAATAAAAGAACCTTACAACCTTTGGTGCCTTGATGTTGTACAAGCTCTTCCCAGGGTTCGAAACAGGAATCTCCCTTACTTTGAAAAGCCTCACACTCTTCCAAATGAGATCAAAGAGGTATGCAATCTTTCCTCACAAAAGCTCAATTAGGAAGACTATGTTCCAGCAACATTTCACCTCAAAAATATTCAGCTTTCAACCTCTATAGTAACCATCCTAATGCTTCATTTTATAGTGCAAAGGAAGGAAGTTACAAGTCCACCTATGAAGGGATAGAGTCCACCTTCAAAGGGATAAGCTCCCCACATCAAGGGGTTAGCTCCTTAAGGTATGGGATGCATGAACCTTAAGGGAGCAAACTTGCCACCTCAAGATTCCTTCCAGAAGCTTCCAGAAGAGCGTGTTTAAGAATATACTTGCGCCTTTTTGAATTTTACAAGGGTCTGCACCCATAACACAGAGATAAAGCGGTCAGGTGTGCAGGGGACATGAAATTTAGGTGCAAGACCGCAGGTAATGCTAAGAGAAAGTGCGAAACCAAAGTTTTATAGACATTTGAGGGCTTTCTCTTATTTTCAAGGCTTGATATGAAGAACTGAGGCTTAAGACTTGCAAAGGAGGAAAGTATGAGTGATAATGGACTCACACAAATTGCAGAATGTCAAGGTGACAATTTTTGTGCAACAGATTGCCTCCTAAAGTGTGAAGTCTATAATATATGAAGATAAAATTTGTCATCTATGAAGAGTGAAGTACTTTATCATTTCAAAGATCATCGTGTGGACACCCCATTTGGAACCTGTAAAAACATTCAATGCAAAATATATATATGTGAACGTATCATCACTGAGGTAGGCATTCCCATACTCAGACCAAAACTAACTAGGAAACTGACTAAACTGTTCTGATACAGGAATGATTTTCTAATACATCATGAGTGTAGACACATGTAGACACAGTATGGGCACAACCATCTATTTGTGAATAGTCCACTGTATAATGAATAACAAAATAACTCACAGCCTGGATGGTGGAAACTAGATCCAGCGTCTTGATTTCTGCTTCCCGAACTAGTATGATTCTATCCATGTGAATGAATGTGTCGAGGTCGAACATGGTAGAAACCACTTGATTACTAGTCAATGATGCGAACTGTTCACAAGTGTGAGAGAAACCACTAGTAATGTCAATGGCTCTCAAAGTACTCAATACAATCCATGAAATGTGAAAAAATGAGCTGATGTTGAACATGTCATGGAATCCTTTGATCGAAGGTCAATGATGCAACCTATCATCGAAGGCAAGAAACCTACCATTAGGGCACACAGATACCAAGGTACTGACGATTTCTAGATCATCTTTCTAGATAATGAGCTGAAGTCAATAGAAAGTGATCCGTCATAGGCAAGCCCACAACACAAAATCATAGATCAAGTTTTGAAGAAACATATTGGCAAGCACTAACTCAGGGATGGTCAAAATGGATGACAAATATTTTGCAAATGAATGGTTTATTTGAACTGACCTCTTGAACACATAAGAACACTGCATATGGTTTGGTGACAATTGACCCAAAGCTAATACCTAGAAACCGGCTGAATACTTTCAATATGGTTTGATTAACTATCAGGCAAAGGATTTCCCAACCAAGGTGAACAAAAAGTGTCGTGTTCAAGAGTGGTTACTTCTTTTTTAAAACACAAAGTATAACAAACAAGTTCATTTTTCTCTATTTTCCCCCAACATTTCTGGCAAGTACCTCTTTATTTTTGATAAGCTTGAGGAGGATAACATTTGCTTGGTTATAAGCTCATCCTTCGGATGAGCCCAACTCAGTTTAAAATTCAAACCCTAAGAAGGAGTAGTTTGTTCCTGTTTAAAATTGAACAGGTCCTTTACTGTTAAATTTTAATGAGTCCAGTATAGGAAAAAATCGGTGTTTTTCAATTTTAGGGAGTCAGACAAAAAACTTAAGGAAACTCCATGGCGGTCCTTTTTCATAAATTTGTGTCCCCCAAGCCTGAGAAAGTATAAAATAATACTTGAGAGAACCACTTGAGCATTACGATCAAGGAGTACTTTTCATAATTAGTGGCTCTGATCTGAAAAAGTAAAAAAATGATTGAAGACAAGTCATTTTATAATCAATATCGAACTTGAAACGACAAATGTCTGGCAATCTTTTCATGTTTATATAGTCAGAAAAGAGGTGTAAGTGGACCACCTTTTTAATTCTATTTAACGAGTTTAAAAAGGAAAAACTAGACAATCTTTTCATATTTTAGGAGTCAAAAAGGAGCTTAAAGAGGACTCCAATGTTTCGCTTTTTCGTAAGTTTTGGAAGAGTCCAAAAAAGTGAAAAAATATGCTCTTTGTTGAAAATTATTAATTCTCCCTAAAAAATCCAATATTTTGCACAAAAACTCAAAACATTACTCATACATGTTTAAGATAAATAAAAATGCATCAAAAAGTGACCTTTTTAAAGTGAAAAACAAATAAATTAAACATTCATTTATTCAAAAAAGCTTATAAAAAGGGCTTTTGTAAATTCACTTTTACCGTTTGACTTCAGAGTGAGAAGTGAGAGCTTTTGGGTAAGAAACTTCTTGTGAAGATTGCGGAAAATCCATCCGTTGGAATTGAAAACAGTCAGCTCCAGGTAATCCTCATCACCCTTATCTTGCACTTCAACCGTTTGCATTTCGTTTTAGGGCTTTAAATTGATTTTTTAAGGAGAATTTGTTTTAGAATAACGCTCGCGGGGGTCCGCAGGTGCAACATGTGGCCCCTGCGGACCCCGACTATTTTTTGTGAGTCTTCACCTATTGCCTACGACGAGTGTGGTCCATAACCAATGGGTGCGGACCCCGCGAAACAGGTTTTAAAATTTAAAATTTTTCCATTTCTGCCCAAACTTTTTTTGAACTAAATTGTTCTAATATGTCTTTTTTGCAATATAGGACATACAAAATGCTTATTTAGCAGGAACGGGAGCATGAGGATCTGGACCTTGCAGCGTTAATTCATCCACCTACAATACGGGCATTAAAAGCATGCAGACTATTTAAATTCTGGGCCATACCTGGCATGAGGGCCCAAGTAGACTTCTTGCAATGGCTGTTAGACAGGTGGAGCATGCAGGACAAGTGTTTCATGATTTGTGACCACCGGCTCGAAATTGAGCTAGAGGACATATATTTTTTTACTATTTTGCCCAAGAGAGGTGAATGATTATCTCTTTTCGAGACTAGGCCAGGTGGCTAGGTCGCTAGTCTCCGATTAGAGTTTTGCAAAGATCAAACAGAGGACAAACAGATCGATATTAAAACTATCTCCCATCTTGAACTTAAGGTTATCGCGTTCACTTTCACCAGACTATGCGGGAGTGCAGCATTGCATGTAGCTACCATATTCCAGATGTGAATGGCAGTAGACTGTTATCGAGGTACCATCTTCGACTAGTTCGAGGCTGTGTTGATGAATGTAAAAGGCCAACTAACTAGACCAAAGAATGGACAACTAAAAAAATTTGGATATGGTTTCCTCATTGTGAGCTTTTGTCTAGAGAGGGTCACTATGTTGGTCCCATAGCAGCTTTCCGTCGAAGTTGGTCTTCCTTGAGAGCCTAGGATAATGCGTTGGGTTGCAGTGATGGCCCATCATCCTGAGGAGGGTACAGAGGTTGTTCAATTTCTGCCTGAGTATTTTCGTTAGTTGAGAAACCAACTTTTTGTGATTCAGGATTTTCCATATGCTGGGATGGATTATCGCGGTCACCCAGACATGGCTCTTCAACCAAGAGAGCAGTGGGATGATTCAGGTAAAATAATTTTCAACACTTTTCTAAGTTTTAACTTTTTATTTATTTATTTAAATCATCCAGAACTAACAGTAAAAAAATTTAAATGTAGATGTGGGTCCACAACGACTAGCCGCTCTCCAGCCTTATGAGAGGAGACACCCAGCTGCAGCAATATCAGCCCCACAGGACCAATCTACAGAGACCTTGACCGAATTGGAGAATCATCTAGAGCGTTTAACAACAGATATTCCAGAAACTGGCATAGATGATATTTCATTTAGGTTACAACGATATGTGATTGGGGTCCTAGGACCTTTTAGGAGGTTCCTTTGTAGGGTGGCCCGAGCAGTGGTTTCTTATCGTGATCATCACCAGGAATAGGATGATCGCTTTGTAGACTCACACGACATTTTTGTCTTTTTGTACTATCATTTTTGCCGATCATAAGGTGTTTTTCAACCTATGATCAAAGACGATGTATATTTTGACAAACTTCTATGCTATGAGATATCACTATTACTGACTATCTTGTGTAACATGTTATGGAATGTTATAAATTTACTGTTTTAATTATTGCAAATGTCTATTTATCATACAAGAAGCAACTGCATCTGCTAATGTAATATATTGGAATATGTTGATATTTAATGTAATCAAATTCACGTTCCAAGAGACGAACTCTCAAACATAATCTTAATAACACTGGATTTCTAATGGCATAAACCCTGTTAAGCTGTAATACAACGAGTTCAGAATCTAACCTAATAATCAAACTCTGAATCGCAAATGAGATGGATTCATATAATAACTCAATCATTGCACTATACTCTGCAATGTTATTCGTTGTTTGACCGAAGCTTACCCCATGCATAGATACTAACTCATCATAGGGTGAATAGATAACCCAAGCTGCGGAAGAAATGTTTTGTGTATTACGACAAGAACCATCAGCAAAACCAATGTATGTTTGAAGAGACGTCGAAATCTGCAACATCAAGAGTAAAATCAAGATAAGCAGGAATAATGATAAAAGCACTCTCTAAACTAGGCACACATTTCTAATCTAAAACACACCAGCTAGAAAGAAACTAATCTAACAAAAATCTCCACACCAAGGTTTAAGCATAATATCTCTTCAGATAAATCCCACTTTTGGGTTTACCCAAAGAGACACTGTCAAAATCTACCAATTCATAGGCCCCTTTTGCCAGCTTTCGCTTAACAATATAAGGACCATGCCACATAAGTACAAATTTTCCGTCCCCTAGCTTATCGTTTGCTTGATCATATAGTAAAACTAGGTCTCCCTCGGAAAAATTACGAGGTGTAACATTTCGATCGTACTGAGCTTTTATTCATTTGCATGAGTCTCGATTGCTAATGCATCATTGCATCGATTCTCATCTAGTTGAGCTAAGTACAACAAACGTTTGTCCTTTTCAGAAGTGGCTAGCAGTAATTCTATCGCTATTTGTAATGACGGAATTTCACATTCAATGGGTAACATTGCTTCCAAACCGTAAACTAGTTGAAATGGAGTAAAACCAGTTGATGTTTTTACTAAGGTTTGATATGCCCAAAGTGCTGAAAATAACATGTTATGCCAATTTGACCTATGAATACCAATGATTCGTTGGATCATAGTGACTAGAAGTTTATTGATAGCTTCAACCAGATCATTAACCTGTGGGTAATATGGAGTAGAACTATCGTGACACATACCAAGTCGATTTGTCAGTTCAATCATCATGATGTTTTGAAAATGACTCCCATGATTAGTAATAATAGCTTGAGGAACACCGAACCTAGCAATTATATGATTGAAAATGAAAGTTGCAGCAGTTTTTCTGTCAGCCAAAAATGTAGGCATCGCCTCGGCCCACTTAGTAAAATAATCTACCACAAGGATGATATACGCATGCCCCCCGACCGAGTGAGGGTTACATGTAATAAATTCGATACCCCACTTTGCAAAAGGACCGACAACAATTATGGGGTGGAGAGGAGTGGGTGGAGCATGCATCTTACGATCAAAAATTTGACAATTGTGGCATTTTTGGACTACATAGATACAATCTTTGAATAAAGATGGCCAGAAATAACCAAAGCGCAATATCTTTTGTGTTGTGGCATACCTAGACATATGACCACCACATGCTCCAGAGTGACAATCATTTAGAACCTTTTCAGCTTCTTCATGAGTTAGACAATGTTAGAAAATAGAATTCGCCCCATGACAATAGAGTGTATCTCTAATAATATTGTATTATTGGGGTTGGAAACGTATTTTCCATCGCTAAGATCGTGAGATTTCAAGCCGAAAAGATTGGGTTTGGAGATAAAAAATAATATCTCCATACCATGGATCAAGAGTACTGATAAGAAACAAGGATTCATTTGCAATGGGCTCTTCCACCACAGTGTTAGTATCAGTACGTGGGAAGTCACACATCAGTTCCACAAAAACCAAATATTTTTTTGCCTTGGCTTTTTCAAATTCCAAGTCAAATTCCTGCAAGATAACTATGCATTTGGAATACTTGCCCCCTAGCAATTGTTTGGTCAAAATATACATCATAGGGTTATAGTCAGAAATTACCGTGGTTTTACGTAATAAGATATAGTGACTAAATCTTTGGACAACTTGAACAGATTCTAAGGCCAATTTCTCCACATCCAAATATTTAATCTCGGTTGGATGTAGAGTTTGACTAAGATAGTAAATCACATGTTCACTGTTGAATTCATCTTCCTGAACTAAAACCATCCCAATGGTGGAATGAGAAGTGGCGAGGTACAAAAAGTAATCCTGGTGGTAATTGGGAGGATGCAGTAATGGTGCATGGGTTAACGCGTGTTTAAGTGCATCAAAAGATTTTTCAGCTATCTCATCCCAAAAGAATGGAGTATTCTGTTTCAACAACCTAGCAAAACCTTTCGTTATCTCAGCGTAGTTAGGAGTGAAACAACGTAAAAAGTTTGTTTTCCATTGCAAACTTTGGAGTTGGGGCACAGGTGTGGCCCTATGGTACAGGTGTTGTCCTTGATGGAAAATCACATTGGTGTCAGACCTCAGTTAAGGCGCTCAGAATGAAGGAAATCTTGTACATGCAGGTTCACCTTGCCGAAGTCGCGTATACATGCGGGTTATACATTCAGAAGTCGCGTATGCGTATACATGCACTTTTATGCACAGAAAAGCGCGTACATGGTGGGAAAATTATTTTTGGTCCATGGTTGTTAGTCCTTAGAATTTGAACCTATGGTTTTGGACCAAGGTATCTCGTCAGAAGTGTTGACCCCAGGTTTTGGGCCCTTGGTATTGGTTTATTATGGTTTTGGACCGTGGTATTGTGGAAGGCCAAAAACTATGAAATAGGAAGGAGATCATGTGACAAGGATCATCTGAATTATCATTGAATATCTGATAATGTACGAGATCTGAAATATTGGTGATTAGCATTTTGGAGCAGATCTGGATCTGAATGAAGGAGGAACCTTAGCGAAAAGAAGGATAAGTTCTATTGATTGGTCATAATCTCTTGGCTTGAATGATAATATCTTTGCATGATTTTGATCTGTTATATCTGGCACATGTGTGATCTATAAATCAGATAATCTAGGTTAATCAATGCCTGAATACTTGAAAGAGCAAACTATGTTTGTAGATCTATACGTAGGTTCAGTTCAGCTAAGGCGCGTATATACGTAGGTTTAGTGAAGGAAAACAACGTATATGCAGGTTGTTCCATACGCAGAAGTGTATGCATGCAGGTTTCAGGCCATTAAAGTAGCATATACATTTTGAGTTGTGTTGTGCTGCTTCTGTTTATTGCTGCATTGTTTTGGGTTCAGTTTTGCTATGTGGTACTGTTACTGTGATCTGGGTACAGTCGTCAGAGAGGTGTTTATGTTGATTTAGTTTTGGAGAAAAGGTGATTGGTTGATGCAGAAATTCTTGAGGGTTGATTGATGTTATTTGTGGATCCAGTCTGAAAATTTATGAAACGTGGTCCTTGAAAGAAAGAGAAGTTTGTAGCCTTCTGTAGGCCAGCACATACGTACTAGTATCTTGGCTAGTGCAAGAGCTAAGGGGGTTGTAGCTCCCTTCCAGGAGAAGCTGGAAAACGAGAGAGAGTTGTAGCTCTCTGCAGGTTGCAGCCTGCGTACTGGTAAAAGGACTGCACTAGTACATTTGTAAAAAGAAGTTTCTAATTAAAGAAAAGATAGAGACGAATTGCAGCAGGTGGTTTTCACCCACATTGGGTTTCCACCTTATATCTTGTTTTCTTGTGTGCAATTGTCTTTCTGCTCTGCTTTACTATTTTTGGTTACTGGTTATTTTCTTCTAAATCACAGGTTAATGACTAACATCTGAAAGATAAATCAAATTATAAGTTTTCTTTGTATATGTGGGTTTCTTTATCTATAGTTGCATATATACGCGGTTTTTATTAAGAGAAGTAGCCTATATCATCTGGAATTGAAAAGGAAATATTTGACTTGATAATACTGATTCACACCCCCCCCTCTCAGTATTATTTCCAACAATTGGTATCAGAGCAGGTCCTTTTGAAGAAGCTTGATCGCTTGAAGGAACATCCTTCATCATGAGCAACTACGAGAGTGAAGCATCAATCAGGCCATTGGTTTTTGATGGGACAAACTTCGTATATTGGAAGGTAAGAGTTACTGCCTATCTTCAATCGTTGGGTATAGAAGTCTGGGATATCATAGATACTGGATATACTTTTCCAGCAGCAACTCCTACAAATACGGCTGAGAAGAAGAAATATGAAACAAATGCAAAGGTAGTCAACACTCTATTGGGATGTCTATCCCAATTAGAATTCGTGAAAGTTATGTAGTTAAAATCAGCAAAAGAAATATGGGACAAGATTGTCCTAAGCTATGAAGGAGATGATCAGGTAAAACGAGCAAAACTTCAAACCCTCAGGATTCAGTATGAAAATCTCAAGATGTATAATGATGAAAGTGTGGCTAACTATTTTCTTCGTGTAGATGAGATTGTTAATTGTATGAAAATTTTGGGTGAAGAAATAAAAGAGGCTGTTGTGGTTGAAAAAGTTCTAAGATCTTTGTCCCCTAGGTTTGAATCTAAAGTTTCTGCAATAGAAGAAAAGGAGAATTTACAAAGCCTTAAAATGTCACAGCTGAACGGTATTCTAACTGCTTATGAAATGAGGAAAGGAGGACCATCAGACAGGAGAGAAGCTGCCTTCAAGGCTTCAGGCAAAGGCGAGTACTATGAGTCATGACGCGTGTCAGAAGAAGAAGAAGAATCAAATTTTGTCAGAAATATTCAACGGGGTATTGGACGGTTCCGAGGTAAGTTATCTTTCAAATGCTTTGCTTGTGGAAGAGTCGGTCACTATGCTGCCAAATGTCCTCACAAGGATAAGATTGACAAAGGGAAGGAACCTGTTATATGGAACAAGAAACATAATGCAAATATGAAAAGCTATTACACTCATGAAGATAGTGATGAACTTTCCAATAGTGACGAAGATGAATGAGGTAATAAATATAAACTAATGGCTTTTGAAGATGATGACTACATGGATGCTATAGATGTAGAAGGTTTTTCTGAAGAGATGACTAATCTCAAAATCTGCTTAGAAGAGAAAAGTGCAATTATTGAGTCTCTACAATATCAACTGGCTGAAAGGGAAAAACATATTGAAAAATTGGAATGTGAAATTGTTTTTCTTAGAAAGGAGATTGAGAAAACAAAAGCTATTAATCTTAAATTTGTTAAAGGATCTAAAACTCTGGATGAGATTATCAATGTGCAGCGTTCTCCACTAATCAAGACATGTCTGGGATATAATGGAGAAACATCTCAAGCTTCTACCTCCAAAAGTTATCTTGATGCAGCAAAGAAGAGTGAGCAAAGGCCTAATAGAAATGATCAGGTAAATCAGGGATAATTTACCTCAAGAACGAATAAAGACTATCAAGAAAATCGGGGACAAGCTACCTTAAGGACAAACAGAAGCCACAATCAGCCACAGGTAAAATCTTCCCAATTTGCCTCAAGAATGGATATCAGTAGAAACTACAATCGATTAGATGATAGATTTGATAATCGCAAGAGTGTCTTCAATGGCCAATGTTTCTCTTGCCATAATTTTGGTCACAAATCAGCTCAATGTGTTGCCTATAAGACAATCATGACTAGAGAAGCTCAAAAACAAAGGAATATGAATGGAATCACGATAAGGACTTATAAAAAAAATTCGGCCCTTGAAAATGAAGTTGAATGTTCTATTTGTAATAACTTTGGTCATGAAGATTTTGAATGCAGGAGTAGGTTTTGGAAGACAACTCAGAAGGAACATACCTCAAGTTCCAGAATATGGAGAATGAAGGAACCACAACCAGAAAGATGTGGGATAGCCTTCTATGCAGAAGGATAGGAAAATATATGGTATATCGACAGCGGATGTTCAAAGCATATGATAGGGGATAAAGAAAAACTTGAATCATATACTGCAGTAGAAAAGGGGAAGAAGGTGTCTTTTGGAAATGATACCCCTGCAGCCATAAAAGGAAAAGGCACTGCTCAGTTGAAAGAACAGGTCAAAGCTGGAAATGTTTTGTATGTTGATGGCTTGAAGCATAATCTACTAAGTGTTAGTCAGATGTATGATCAAGGAACCGAGGTAATATTTCGATCAAATGGATGTAGTGTTCGTGATCTTGATACAGGAGAAACAATGATCAAAGGCAGAAGAACTCCAAATAATCTATACATATTTGAAGAAGGACAAAAACAATGCTATTTAAGCAAGGATGATGAACACTGGTTATGGCACTGGAGGTTGGGACATCTAATCTTTTCACAAATAAGGAAAGCATGCAAATACCAGGCAGTTCGTGGTCTTCCAGATATCAAAATTCCAGACAACACCATATGCAAATCATGTCAGTTTGGTAAGCAAACCAGAACTAACTTTCCTAAGAAGGAAGGATCAGCTAGCCGGCCTCTTGAGCTAGTCCATACAGATGTATGTGGTCCATTTAGGACAAGGTCACCTCGAGGAGAAGAATACCTTATACTATTCATTGAAGAATTCTCTAGGTTTTTTTGGTTAGGACTTATGAAGCACAAAGACGAAGCATTCGAAAAATTCAAATCCTTCAAAGCCTTAGCTGAAAATGAATTAGATTACAAAATTAAGTGCCTCAGGTCTGACAGAGGTGGGGAATTTACCTCAAATGAATTTTTTGATTTCTTTGAAGAACATGGAATAAGAAGGGAATTCTCTACAGCTAGGACTCCTCAGCAAAATGGAGTGGTGGAAAGGATGAACAGAACTGTCCAACAAATGGCTCGTGATATGCTTGATGAGTCTGGAACTCCCGCAACCTTCTGGGGTGAAGCTTCATACGCAGCGATTGTTATTCCCAACAAAACAAATGTCCGAGTGAACAACACTCAAACTCCTCATGAGCTCTGGTATGGTGAAACTCCTTCGGTAAAGCATTTCAAAATTCTTGGGCACAAATGCTATATTAAGAATACTGATGAGAAGCTTGGAAAACTTGAACCTAGAGCAGATGAAGGCATTCTCCTTGGTTATTCTCCCTACAGAAAAGCATATAAGTGTTACAATAAAAGGCTTGGAAGAATTGTTGACAACATTGATGTAGTGGTTGATGAAAAAGGATACATCCCTAGGGAAGTGAATCATGAAAATATCAATGAGGATGAAGAATACTCTCTAAATCAGTTAGATGATGAAGAAGAACCCAAGAGGCACCAGAGGAACAAATAAGGATAGAAGAAAAGACTCCATCCAGGTACGTTCAGAAAAATCATCCAGAATCTCAAATTTTGGGGCAGAAAGAAGCAGGTATACAAACAAGAAGAACGATAGCAGAAGCTTCAAGCTATTTGGCATTGCTCTCTCATTTATCGATGACATCTGCGTCTATCTGACCCTCAAATATGTGGATTTCAAATTAACTTGTACCTTAAATGGTGTGGCATTTCTAGAGTATTTTTTGGAAGCCAATGCGTCATCCTGGGTAGTCGCTGAAGGATCTGGGCAAAGTTGTCCATCATCACGTTCCTTTGTCACTCGAGAGCTTCTTCGAGCAAGATTTTGATAGGATCTCCTGCCCCCTCATATTTCTTTTCATCTACCATGGGAGGCCATTGGGATTTGCAAGGCTGGTCTTGCAAAGGTTCAACTAGTTCAAGCCCTAACTCCTTATATCCCGACCTCGTTGGGGACATGGAAAAAAAACAGAGAAAAAAAGCAAGCCGCTCTGATACCAATGATCTGAATTTAAATTGGAAAGCAACAAATTACAGAGATAACCATAAACAAAAATATGTAGTGGAAATAATACTTCTTTCATTAATGTAAAATCTTGAAATATGCTTACAAACAGAAATGGAAATACACCAGCTAGGGCGATGGTAGCTTATCTCTGACAAGAGATGTGGTAGATACATGCCTCTAAACTGAACTACAATGAGGCTCAAGGGGCTTTTTATTATTTAAAAATAATAGCAAACCATAAACAACTAAAACCATAACCTGAGGAGATGTAACACAAAGAGTTTATGGGCCCCGTTGGGGTGAGTTGGACAACCAACTTCCCGGGGTCGTGACTTGGTCATATTATCTCTGTTGGACGCACATGATAGCCCGTTGGAAAGATCTCTCCAAGGGATATTACAAAAAAGATGATTTTAGGCAGACAACCATTGGCGGTATATTTCCAAAAAAAATTCATTTAGGGCCTCAAAATGGCTTCAGAAGTTTAGGACCCGAAAAACTGCTAAAAATAGTAAACTATGCTACACTTAAGGAAACTGGAAAACTGAAAGAAGCAATGGTGGGGGACCAAGTGGAATTTTCGGGTGGCCACCAATATCCACCTGGATCAATTTTGGTAGATCATGTTGATCTCCTGCAACAAAAATAGGTCCAGCGAATAACCAAGGTTGACCTACCATAGGTGAATTTGGAGAAGATGAACTTGAACTTGATGAATGAGGTGAAGGAAAGCTTTGAAAAGGAGGACCTGAAGGAGGGATAATCGGAGGTGGAAGGACTAATATTTGAAGAACTAATGAAGTGGATGAAATTGTAACTTGAACCAAAGTAGTTGAGTGGATTAAAATTTGAGATACAATAGGATCATTTTCCCAATCAATTTCTTCCAAAGGGAACATGGGATTTGTAAAAGTTGTAAACTCAGATGAAGCTCTAGGATTGGTTTTTGTTGATGAACTAGGACTAGCTTCATAAGAGGATGATATTATAGCTTCAACCTCATGCCTGGGTCTTCTCCTTTTAGATATATCAAATAATATAGGGGATAAACCTGATACTTTGCTTTGAGATCAAGTATATACTCTAGAAAATTGAATTTGAGGGTGCATAGGAACATATGATACCTCAGTTGATTCTTCTAGTGAGATTGTAGTTATTGATGAAACAGGTAAGAGTTCAGTTGGTTGAAAAACTATAGATGAGGTGCTAATATTAGATGATTTTATATGATGAATATGCTCAATAGGTTTATCATACATACAATATCTGTGGCTCTCCTTCTAGTGCCAAATTGTTGACAGGCGGAAAAATTCCTGCTGCAACTAGTGAGTATTTTCCCAATCAGAGTCCCAATTAGAAACTTTTTAGTTTAAATGGTCCTATAATATTTGAAACAAAGGATTAGTTTACTGTTAACCAAAACTAAAATTAAACCAAGAAACTATCATTAATTTAAGGAAAATATATGAGATATTCAAATCATTTACAAAATATCAACACAATATACAATCCGCTGGTATGATATGATTAGTTTAAACAACATAAATCAAAGAATTCAAATGAACATAATACCACATGAAATATCATGTGATTTAACATCCTAACTGGAATTTTAGTCTAGAAAACTGAACAAATAATTTTTTGAGAAGTTTTATGCTAAAAACTTCAAAAACAAAAATCGGGCTTTCATCCTATTCAAACAAATTTTTTTGGTATTTTATGATATATATATATATGCATGCATTACCTAAATAAAATTATTTAAAATAAAAGGATGTGTACTATAACATGTCATAAGAAATGTTAAACAAATTAATCAAATATTCATTCAAAATTACATAGCACAAGTTATAGATTAATACCAAAGGCATCCATTAAGAAATCAAGATGATGTCCTAACATAAATCTCATAGCTCATCACACATTAAGAGTGAAAATCGTCTTCAAAAAAATTGGTACTTTAAAACTGATTCAAAAATACAAGTTTGTAGTCTTCACCATTTCTTGGGCCTTTTCACCAAAGCAAAAGGATCTATAAATACTAAAAAATAAAAGATAAGTTTTGAAACAAGAAAATAAACATGTTTTCTAAAAGTAAATGCCTAATTCTAAAAATATAAACTCTATCCTTGTTCAACTGATATATGTCAGAGAAGTAGGCAAGCTTTCCTCATCTTCAAAATCATCATAGTTGAGACTGAGCAATAAGTGGGGTGCATGACCTTTGATATTATTTTCCCATTGTGAATATACCTAGGAAACTATAGAGAAATGATGGAAGGAAACTGATTAATATTGATTTGGCAGTTGGCAATCAATCATTGGAACTTTTTCTTTCTTTTATGATACTTAATTTCAAATCTGGCAATAAGCTTGATTTATTCAAAAGTTACTTGTAGAATTTTACGAAAATCTTGTTATTTCCATACTTTAGTCCTTTGGATTTCTACCTAGTCCTTATTAACAAGGTCTTCTATAGGTTGCTTTGATTCTACTAGAATAGTTTCCTTCAGTGGCTTGGAACCTGGAAGATCAAATTCTTTTATAAAGTCTATCCCTTTCTCTGAGATTGTCAAACATTTCTCTTGTGTTGTTTGTATCCATGTTCTGATTTCTTTGGCTTCATATTCCCTATGGCTTAAGGATGCAAGCATAAATATCTTATCTATCTTTGAAACTTTTGGAATCTCATCAAATTGAAACTTTGTTGACATTGCTATACCCATCAACATTCAGGGGATCTCCCCTATATGAAGTCCCAATTATACCTCACGCCATTTGGTGTAGGAGTCCCATCTAGAATACAACCCAGTTGACGATGCAATGGGTGCTAATGATATGGCTTGGCTGTAATTATGCATAGAGTGATGTAGAGTGACTTTGGTGAGAAAAAGTGTGTGACCCTGCGGAGAGTCAAGTGTGATGCATGAAGGTTTTTCCACACTGAAGGGAAAATAAGCGAGCCCCTTAAAATAATGTAATAGTACACATCTTGAAAGGAACACACGAACATAATGATATCACAAGATAATATGTGAAATAGTTCACAAGTTAACAGTGATGAATTAATACAACAACAAGCATTCAACAAGATTCATACAAATGCAAATGAAATAGTTCATAAGCATAAACATAAGTTAAATAACATACATTTCAAACATAACAAGAATAGTCCTATTACATTTACAACATATGCATGAAAATGTGTCATCTTTGAGCCTTTATTAAGTGAAAGTTCCAATCATACATACACCATTGTTGGACCACTAGACCTAATAGTGGAACGTGAAGTCAACATCACGTTCTCCTCCCAAGAAACATACTTCCTCTACATTACAGAGAAGCCAAGGCTCTCACAAAACTCCCAATCTCCCTACTCTAAGCCTAAGCCTAGCCAAAAGCTTGGCTCCCAAAAATCCATTTACATGAGTTATGAGGTTCTATTTATAACAAGATGGGGTGAATCTTCAACTCCCCTTTGTGACTTTTGGACTACCCTCATGACTCTTCAACTTCTTTTCAAAATAACTCATTACATTACATCATGACTCTTCACATTGTAGTATTTACACTTGGAATTCCACTGCAAATTTATTTACAAATAATATTACAATTTACACTCATAAAAATATAGGACAAAATAGGATAGAGCCAACTAAATAGCCTAACAAGACAAAACACTATCATGCTTGAGTTTAGGAGAACTCAAACTCAGCAACTTCCACTTGATGTTTCTCGGTCACATATTGGTGCCAAGCTTGGTATTGCATGATGACATCCCCAAACTATATGATCATGTCTATATGGAAGTAGACTCTAGCCTCCATGGAATCTAGGTACAATGATTTAAAACCAGTTTCTACTTCCTTCTGAAGCATGAGAAACATTGTCTGCACTTGGAAAAGGCCACCAACGTAGTTGTGCATGTTCTGTCTATTCACCTCTAAGTCCTCCATGGAAATTCGTCCCGACTGCTCCAAGTATTCCTCTATCTATTTTATGACCTGGTTTCTAGGTTTGGCTTCAGTGAGTGAACCAACTGATGGATCCTATGGGTATTCACCAAGAAATTCATATTGTTGTATAAACTTGCATACGAGGCCTGAATTTTACTGTAACACCCTCCTCCCACATCTACCTAAGTAGCCGGCCAAATGGGGTAAACATGTGATGAGAGGCTACTATGATGGGATTCAACCTCTTATATGACCTTAAGGAAGTGGAATCAGTTATCACTCTGTAATTTCCTTTGGATGTAGGAAGGAATCGTAGAGGTAACCACAAACCACTTGCAGAATTGGAAACTAGCCCTTCTAACCCCAGAGAGGGCTCTCTCTTTCAACTCAGTCACTAAAGACTGGTTTCAATGAATAAAAATGGCTAGATATTTGAAAAATATCATAGTTTATAGGTGTGGTGGCAGGGTAGAGAAAAACCCATTAGGCATGGAGTTAGTAAAAATTGAGATCAATGACGTGGTGGGTGCTCGGTGAATTGGGAAAAGTTGTTCAGAGGCAAGATAGAAACACTTCCTTATGCCAATTAATAGTTTCATATGTGAGAAGAATAAAGAATATAGATAACCATCTCAAGGCATCAAAAAATGGATGAATCTTAAAATGATTATGGTAGAAAAAACATATGGAATGTCTAAATGGTTGCAACATAGCACCATTAAATAGATGAATTTTGAAACAAGTTTTTCATTTAAACATCATAGGAAGAAATATACCACACACAAAATAGGAAACACTCACGTAAGAGAGCTAAATCACATGAATTTCTGAAGAGATTTAACTAGGTACTTATGATCCATCAAATTCATTAAAACTCATAAAAATTACAATATGCACAATGTTATTTCCTTTCCAATATGATCAGTCATAATTATTTTATATGTATTTACATCACTATATACGATGAGAAATTTGAATTACCACTCTAGGTGGCTTAATTCACTTCACAAAAGTTGAATGGTCTAGATGCAATGCATCTTCACTTTGTAGAAAAAATAGAAATTTTTATTACAATTTCGAAACATCAACTCAAACAATGCATCTTTGTTTAATAGCTCAAACTACATGATTTTAACTTATCAACACTTATCAAACAACTAAAATGACTTATAGAAGTTCCAAATTTCGAAATTTTCCAAAATAGATTTGACTGATATGTTTGTGCGACAGTTTCACAATAGAGGGTGCTGAATTTCTAAAAACATAGGGTTGAAAGGAAATCTCATATATCCTAATTCTGGATATTCGTTGCAAAACTAAGGGAGGTTTTGTATATGAGAGTGTTCTCCAGAGAAACATCTCTTAGTTTCCAAAATTTTCTCTCCATTTCTTCACAATATGCACCCAAACATCATAACTAAAATAGGAAATGCCAAAACCAAAAAAATAGATTGTAAAGATAAATTTGAATCTTCCAATATATGAAACTTGTCCATAAACTGAAGAATTTTTTGTTCTCTGGTCCATGCTTAACAAACAACACTTTTGGTTTTCCAAAATTTAGCTCCATTTTGTCAAAAAAATATTTTGCAAATGATGAAAAAAATAGTCAATTTTGTAGCAAATTTGTAGCAAGTCCAAGTAGCCCTCCATGCTTTGTATGTTTTCACACCTTCTCTGGAAAAATAGATCAAATGGGTCAGCTTGAAATGCCTGTGTGATGGTGTAGAAATCTTGAAATAGTCTCTCCAACTCTTGCAAGCCTCCTAGATTAATAGTAAGAGCCAAACACACTTTGATTCCTATATTATAGGATCTTAACATTTGCTCTAATGGGGATGGCATCCTCCTTGTGAGGTGCCAAGAACACTGTAGACTAGTAGCTTGATCCATTAGGAAATGGAGTCTAATTGCATTCTTCTTTGACCTACGACCTTCTCTAACTGAAGCCAAATAGTTGAAATGTAACCAATATATAGTCTGAAAAAATAAAATCCACACTAGAAAGACACTACTGCAACTGAAAAATGAAGCGTTATTATTCCTATGAGGTTTTTATATACAAAGAAACATACTCTAATCTGATCTCTGAAAATATGAACTAGGTGATACTAAAATTCCAATGCAACCAGTTTAGTAGTTGCTCAACCATGGCTTCTTGACTGTGGTTCAGCAAAATCAAAACTGGAAAATGTAAGGGCAATGGAAACTGATTGTAGGCTTGATCTTCATAGCTGAAACATGATCGAAACTCTGTAGTGAACAATTCCTCCATATAGACAACTATGGGACCATGAAAGACGTGACTTATTGGTTGATCTTTAAAGTATTATGCAAGTTAATCAACATGCTTGAACAATTCATATATGATTTCGATGACATCATACAATTTCAGTTGTGATTCATCAAGCCCATTCTCAAAACACTCCTCAATTTCAATATCAAAAGGCAGCACTACCACTTCTTATTTTGGCTAAAAAAGGTTCTCAAAGGACTGATTTTGGCATTGGAAATTGTGGGACTGAATTTGAACTTCTAAGGCTTGAAGATTCTTCTCAAGTTTTTCACAAAACTCTTCTAAAAAGTTGGTCTGGCTTCAGAGCTACATTTGCATGACTTTAAATAAATAGGTAAAAAATTTGAGAAATAAACATCAATTTGATCATCATCAAAATTATCCCAGTGTTCTTTAAAACCTTCAATAGAAATAGGGTCTATCACATACCCTGCCATCTTGTTTGAAAAACAACTAGATCAATAATTTATGTGCTGAATGCTTCGAACATTGGAGTTTCTATTGTATTCACAGCTCACTTAGTGTCTTATTGCTAATCTATGGTCTGGGATGCAGGAAAATAGGGAAGAAAAGGCAATTTTCTAAGTCAAGGAAGTCAACGGAGCTTAATGGAATCTTCTCCATTGTAGAGTGATTGGAAAGAGCTTTCTTATGGTATAAAGAAATCCATAAAAAGATCCATGGATCAAAAGTTACACTCCACTGAACTATTCCTTTAAAAAAGCCCTGAAAGCATGAAAAGGGTAAAAATGGTTAGGTGTTCAAATGAAATCACAATTGGGCATGGAGGAATTATCGCATCATGTGAAGACAAATATATTGGCCAATTAGCAGACCCGAGGGACATAAACATCGGTGTCGGTGGATCATAGCACACGTCCATATCGTAATCGGTGCAGTCCAAGGGCCCTCCCTTAAGGATTATCAGCAGAGGTGAAGGTTGATTGCGATATATAGACCAAACTTGCCGGGGGAAGTGTATTTTTGAAATACAAATAAATGCACTGCAAAACAAGGCCCAGGCTACTCCTCTCTCCTCCACATGGCACTCCACCAGCGATATCACGGTCCCAGCCATCGACAAAACAAAGGGCTTTGGTTTAAGACTTATCGGTGGTGCCAGGGTCCGATTGCGATTTTTGTAATCGCATATCGCAAACGACGATTGCAATGTGCCAAATATTAAAACATGTGAGCCAATAAAGAAGCACTGATGCGATATGAGGGCCCGGATGCAATAAATTATAAACTACGACCTATAAAAATTGCAGGTCCCAGAAATCAGTTGATAAGAGGATTTATTGCGATATAAAGAAAAGCCCCTTATGCGTTTATTTGAAACTTTAAGCGATTTATAGATGGGCCCTTGGTCTATGCCTATGGTCCTATGTAGAAATTCATAAAAGGGGCTATCAAAGGGGGTCCCAGACTTAAATAAGAAATCCTCACCGATTCGCTTGTTTTAAATGAATTAATCCTAAGTCATAATGCACTGATAAACACTGAGCAAATTTTTGACAGATTTATGAGTCAATAGTTGAGCATTTTATGAGTTATAAGGGCGCTTTTAAAGAAAGAGGGCCTACAACACAGTCAGTGCTGATTTTAGTTTAAACTTGAAGTGACTATGTCGGCGCGTTTTCACATCAACCACCTTAAATAACCCATTGTAGCATGATGTGGCCTTTATAAGAGTCTTCTGCAATAAAGGAACGTTTGACACCTCCTCCTTCTCATTGGGATCCTTCTCTCTTCTCATTTACTCTAATATTTTCATATCATGTTTAAGAGTTCGAAGAGGAAGCACAGCTTGAGAAGACACCCTTCCTTGACTGAGAAGGCAATCTGATCTGACAAAGAAGACCTCGGCCCATGAATGCTCCTGTAAAAAATAATTAATGTCTTGGTCATCCCCTTCTTATAAATAGGAGATCCTGATATTGTAAAAGGGTTCGAAAATACAGAGAGAAAAGGGTCGACTCTGTAACTCCTATGATATCTTATAGATCTTTAGAATACCATATATTGGTGGTGATTCCTCCTTCTAAACTTTGCATCTTGTTTGTCCTATAAAATAACTTGTCTGTTTGTTCCTCATTCCTCCTATTCATGCATCAATAAGAACTGTAATGTCTTTAAATTCTCCTGCAAATTCATTTTTATTTCTTTAAATGCACATGCATGTGTGAGGGTTCGAAATTATGTTTGTAGCATTGTATGATGCGAAGTCCTATTTCTTCTATTGTCTATTCAACACTCCTTTTTTTTAAATTCAGAAAGTAGATCAACTTTATGGTTCCAAGCTCATACTCTATAATTTTGGGTTTCTTTCCTCTTTTTATCTGTTATCATTTACTTTAAAACAATTTGATTAAAATGTGAATTTTTGAAGGGAAAGGCCTCCACTATCTTATTTTATTTATGAAATCTACTTCTGTGTAGCAAGGCTTATAGCATTGGCTTACATCTTTAGGAAGAAGAACCACTCTCTCGTGTTCATGTTTAAAACATAGGTGATGTCTCTTGTTATTCAAAAGTCGTTTGAGACACATCGATCTGGATGACCCTATGCACTAGTATTGTCATCAATCCAAGGTTGTCTCTAGGGGTCTTTCTCTGTATTATGCTGCATTTGTGTTGCATATTTAGGTTTTAGCCATAACATCTTCTGGTGTCATTGTCGAGGAACTTATTGAAGGATTTTTCCCCTGGGATAAGACAAGCTAAACATTCTTTGTACAGGTGAACATAGATGTTTTGATTGCACTCACTTCACCTTGGTGAATCCAATACAATATACTCATCTTTCATCATCCTAGAATAAAAAAGGCCTCACACTTGGTCATACACCTCTCAGAAGAAGGCTCCATTTGTATCTGACCCTGAAAAGTTGATTTCCAGGAGAAATCAGAAAGAGAAAACCCCACCTTCTTGTGCCACCATCTCACCAGCATTTGTAACTTCCCCTTCTAGTTCTCATCTTACTGTTGTTCATCGCTTAGGGTTGGCTTCTAACATATTGAGATACCCAGTTTCCAGTCCGTCTACTCAAAACCCTGTGGCCTTGACCCAAGTCCCTCAAGAAAATCCTCATCCTCCTCCCTTATTTCAGATGGTTGTCCTAGGCTTTTTGATGAATAATTATGCTCCTCTTGACTTACCACAACCCCTGAATCCTTTGCCACAATATTATTTGAAGTTTTTTGCAAGGTTCAATGGAGAAGATGAAAATAGTGCACAGAAACACCTTGAATCTTTTTGTGCCTTTGATAAGAACTTCAATGTCAAATAGTTGGATGTAGTACTCAAACCTTTTGTACAGTCTCTTGATGGAGAGGCCAGAAAGTGATTTAAAACCACACTAGATGCCTCCATCACTACTTGGGAGGAGCTTGAAGCCTCTTTTACACAATAGTGGGGTGAAACAAGGAACCACGAGTACCTCGTTAGAGAGTTCAATGCTATTAGAAAGAAGCCAAAAAAAGACATATATGAATTCAATAAGAGGTTCAACAAGCAATACAATAACTTGCCTGCTAAAATAAAGCCCCCTCCAGCTGCTGCTCATGTCACTTACTTGAGAGCTCTTGACCCTGAGTTTAGATTTGTGTTGAGAGAAAGGAAGTGTCTTACTCTAGATTGGCTTCAAGTTGATGCTCTCGAAGTGGAAACCAATTTTTCCTCAGCTGGAAATATGGGTGGAAAGTAAGAAATCACTGTGAGAAGAAGAGGTAAAGAAGAAGCTTCTTCCTCAAGACAAGAAAGACAAGTACCAAGTTCAAAGTTGGAAGATATGGATAAACTCATCAAAAGTTTGTCACAAAAGGTTGGAAAACTAGAAATCGAGAACAAAAATCTCTTCAAGGATAATCCTCAAGGAAATAATCGCGAGTATAAATCACAGCATAGGAGGATTCCTTTACAGATGCTGCAAAGGGAGATAAAATAACATCCAGGTCAAATCCCACGTCCTCTATATATAGAGGAGGATCTAGATGAACCATGGCTAGATACACAAGATATGCCAGGGAACTTATATCATGTGTTCCCTAAGGAGGAACAAGAAGATATAGCTCACCGGGAGGCCAGCCATAATGAAGAAAGAAAAATAGAGGAGGAAGACATGGATTATTATTACAAAAAGTTTTTTGACTTTATGAAAGCACATATGCATCACAAGTATGATCTAAGGTCTTCTAGAAAGAGGTACAGGGAGCCAGAACAACGAGAAGAAATTGTTCCCCAAATTATTCCCCCATTCCTAGACAAATGAAAGGGTAAATTGAACCTTGACTATGCCATGATAAAGTTCCCTTTGAACTAGGAAATAAATATAGGAGAGGGACATGCAACAAAGGAGGCACTTGTTTTCCATAAAAGTTTTGATGGTAATGAAGTTGAAGCAAAATCAAGGGGTATGGAGAAGACCCAATCTGCATTTAATCTTCAAAGGGAGCTTGAAAAGGTGAAGATCGTTGTCCGACTCACTGAGCTTCTAAGACAACTTACCTATAAATCTCAGGTATCTCAATTCATGCATCCATCAGTTTCCTCACCCACTCGTGATTCTCTAAATCTTCAGGAGGAGAGGCCAATGGTAGTTTTTGGGCCACATGTGGAAGAAATTGATCCTTCTACTACTCCTTTCTATGTTACTCTTGGGGTTGTTGGGACAGGGTCCCCTAGGGTCAATTTTGTGGCAAAAACCCAATTTTTGGGGTAAAAAGCACAAGTTTTATTGTAAAAAATTGTAAAGTCTCTACAAGATGTGGTCGTGGAGTGCGTATATAGTAAAGTTTCGTAAAGGGTTTTACCCTACTTTAATGTATGTTCTGTCGGCTTTAGTAGATCTACCCATGGTCCGTGGACCATGGGATTGTATAAAAAGGAGAGTCTTAGAGAGTCTAAGGAAGAAGATAGAAGTAACTAAGGAAGAATGAATGTAATGGGTCAGTAGAAGCAAAGAGTGAAGAAGTCTTAGAGTAGAAGAGAGGCTCTGCAGCTGTGTGCACAGAGGCCTAAAGTAAATTCTGCAGTTGAGTGCGTGGACCCTTGCAACTAAGTGCACAAGGAAGTCTTGAGTATGTAAGAAGAACTGAAGTATCAATAAAGTGATTATTCTGGAAAATATTTTTGTATTGTCTATTTACTTATGTATTGAATGAATGCGGTTACGTTATGATGAAAAGGGTGTTTATGATTTAATATTGTATTGATGTGGGATTTTTCATAATTTACATTTTTATAAGAACACAAGTAATAATATATGTTTACACAAAGAATATCTTGTTACATGTTAATGTTATCAAACACTTAAGATGATCTCGGTAAATGCAAACCTAAGGGAAGTTACAAAGGCGTGCAAAGGGTTGATTCACCTATTTAGGGTCCGCGAAAGACAGTCGTAAACCTTCATGGAGGTATAGAATCTAATTAAGAGAAGTATATCGATAAGGCCTAAAATGTGTATCTATTTGTGCAAAGGAAAGTTTAGGGCATAAAACGACATTACACTAATATCTGGGTGTGGAAACTTGGTTTCAACATCCCCCCATACTACTTCGAGTGAGACTTTAGTCCACGCTCCGCAGGCTGATGCCGAAAGGGCCAGTAGTGTAGGGATTTGTTTGGAAAACTTAACTCTGAACCTTGGTCAGGACCCACTAAGCCAACAAATGGTTCCATTTCCGAGACCGGGATATGCATTAAGAGATGTGTGATGTCCCATCACTAGAATCCAAAAAAGAAAGAAATTGAGGAGTGGTTGGACAGAAATATCCAAGAATTTGTGGCGCAAGAAAATGGAAATCCACGATTGACGAAAGAAAAGTGGTTGGACAGATATATGTACATAGAGATACAAAAAATTTTCTTTTGTTCCTTCCCAATCAAGCTATACAAGTGGATCGCTAAATTGGCAGATGGCCAGGGAAGGTGGAGGCTTGACGGTCCAATAGTGTGGACTATGGAACTAGTGTGGAGATTAGAAGCCTCTGAAGATAAGAACACACGTGGTGTCTATCACTGGCTTGATCGGGTCATCAGAGGGTTTGTGACAGAATTCGTGGTCGATACTTCGATTAGCTATACTGAAGCAGAGCAACGCTTCTTCAAGGGACCACAAGATAAGTATTTAAGGTTTTTGAATACTTGCATTAAGATGCTCTTGTGTGAAAAGTGGGTTATGCAATTGCCTTGATATGTGGAGCTACGCAAAGTGGAAAGACCTTCAAGGATAGAGGGAGAATAGGCCCTGAATATAGACTGTTGATGGAACCTCCTCTGAGTGACGATGAAGGAATAGCACAGGCTTCACCATAGAGTTTTGTCCAGTTAATAAGGTGAGTGTTCCTGCGAATACCCCATCCACCCACACCACCTCCATCTTCACCTCCATAGCATACACCTTCTCCACACCACTTCCACCTCCACCACCGTTCAATATGGTGAATACAATGAAGTTTCCCATTTTCAAGGGCTTGGGAAGTGAGGACCCGGACTAGTTTTGGTTCGTTGTAAAGGCTATGTGGCAAGCTCAGAATATTACAAGTGATCAGATGAAGAAAGCAACAATTGTTACCATTTACAGGATCATGCACTAACATGGTACGTTAATTACTACACCGATAACTCGACGACAACTTTGGCAGACATTCAGACCGTGCTGAATAAGGAATTCAGTAGGCCCAAGTCTAAAGCACAATCAATCATGGGATTCAAGGAAATCATGATGAAGCTTGGTGAGACACCCTCGAAGCTAGATAAGAGATTGAAATGCAATATCCATGAAGCTAACATGAATCTTATGGATGGGTAGCACTACGAATGGTTTGTAGCTTGACACTTGCCACACCTAACGATTGCTTTATCACAACAAAAGATTGGGACCCAAGCAGAAGCCCTTGAGATTGCATGAGACACTACTTCCTAATGCTTCTTTGGGAGTTCAACAGATTCACGTGGAGTTATAGAATATTTTCCTAGAGTTCCAAAGTCTAAAAAAGGATAGGGCGGCTTGGCGTGAGGTGCGCAAAAAAGTTTGGTGTTTGAAATGTAAGAGTTAGGGGCATGATAAATATCATTGCCCTATCTTTGTGAATTATGTTGTAAGAGGAGGGCCAATGTCTCTAAGGCCTGAAGCTCAAGAAGGGTCACGTACGGGGCCTGCGCTATGGTGCACTATCTATCAAGTAGCTAGAAAACATGTGACATAAATTTTTACAGACACCACAACAACCCTTTTGCAACTTCTACAAATTAGTAGATCACGATGAGCACAATTTTCATAGTTACGAGCTAATGATGGATAGAACGCCAACGTATTGAATGCAGAGATAAAATCGGCCTCCAGATCAAGGTGCTGGGGGATTGTGAGGAGGATATCATGGACGCAGACGAGGTCAAGGTGGAGGAGGACCTGGGAGAGGTCGGGGACAAGTTATTTGTTACAATTGCAAGGTACCAGGACACTACGCATGAGAATGTACGAGCCCGACATGCTTTTCGTGCAAATACTGTACTCGGTTTGATCACATGATAGAAGATTGGCCTATATCAATAGCTAAGATGCGAGAAAAGGGGATGCAGCCTCAACAACCTACCTAGAACCTGCAGATGATGAGGGTTGAATACTGCGAACAATATCCTAATGTGAATATTGTGCTACGAAGTGGAATGACGACTAGTGAAGACAAAGGAAAGAAGCCTGAAGAAAGTGAGTGGGTCTGAAAAGTTCCAGAAAAGGAGGTTGGGTTTAATTTGGAGCATGTGAGGGAAAGAATCATGGAAGCAAAGAAAAGATTTTCTGAGGCTTCTCCCTCAACAAGTCAGGAAAAGTAGTTTGAAGAAATGGACCCATCTATGCTTACTACCTTCTTAGAAACCTGTATGAAGATGTTGCGCAATAGAAATGTCATAAAAGGATTACAGGAATTAATAAATAAGTGTGTCAGAAAAGAGATTTCTCCTAAGACACCACACGTAGTCAGGAAAATTAGTAAGCATAAGGCAAGAACAAGGCATGAGATGAGGGTCACTATGTAGATAGGAGAGTATGAGATGGATCAAGTTATTCTAGATCTAGGGTTAGATGCGAATGTTTTTCCTAAACAGACATGGGAGAGAATGGGGAGACTTACATTGTAGTGGTCTCTGATTCAATTAAGGATGGAAAATCATCATGAGATTATCCCCATGGGAAGATTGCAGGTGGTAACAGTAGATATTGAAGGCGCAAGTACATTGGCTGATTTTGAATTGATAGAGATTGTGGATGACAAAAATCCCTACACTACACTCCTTGGAATTGATTGGACCATTGACATGAATGGGCTGATCAATTTGAAGAAGCGGGGACCTTTGGACCCTGCAAAAGGACTGCGCTATACTGAACGGGTCTGTAATTATGAAAGTGGCGATGATTTTGACCTAATCTATAAGATAACAGTGTGAGATCAATATTGGGTGAATCTGGTAGCAGATGGGCATATTGCATGAGACTGCAAAATCTCATGTACATTAGATTCGGATGAGGAGTTGGAACACTAGCAGTATAGGTTGCACGAAGTATCTACTCTGTGTTGTAACATGATGACTAAATCCTTGTGTTGTGTATCATCGACGGTAAGGAGTTTTCCTTATTATGATGGTTTAACTAGCGTAGATAAATATTTGGATGCATTTGAAAGGGAAGTACCAGAGAAGCATTGCTTGCAAGCCTTGGATTTAGTGTTATGCCCGCAAGATGGTGGGTTATGCATAAAGATAGTTTTGATGGATGACGCAAATACAAAAGAATGATTAGGGTGCAGTTTGGTCGCCCAAAAGTGTGATTGACAGAGAAATACGATGGGAGGAGTGATTTGTGCAATCACTTAGAAAACTGGACTAATGCTTATGGAGCAGAGCCGCAACCGAAGTGGATGCATTTGTTTTTTCATACTTTAGATGTAATACCAATGAATTGGTACTTGGAAACCGAACTTTGCCATGGCATGGACGAATGGGATATCTTGAGACATGGATTCTTAATGACATTCATCTTTGAAGATGGATTCGAGTGCATCGATGAAGCATTGTAGGAGGTCAAGGCAACGATCTTCAGAATCCCACAAGATCCCTTGGATTTGATTTAACCAGATTGGACCACCCAGTTGCGCCGTGCACAAGAGTGCTACAATGTTACCACTAAAGAAGAAGACAAGGATCCAAGGAAAATTAATATCCCAAAGACATAAGGTCACCTCAAAGTTGAGGGGCCATAGATAGAGAATCCAGATAGAAATTTGTCGCTGAAAACTAGACAAGTGAACATTGGAACAGAGGTGGAGGAAAAGTTTGCAAAGATAGGGGACTATTGGGATGACGCTACAGTCGATAAGGTTGATGAGTTGCTCCATGAGTACCAGGATTTGTTCCCTATAAAGTTTTCATACCTGAAGGGGATAATAGGCAATTTAGGAAGGATCAAAATAACGTTGAAATGAGACGTGAAGCCTGCTAATCAGAGGCCATATTGCGTTAATCCTAAGTACAAGGAAAAGGCCCTCTTGGAGTTGGACAAGATGTCAGCACTGGGTATTATTGAACTAGTGGAGGAGTCAAATTGGGTAAGTCCTATGGTAATTAAGGAAAAGAAGCAGAAAGATGAGATAAGGATATGTGTAGATCTCAGGAAACTGAATGATTCTTGCATGCATGATCCTTTTCCAACACCATTCACAAATGAAGTACTGGATAATGTAGGAGGACAAGAAGCATATTCATTCACTGATGGGTTCTCGAGGTACCATCAGATTAAGATTACGCCAGAAGATAGGAGTATGGAAACCTTCATGATCGAGTGGGGATGTTTTTAGTATACTGTAATGCCTTTTGGAATTAAGAATGCGCCGATAATCATTTCACGCGTAGTCATTGTGACGTTCAGAGAGTTCATTCACAATTTTTTGAAGGTATACTTTTATTATTGGATAGTGTTTGGATTGGTAAACCACCATGTAGCTAGTTTGCACTTGATGTTGGATACATGTCGGAGGTAGCATATTGTGCTAAACTTGAAGAAGTGTTTATTTTGCGTCCCTTTCAGAATCTTGTTGATTCATGTAGTGTGTAGACAAGGATTAATGGTGGACCCTTCTAAGATCATGGTCCGAATTAATTTGGAGGCACCAAGAAGCATTAAACAGTTGCACTCGACACTAGGTCATATTGGATACTATCGAAAGTTCATCAACATCTATGCCTAGATTACCACGTTGATGGAAAATATATTGAAGAAGGACGTTACATTCTGTTGGAGTGAAGAATGTCAGTGGAGCTTGGATGCGTTAAAGGAAAAGATGGTCATCACGCTGATACTAGTCTTCCCAGATTGGAAGAAAGAATTTCGTGTGCATGTTGATGCATCATGTATTGTGCTAGGAGTAGTACTGACACAGGCTGGTGAAGGAGAATTGGATCACCTGATAGCATTCACAAGAAGGAAGTTGTTGAAGGGTGAAAATAATTATTTGATGACAGAGTGTGAAGGGTTGGCTATGGTAGACATGCTCTAGAAGTTCAGGAATTGCTTGCTAGGTAGACACTTTAAGATGTACACAAACCATTCTACATTAAAACACTTGGTCAACAATCTTGTGTTGTGGGGGGAAAATATGAATATGGTTGCTATTGTTTCAGGAATATGATTCGAAATAATCGTAAGGCAAGGGAGATTGAATGTAGGGCTAGACCATCTATCGTGCATTGAAACAGGAGAGGAGCCTACTAATTTGGAGGAAGGATTGCCTAAAGCATAGCTTTTTGCAGTGTGCATAGTAGACAACAATTTTGCAGACATTATCCACTTCCTGACTACAGGAACAGCTCCAGAGGGATACACCAGTCAATAGACGTAGGAATTGGTGATGTGCGCGGCAGAGTTTTAAGTTATTGGAGGGAATTTGTATAAGTCGATGGGATCAAACGAAATACAACGATATTATGTGCCTAACTTTCAACGAAATAGTATCCTTGTTGAAGTTCAAGGAGGAGCTGCGGGAGGCTACTATGAAGGGAAGGCAACAACACAGAAGATTTTACGTGTTGGGTTGTGGTGGCTGACATTACATAATGATTCCAAAGCATATTATAGGGCGTGCGATGCATGTCAGAGAACAAGCAGTCCATCACGGAGGGATGAGATGCCTTTGAATTTGTAGATGTCATTGCAGCCATTTGAGAAATGGGAAATTCATTTAGTATAACTGATTCAACCTCTAGGAAAGAAGACGAGTGTGCGGTATATCATCACTGTGACTAAGTATTTGACCAGATGGGCGGAGGCACAACCTGTGAAGTACTGTACAGGGAAAACAACAATGAAGTTCCTATTTGAATATGTGTTGACTAGGTTCGGTTGCCCGAAGATTTTTATGAGTGATCACGGTATGCATTTCCTCAATGAAACAATCAGTGCACTGACAAAGAAATTCCAATTTTATCATCAGAAGAGTATGCCATATCATCCTCGGGCTAATGGAACAGTTGAATCATTTAATAATATATTGGAGAACGCACTAACAAAAGGTTTGAAATGTGTAGAGGAATGATTGGGACATGTGCATACCAGTGATGCTATGGGCTTATAGAGATACTTGTAAGAAGTTGACTGGATAGACACCTTTTAGGCTGGTCTATGGCATAAAGGCTGTGATGCCTATGTAGTATAGTGTGCCTAGTCTACGCATAGCAGAATTCACAAGGATGGTGGATTCTGAAGCCTTAGAAGAGTGGCTCACGTAGTTGACAGAGCTCAACAAAGATAGATTTTTCGCTAGATTCCATCAGTAAGTTCAAAAGGATCGCGAAAAGGCATGGCACGATCGACACATCAAACTATGCACCTTCAAGGTAAATGATTTAGTTTTATTATATGAAAACAAGTTTTCTAAATTTCCAAGAAAATTTCAGATGCATTGGCTGGGGCCATATGTGATCAAAGAGGTTACCGATGGTGGATCATTTTAGCTTGTGAAATTGAAAGGAGATCCATTTCTAGGAAAGGTAAATGGAAGCCGATTGAAGCCATAAACTGGGGATCTAGCCAAATGACTATATGATGGTAGCATAGTCTTAGCACTCTAGGAAACTGTAAGGAGGCATAGGACTATAAAATACACTACCCGGATTGTAGAGCTACGCTATGAGGGGTCTGCGGGAAGGGAGTTGCACTATAGAATGGGAGACTGTGCAGTGCAGCCAGAAAGTGACTTTTATCATCACTGTTCATGATTTGATAGCTAGACGACGGTTAAGAGGAGTGGGTGGTCGGAATTTAGGACACTTAAGGCTAAAATTAAATGTGAAATTTTTGGAAATATTCCGCCAGTATCGCATTTATGGATGGATTTTGTGGGGAACAGTCAAATTTGAATTTGAATTCGCCTATAAATTATAGGTGGCCGCCCAACGAGGAACACTTTGCATTATGAGAATTTCTAAGATTTATTTTTTGTTGTGCATGAACCGTGCATTTTTTGAGTATTTTCTTGCAAGCCCCATGTTCGATCAGTATCCTGAGTTCGACTGCAAGCTTGTTCACGAAATCATGTTAAGACTAGGTCCCACAGAAACTGTAAGCACTGGAGGGTCTATTACTTCTAAGGGAGATGCCCCTGAGGTTGTGAGTATGGAGATTCTAGCAACAGTGCCTATGGCGTTGAGGTCACCTATGCCAAAGCCTATGCCGATGAGAGAGGTCCCTAAGCCTAAAAAGGATAAACAAAAGAAGTCAATGTCGATGTGTGAGTCACTGAGGAAACATGAAGCTACACAGGCGCAGTGGAAAGAAAAGTCAAGCGCGAAGGAGAAGGGGAAGGTGGTTGATCTGGAGGCATAGGATGGTGCAGAGGATATTGAAATTGATGGGGTGGACCCTATTTCAAAACTGCCAGAGTATATCCCTCCGCGAAAGGGCAAGGTGAAGGTCCCGAAGGACCCAGATGCCAGACAATTCTCCCTCAACACTCCCATGTTGCCAGAGAATATTACCTTTGAAGGTCCGCACTTGGTGTGGGTCCCACATTTGAAGCTTCAAGACTGGGATTTGGTGGTTCTTGAGTGGTTCCCCAACCTTGCTACTGACACCTTCATGTAGAGTGTTTTCTACAAGGAGTCTGGAATCACTATGTTGGAGTCGATGGAATGGATTCGCAGATTCAATAAGTCAGGGCTGCTGAACTTATTATCTGTGTCACACTAGCATCAATCAAACATAAACCTAACAGTCATCAGAAAATTGTTGTGTGTGGTACGCAATGAGTGCCTGTGGCTGAATGAGTCGATACCCATAACCGACACGTTGATCCACAGGATCACACTATTACCGCACTCTGGGCTGAATTTGACCAAGGTGTTTGGCGGAAAGACGAGCGAGTGCAACCTCGCTGAGAAGATGAAGGACAAGTTTAAGGTTGTCAAAAATCTGCGCGGGTATCCAATTACCATCATTACCGACCCTACGGTCATGATTGCCATGCAAATTCTAGCTGCCAAAGTGATGAGAAAGTTTCACACGGACAAGGTGCCAGTTCCAGTATTTTCTTTAACAGATCAATGCATGGAAGGCATACAGTTCAACTAGGTGTGATACTTGTGTAGCGTGTTCCTTGTGAACTGTAGAGAGGCGCATAATGAAAGTAAGACTTTTCACTATTCTTGGTTGCTACTATCAATAGTGCTAGTCACATGGGACTTGTCGTAGGATAGCTAATTTCTTCCTATGGAGAAGCATTTACCAGAAGAAGAAAAGTTCGCATATCTTTGGGCCACGAACAATGTTGTGCGAGTGACAAAAAAGTCTTCTAGGTGCTAATGGAGGCGAGTATTCACATAGCCACCAATCAGAAGCTGTGATTGTCACAAACCATGTTCAAGCAGTTTTCGAGGTACGCAGAGTTCAAGGCGGACTTCCACCATGTTTACATCTGAGCGCGCAAGGACCTCGACCAAAAATGGTTTGACTTAACCTATCTAGCCACGGATGACACAATTGCGGAAGTCATCAAGCATTGACCAGTAGACTGGAACTGTTCCATCCAATGAGGCCACCTAGACTAGCAAGTTCACGGAGAAGCAGAAAAAGGAAGAAGCTAGACAGAAGGTTCAGTAGTTGGCTGAGAAGAGGAAGAAGGAAACTGAAGAGAAGGACTGAGTAGAAGTGGAGCACGCTGCAAAATAGGGAGCAGGAGACCAACACCTTCCTGATGAAGTGGTATAAGGAGTAGGAGAAGGAAGGACCATGCAAAAAGACAAAAGCCTCCAAGTCATTGCTAGATCTAATTACCTTGACAGAGGGCAACTTGGACGATATTGGCAATAATGTGCGAGACACAACAACATAACTGCTGCAGTAGTTTGAGTAGCAACAAAAGCAAGCATTGGTTTCCATACAGTCAGGTCTGCACGAGCTGCAGATAAAAACAACTAGACTTTAGGCTGGTGGAAGACAAACCAGAGAGGCATCCACTAGTTTGATACCAAGGATAACTCAAGCAGCAAAGTTGGTTCAGACAATGGATCTCTGGGCAGTCACGCTACCTGATGGATCTTTGAACATGGAGGCGGCCACTGACAAGGCGATTGTCAGCACTTTGAAGAATTTGGGCCTCAACTTGGCCATGTTCCCTAGCGAGTTCCTTCACACCTTAAAAGCAAGTGTGATTGTAGAGATTCAAGCCCAAGAGTAGTTCGCGCTAAGCATGATCAGCAAACATAAGGTTAACAATGAAAATATGTTCATTGAGAAGACAACTGTGCTAGAAGCATGGAAGAAGGTTTAGGAGTAGAATGAGTGAACTACATCCATGGTAGCCGAAGCATGCATAACAATTCCAAAAATGCATATACTAGAAGAAGAATCATTGGAGGCCAATATTAGGAAGTTGGTTGCAGGCGTGCGCTATGCAAAGACAGAAGTGGCCAAGGTTCAGTTTTAATTGAATCTTAAAATCATAGAGCTTGAGTTGAAGTCACAACCTTCAACTCCACCAGAGGTTAAAGAACAACACGAGGTAGATGTAAAGAATGGAGTCATGACAATAGATGCTACAATGGCGGATTGCAATGTGCTCTTTGAGAAGTCCATGGAGGTAGTCATGACACTCCAGGAGGATCCTAACCTGCACAAGTTGAATATGGAGGCCTGGGAATTACAATAGTAGTATGATGAAGCAAGAGAAACGGCGTGCACTGTCACTATATCACAATGATTGGCTAAGCTGCATGAAGCAAAGCAGTTGCTCGAATAGGTGGAGGCAGTGTAATGGAAAGGGGGGGTCCTCAAGGCCAGATTGGGGCCTTGGCTATACAAGGCCTATTTTATCTTTGGCACCATTGAGGCTAATCTTGTGAGCCTACAGAAAACACAAAAAAAGATAAAGGAAGATAGTGCAGGACCAACAACAGAGCAACTGGTGGAGCAGATCAAGCAGGCAGCCACGCAGAGCACAGTTGAGGTAGTAATGGCACAAGTCAAACTGGGAGGTCTCCATAGTAAGATCTCCACACCAAAAGAGTGACATGGGGGCAAGTCACGATATTTTTTTTGGGGGCCTATTGGGACAGGGTCCCCAGGGTCAATTTTGGGGCAAAAGCCTAAGTTTTGGGGAAAAAAGTCCAAGTTTTATTGTAAAAAAGTGTAAATTCTCCACAAGATGTGGTCGCGAAGCGTGTAGATAGTAAAGTGTTGTAAATGGTTTTACCCTTCTTTTATGTAAGTTGTGTCATCTTTAGTAGATCTACCTATGGTTCATAGACCATGGGATTGTATAAAAAGGAGAGTCTTAGAGAGTCTAAGGCAAAAGATAGAAGTAACTAAGGAAGAAAGAATGTAATGGGTTAGTAGAAGTGAAGAGAAAAGAAGACTTAGAGTAGAAGAGAGGCTCTATAGTTGTGTGCACAGAGTCCTAGAGTAAAGTTTGTAGCTGAGTGCACGGACCCCTGTGGTTGAGTGCGAAGGGAAGTCTTGAGTCTGTAAGAAGAACTAAAGTATTAATAAAGAGATTATTCTAGAAAATATGTGTGTATTGTCTATTTATTTTTGTTATGAATGAATGCGATTATGTTATGATGAATAGGGGGTTTATGATTTAATACTGCATTGATGTGTGATTTCACATGTTTTACATTGTTATAAGAATGTAAATAATAATGTCCGTTTACGTGAAGGATATCTTGTTGCATGGTAATGTTATCAAAAAATTAAGTTGATCTAGGTAAATACAGACTTAAGGGTTGATTCACCTATTTAGGGTCCACGAAAGATAGTCGTAGACCTTCGCAAAGGTATAGAATCTGATTAAGAGAAGTATATCGATAAGCCCTAAAAGGCTTATTGATCTGCATTTAGATAGGTTTAGGGCATACAATGACATTACACTAATCTTTGGGTGCGGAAACTTGGTTCCAACATCCCCCATACTGACTCGGGTGAGACTTCAGTCCAGGCTCTGTGGGTTGAGGCTGAAAGGGCCAATAGTGTAGGGATTTATTTAGCAAGCTTAACTTTGAACCTAGGTCAGGACCCACTAATCCAACAAGGGTCCATGATCTTCTTCTACACAATTGCATGTTGGATTCTGGAGCTTCTCATAATCTCATGCCATTGGAAGTGATGGAACAACTTGGGTTACATATCACTAGGCCTTATAAGGATTTTTACTCTTTTGACTCCAAGAGAGTAAAATGCCTGGGAATGATTAAAGAAATAGTGTTGAACTTGGCCCAAATTCCAGAAAAAAGTGTGGTAATGGATATAGTAGTGGTTGATATACCTCCTCGTTTTCGCATGCTTCTATCAAGATCTTGGGGTTCTAAGGTGGGGGGCTCAATTAAGTTGGACCTCACTTATGCCACCATTCCAACCTTTGGAGGAGAAAAAAGAAGGCTATATAGAGAATCCATATTTGTGAAAATTGTCACTTCAGCTAAAGGCTCAAGGAACTCTCCAATATATGGAAAAGAAAGTGATCTATCCTGCTTATTTTTAGAAGAAGATGAGGTTGTTACAGAGGAAATGTTAGTTCACTTAACCTGGCAATTGGAACAATAGCCTGTAGGTGATAGCAAATTCTGGAAATTGTATTTCGATGGAGCAAATTCGAAATAAGGAAATGTGGCAGGAGTATTGTTAGTATCTCCTAAATGTCGTACAATACCTCTTTCATTTAAATTAGAATTGGAGGAAACCAACAATGTAGCAGAATACGAAGCACTGTTCCTTGGGTTGAAGACTACAAAAAATCTAAAAATTGACTACCTAACAGTTTATGGAGACTTTGAGCTAGTCATAAGGCAAATCAGGAATCAATGCCATGCCAAACACCCTAGACTGAGGATGTATCAAAATGAAGTATGGGACCTAATTCATAGCTCCTTCCTTGCCTTTAACACTCAGTTTCTGCCTAGAGAAGAAAACATGATGGATAAATCTCTGGCTGTAGCTACCAGTACCTTCATGCCTCCCAAAAATCCTCTCCTCAGGTATGAAGTTGAAGTTAGGTGTAGACCCTCTATACCTGATAATATCAAGCATTGGAAAGTATTTGAAGATGACGAATAGGTGAAACGATTCCTAGAGGTCATTGGGGAGTTTTCCAACTCCACCATTGATCAAGAAGAGGAAAAAGAAGAATAACAAGCAAGTCAAGAAGTCAATCCATGGAAATATGTAGTGGTTGGACACAAATTCTTGCAGCTGAAAGGGAACACTATTCCCTGTGGACTAGTTTCACTGGAAAGGATCTTTACTAAGGACGGCATAGCTACTAAACAAATGGTTTCTAAAACTAATGATCAAGTGTAGAATCATAAAATTGGTTTAGAATAGGAGCCCCAAATGATTAATTTGTCAAAAGGAATCTCATTGCAGTATAAACAAAGGTATTTAGATCTCTTTAAATCTTATAAAGATCTTTTTGCTTGGTCATACGATGAATTAAAAGTTCTTGATACTAACATCATACAACATAAGATTCCTTTGAAAAGCAGGATGAATCCTTGTAAGAAGAAGATCAGACAAACAAATCCTCTCTTACTCCCATCCATTGAAAGGGAGATAAAGAAGTTGCTACAGGAAAATATTATTATTCCTTTAAGATATTCACAGTGGGTAAAAAGTCTAGTCCCTGTTCGAAAGAAGAATGGGGAGATATGGTTGTGTGTGGACTTTCGCAACCTGAACAGGGAATCTTTAAAAGACAATTACCCCCTACCCAAGATGGAAAATATACTACAGAAAGTGGTTAGTTCAACCCGAATGTCAATGATGGATGGGTTCTTCGGGTATAATCAAGTTGCAAAGGCAGATTTTACTACCCTGTGGGGAACATTTATGTATGCGTGTATGCCATTTGGATTGATAAATGCAGGTGCCACATTCGAGAGATCCATGGACATTTCTTTTGTAGGGGAGAAGGACAAATTCTTGGTGATATACCTTGATGATATTACAGTCTTCTCGAAAAATGAAGAGGATCACCTTTTACATTTAAAATAGAGTTTTGAGAAGTTCAAAAGGTACGGTCTCTCTCTAACTCCCAAAAAATCTCAATTCACACTAAGTGAAGGGAGGTTGCTTAGACATATAATATCATGTGAGGGTGTGAATATAGACTTGAAAAGAGCTGAAGCCATCTGCCGCATTCCACTTCTCAGAAATAAAAAGTAAGTCCAAGATTTCTTAGGGAGAATAAATTTCTTGAGAAGATTCAGAGATAGTCAAAGGCATCACAGATATGCTCAGGAAGGACAATGAGGTAAAGTGGAATCCTATTCCCCGTGATTCTTTCAACAAGATTAAGGAAGCTCTGGCCAAAGCCCTAGTGTTAACTTGCCCATATTATTCAACTCCTTTTTACATTTTCTCTTTTGCTTATCCACTCACAATTGCAGCAGCACTATTACAGAAAAACAAAGCAGGTCATGAGTATCATATTTCCCTTTTCATCCAATTATTGAGAGATTTTGAATCAAAGTATAATATATTGGAGAAGCAGGCTTATGCTCTGGTTAAATATTTAAAGGCCTTTCGCATTTATGTACTGCAGTCCAAGGTTACAACATTTGTTCCCACGACAGCAATCAAAGACATTTTGGTGCAGGGGGGTAGTGAAGGGAAGAGGGGCAGATGGATAGCAAAAATACAGGAGTATGAGATATAAATAAAGCCCACCAAGCTCATTAAGGGACAAAGTCTAGCCCAAATCCTTTCTAAATCTAACTGCCAAGCACTTGGGATAAATTTAATCACAGAAAATAGTAGATCTGAAGAGCACTAGAGTAGCATCGGAACATCTGAACAGAAAATTTATGGCAAGTATGAGGGGTCTTAGTGGTATAAAAATGTTGTCCTCTACCTCTTGTTTTTAAGATGCCCATTAGGGCTTGATTCCTCTAAATATCGAAGCTTGAGATTATATGCTCAGAAATACATTATATCAAATGGCTTACTATATTGTAAGGACCCAGTCGGTATATTGCTACTGTGTTTAGTAGAAATAGTGACCAATATGGTGATGGAAGAATTTCGTGAAGGAGCTTGTGTGGGACACTATAGTAGGAAAAACATAGCCCAAAAAACCCTCAAGATTGGGTTTTATTGGCCTACACTGTTCAAGGATGTTTATAACAGAGTCAGGAGCTGCCAAAAATGCCAGATGTTTGCTGAAAGACAGAAGTTTGCTCCTCTCCCCTTGATTGTAGTTCAGATGGAAGAGCCTATTAGAAAATGAGGCTTGGATTTCATAGGAGAGATCAACCCACCATCTACTGGCCAACATAGTTGGATATTGATAGCCACCGATTACTTCACCAAGTGGGTTGAGGCCATCCTAGCTAGGAATGCTACAGATGCAGTGGTTATGAAGTTCATCGAAGATAACATATTGTCCTGCTTTGGCTGCCCCTCCAAAATCATCCCTGATAATATCAAAGTGTTTAATTCTGCCAAGTTCAATACTTTCTACAACAAATATACTATTACTATTGGGCATTCCACCACATATTACCCTTAGGGTAATGACTTGGTTGAATCCTCTAATAAAACAGTGGTGAGAATATTGAAGAAAATCATTGCTGAAAATAAAAGGAACTGGGATTCTCAGTTGAAATTTTCTTTATGGGAAAACAAGGTAACACCCAAGAGATCCATTGGGGTATCACATTTTGAGTTGGTGTATGGTAAGGTTGTTTTTTAGCTATACAATTAGAAATGCTTGTAGAAAAGTTGTTACAAGAAGTTGAGGAGGAGCCAAGTGCACTAACAAGGAGAATAAATGACTTGGTGGAACTTCAGGAGAGTATAGAGCTGGTGGAAGCCAGATTGTTTGATTATCAGTAAAAGATGAAGTTTTTTTTTTACAAGAAAGCTAAGGACATACCTATGCAGACAGGAGATTTAGTTCTTATGAGAGATTTTAGGTGGCAAGACAAGGACAAGGATAGGAAATTCGATCCATTATGGTTTGGCCCCTTCAGGATTACAGAAGAAAGACAGAAAAATTCCTTTATTCTAGGAAATTTACATGGTGAGTTTCTGGAACTACCGATAAATGGTCAGTTCCTTAAGTTTTATCTTTAGAATTAAAATCGTCCACACTACACTCATTGTAAATATCTGTTGTGTGTACTGCAAACTATTGATTTAAGTTTTCTTTAAATTTGTAAAGAATTTTTGGATTTTTGGAAGTATCTTTTGTTCTAGAAATGACTCCATGCCCAAATAAGTAGTTCATAGTGTGCAAGTTCTCAGCACCTTGATGGCAAGGCACTATCCCCAAATGGAGCCAATGTTGTATTTGCAGCTCACTCAGTGTCTTGTTGTTGGTCAGTGGTCGGGGATGCAAGACAACAGGGAAGAAAAGGCCATTTTATGAGTCCTGGAAGTCAACATAGCTTGATGGAAGCTTCCCCGTTGCATAGTGCCCGGAAAGAGCTTTCTGGTGGTATAAAGAAATCCAGAATATGATCCCTAGATCAAAAGTTACACTCAGCTGAACTATTCCTTTAAAAAATCCCTGAAAGTATGAAAAGGATAAAAATGGCTAAGTGTTCAAATAAAATCACAATTGGGCCTGGAGGAATTATCCCATCACATGAAGAAGAATATATCGGCCTATCAGCGAGCTCAGGGGACATATACATTAGCGTTGGTGGATCGCAACACACGTCCATATCGCAATCGGCGTAGTCCAAGGGGTCCTCCCTTAAGGATTATCGGCGGAGGTGAAGGCTGATTGCGATATATAGACCAAACTTGCAGAGGGAGGAAGATTTCTAAAATACAAAGAAATGTGTTGTAAAACAAGTCCTGGGTCACTCCTTCTCTCTCCTCCATGTGGCACTCCACTAGTGATATCACAATCTCGGCCATCAGCAAGACAAAGGGCTTTGGTTTAAGACTTATCAGTGGTGCTAGGGGCCGATTGCAATTTAGGATATTGCATATCGAAATCGGCGATTTCAATGTGCCAAATATTGAAAGAAGCGAGACAGTAGAGAATTGTTGATTGCGATGTGAGGGCCCGAATGCGATAAATTATAAACGACAACCTATAAAAATTTCGGGTCCATGAAATCAGCCAATAAGAGGATTTATTGTGATATAAAGAAAATCCCTTTGCGCATTTATTTGAAACCTTAAGAGCTTTATAGATGGGCCCTTGGTCTCCACCTGTGGCCCTATGCAAAAATTCATAAAAGGGGCTATCAAAGGGAGTGTAAGACTTAAAAAAAAAAATCCTCACTGATTCGCATGTTTTAAGTGAATTCATCCCACATCATAATACACTGATAAAAAATGAATAGAGCTTTAACAGATTTGATGAGTAAACAACTGGGTGTTTTATGTGGAATAGGGGCGCTTCTAAAGAAATAGGGCCTGCAACACACAGTCAGCGTTGAAGTTAGCTTAAACTTGAAGTGACTATGTTGGCCCGTTTTCACATCAACCGCCTTAAATTACCCATTATAGCACGATATGGCCTTCATAATATTCTTTCACAATAAAGGAATGTTTGACACCTCCTCCTTCTCACTGTGATCCTTCTCTCTGCTCATTTACCCCAAGATTTTCAAATCATGTTTGATAGTTTGAAGAGGAAGCATAGCTTGAGACAACACCCTTCCTCGCCTGAGAAGGAAATCTAATCTGACAATGAAGCCCTTGGAAAATGAATGCTCCTGTAAGAATCATTAATGTCTTGGTCATCCCATTCTTATAAATAGGATATCTTGATCTTGTAAAAGGGTTTGAAAATAAAGAAAGAAAAGGGTCGCTTCTGCAACTCCTGTGATAGCTTATAGATCTTCAGAATACCATAGATTGGTGGTGATTCCTCCTTCTGAACTTTGCAGCTTGTTTGTTCTATAAAATTACTTGTCTTTTTGTTCCTTAATGCTCTTATTCATGCATCAATAAGCATTGTAATGTCTTTAAACTCTCGTACAGATTCATTTGTTTTTATTTAAATGCACATTCCTATGTGAGGGTTCGAAATTACGTTTGTAGCATTGTATGATGCAAAATCACCTTTCTTCTATTGTTTGTTCAACACTCCTTTTTTTAACTTAGAAAGTAGACCAGCTTTATGGTTCCAGGCTCATGCTATGTGTATGGACTCCTTGGTGTTGTGAACTCTATAATTCTGATTTGCTTTCCTCTTTTTATCTGTTATCATTTACTTTAAAACAAATTGATTAAACTGCGAAGTTTTGAAGGGCAAGTTATCCACTGTCTTGTTTTATTTCTGAAATCTACTTATGTGTATCAAGGATTATATCATTGGCTTACATCTTTGGGAATAAGAACCACTCTCTTTTTTTCATGTTTGAAACATAGATGATGTCTCTTGTTATCCAAAAGTCGTTTGAGACACACTGATTTGGATGACCTAGGTAGTGTTCTTGTCAAAAATCCAAGGCTATCTCTAGGGGACTTTCTCTGTATTATGCTGCATTTGTGCTGCATATGTAGGTTTTAGCCACAACATCTTTTGGTGCTATTGGTGGAGAACTTATTGAATAATTTTTCCTCTAGGATACAACAAGCTAAACACTCTCTTGATAGGTGAACAAAGATGTTTTGATTGCACTCACTTCACCTTGGTCACTCCATGACAATCTACTCATATTTCATCATACTGGAATGTAGAAGGCCTCACACTCATTTATACACCTCTAAGAAGAAGGGCCCATTTGTATCTAACCCTGAAAAGATGATTTCCAAGAGAAATTGGAAATAGGAAACCCCACCTACCTGTGCCACCATCTCATCAGCATATGTAACTGCCCCTTCTAGTTTTCAGCCTACTATTTTTCATCGCTTAGGGTGGGCTCCTAAGATATTGAAATAACCAATTTTTGGTCCATCTACTCAAAACCCTATGGCCTTGACCCAAGTCCCTCAAGAAAATCCCCATCGTCCTCCCTTATTTTAGATGGTTGTCCCAAACTTTTTTCTGAATAAGTATGCTCCTTTTCACTTACCGTAGCCCCTAAATCTTTTGCCACAAGACTATTTGAAGTTGTTCCAAGGTTCAATGGAGAAGATGAGAATACTGCTAAAAAACACCTTGAAGATTTTTGTTCCTTTGCTGAGAATTTCAATGTTGAACATATGGAGGTAGTACTCAAACTTTTTGTACAGTCTCTTGATGGAGAGGCCAGAAAGTGGTTTAAAACCTTACTAGAAGCCTTCATCACCACTTGGGAGGAGCTTGAAACCTATTTTACACAAAATTTGGGTGAAAAGAGGAACCACAAGTACCTCCTTACAGAGTTCAATGCTATGAAAACGAATCCAAAAGAAATATCTAAATTCAATAAAAGGTTCAACAAGCAATACAATAACTTGCCTACTAAAATAAAGCCCCCTCCAGCTACTGCTCGTGTCACACTTGGGAGCTCTCAAGCCTAAATTTGGTTTGTGTTGAGAGAAAGGAAGTCTCTTACTCTAGATCAACTTCAATTCGATGCTCTTGAAGTGGAAGAAAATTTTGCCTCAGCTGGAAAGATGAGTGGAAAGTAGGAATTCACTATGAGCAGAAGAGGTAAAGAAGAAGCTTCTTCATCGAGACAAGAAATACAAGTACTATGTTCAATGGTGGAAGATATGGATAAACTCATTAGGAGTTTGTCACAAAATTTTGGAAAGCTAGAAATCGAGAACAAAAATATCTCCAAGTAGAATCCTCAAGGAAATAATTGTGGGTATAACTCATAGTATAGGAAGCTTCCTTTACAGATGCTGCAAAGGGAGAGAAAATAACATCCAGATCAAATCCCGCATCATTTATATCTAGAAGAGGATCCATATGAACCATGGCTAGATACAAAAGATATGCAAGGGGACGTATATTCTACATTCCTTGAGGAGGACAAAGAGGATATGTCTCACTAGGAAGTGAGCCATAGTGAAGAAACAGAAATATAGGAGGAAGACATGGATTATTATTACAAGAGGTTTGCTGACTACATGCAAGCACAACTGCATCACAAGTGTGATCTAAGGTCTTCTAGAAAGAGGTCCAGGGAACCAGAACAACAAGAAGCAAATGTTCCTCAAATTATTTCCCCATTGCCAGACAAAGGAAAGGGTAAATTGAACCCTGACCATGCCAAGATAAAAGTCCCTTTGAAGTAGGAAATAAATAGAGGAGAGGGACATGCAACAAAGGAGGAACTTGTTTTGCATAAAAATGTTCATGGTAATGAAGTAGAAGCAGAATCAAGGTGTATGGAGAAGATGCCATCTACATTTAATCTTCAAAGGGGGCTTGAAAAAGTGAAGATCATTGTCCCACTCGCTGATCTTCTAAGACAACTTACCTATAAAGCTCAGTTATCTCAATTCGTGTATCCATCAGTCTCCTCACCCACTCATGATTATCTAAATACTCAAGAGGATAGGCCAATGGTAATTTTTTGGCAACATGTGGAAGAGCTTGATCCTTCTACTGCTCCTTTCTATGTGACTCTTGGGGTCTGTGATCTTCTTCTACACAATTGCATGCTGGATTCTAGAGCTTCTCATAATCTCATGCTATTGGAAGTTATGGAACAAATTGGGTTACAAATCACTAGGTCTTACAAGGATTTGTACTCTTTTGACTCTCATAGAGTAAAATGCTTGGGAATGAATAAATACTTGGCCAAAATTCTAGAAAAAAAAAAAGGTGTGGTAATGGATATAGTAGTGGTTGATATACCTCCTCGTTTTGGCATGCTACTATCAAGATCCTGGGTTTTGAGATGGGGTGTTCAATTAAGTTGGACCTCACTTATTCCACCATTCAAACCTTTGGAGGAGAACAAAGAAGGCTATATAGAGAATCCATATTTGTGAAAATTGTCACTTCAGCTAAATGCTCAAGGAACTCTCCAGTATATGGAAAAGAAAGTGATCTATCTTGTTTATTTTTAGAAGAAGATGAGGTTGTTACAGAGGAAATGTTACTTCACTTAACCTGGTAGTTGAAAAAATAGCCTCTAGGTGATAGCAAAGTCTGGAAATTGTATTTCGATGGAGAAAATTCGAAAGAAGGAAATGGGGCAGGAATATTGTTGGTATCTCCTAAAGGTCGTATGATACCTCTTTAATTTAAATTGGAATTGGAGGCAACCAACAATGTAGAAGAATATGAAGCACTACTCCTTGGGTTGCAGACTACAAAAAAAATATGAAAATTGACTTGACAATTAATGGAGACTCTAGGGTGATAAAGAAGATGCTATAGGTAGATATTATTATTCCTTTAAGATATTCACAGTGGGTAGCAAATCTGTTCCCTGTTCGAAAGAAGAATGGGGAGATATGGTTGTGTGTGGACTTCCACAACCTAAACAAGGCATCTTAAAAATAAAATTACCCCCTACCCAAGATGGGAAGCATACTATAGAAACTAGTTGGTTTAGACTGAATGTCAATGATGGATGGGTTCTCAAGGTATAAGAAAGTCGCAGTCCACCCCGAGGATGAGGAAAATACGACTTTTACTATCCCATGGGGAACATTTATGTATGCTAATATGCTATTTATATTGATATATGTAGGTGCCATGTTCAAGAGAGCCATGGACATTTCTTTTGTAGGGGAGAAGGAAAAAATTTTGGTGGTATAACTTGACAATATTATAGTCTTTTTGAAAAACTAAGATTGTTACACAGCAATTTGTCACCATTTGTCACCATCCCTGTTACCCCTCACCCGCACACTGGAGGACTCATTCCGGGACCTGTGAGAAGTGACATGACCTGAAACCACTTGCATCATATTCCTCTGAGTATGAGCTTCATTTGCCCTGAAGACATCTCCTCCAAAATCCTCAGGAAAACAACTCTTTTTACATTAGCGCGGGTCCATAGTTCACTTCCCGCGCCAATGAGGGAAATCCTCCATAAAGGGCGCACCATTGGCTCTTTGTCCCAGAGTCGCACTCGCGCCAACCGAATTGAGTAAAGTTTTCAACAAACAAACTCCCGAAGGTTCTCTTCAACCCATTCACCAACTGAATCTATGTTGAGCTAGGATGGTTTGGCTTCGAATCTCCATAGAAGGGAAAGTGGTTTGCCACCTTTCATGGAAGTTTCCAAGTGATAAAGCCAATCCCCTGAATAATGTGGTTGATCCTATCTCTTTCCCTCTCTATCTATAAAATCTTGCCTCTATGCCTTGAGCAAGCTAGTTGGAGTGATAGTTAGAATTACAATAGTTCCAGGAGTTTAAGAGTTTGAAGCTCCAAGAGCCTTCTTTGCACCCATAAAGCCAAATCTAAGTAAGGAGATTCTTATCACCCAAAGAGAGAGAGGCTTGTTCCTCATCCCAACAAGCTTTTCAAGACTTGTGTAGCTGACTACCCAGGCAAAGGAGGATTTGACGTCAGAAGAATGGTTGTATTCTTCTTTGTTATTCATTAATAATAGATAACTATCATTATGGTTCCACTCTCATTGTCTCATGTTTGATGTTGAGTTATATCTTTTCTGACCGATATATAATTGCATCTACTAGATTTTACGCTTGTTTTCGTGTTGTTCTTTGCGTGTGCATATATCCTATCACGAAGATTGTGCGGATCGTGACCGGCCAAAGCAAAGGAATGAAGGTGACATCTCTTCGACGAACACTAGCGTTGGAATCCAAGTAGGCTCTCACCATCTACTTTGTATTTGCAGTTAGGAACTTGCGTGGTAGCATTGTGTGATTGTTGTTAGACCCGGTCTGGGCTAGTAGGGATCGTCTCTGTCCGCAGAGAGGATTTACCTCCACAACAATTTGGCGACTCCGCTGGGGAGATCTTGTTGTTTGATTTGTAAACTTTAGACGGAGCCTGAAGCATGGCTAGGTAGCCTTCGAAACGCTATTGCTTTACATTAGCAAAGTAGATCAACGCCACTTCAGTCAATCTCCGGTTTGGTTTACGAACTAAACGACTTGGAGTTTGTCTTGTCTCTTTGGTTTTTCTTGTTTTGATTGCTTAGATAGCTATCTGGGTCGAATTTCTTGCAGTTTCTTGCTTCCTGGTTTGCCTAGATACTGTTCTCAAGCCCTGGGTCACTTGCTTTTGTTTTGATTTAAGTTAACTTGATTAGCGCGCTTTTTAGCCTAACAGTCGCACTATTGGCGCAAGTTGCTCAAAGACAACCCGCGCCAATCCTATAAAGGCGCGAGTTGCAGCCTGACAGTCGCGCCAGGCCTGTCAAATTTTCAAGTTCGCTTGTCCTTAAGCCCTCTGAGCTTGGATTTGTGTCTGGCTGTGTCTTTTTCAATTACTGCAATGTGTTTGATCCTGATTTGACTGGTTTTAGACCTTCATCATTCGGGTGTTTGCTTCTTTCTATCGGTTTCACATTTAACCCTAGGGCATCTAGTGGCTTTGTGCGTCGAGCCTCCCGGAGGTGTTTTGTGTTCTTTGATCATCCGGTCAACATTGTGGTTATTCCTTTGCATTCGCTCAGTAGTTGTCAAAGTTATTTCTTGTTATCCAAGTGATTTGCTTGGGTTTCACTTGGCTTCGTTTGAGCTTGGATCACATAGCTCATGAGAAGTCTTTGTATTTTCTTTTTGGTTTAAAGGACTGTTTTGGTGTTTTTGGGATCTGTTTGTGTTCTCATTGAGTGAAATTGGTCTTTTGCTCGGTGTTACTGTCTCTCAAAATTCATTTAGTTCACTTTGCCATTGAAAAAGGAAAGCGAATAATCTCTGTTGCGTTGCATTAGTTAATTGAAATTAGAAGCTTTTCATTGATTAAGTGATTTAAAACAAAAGAAAAGTTTTGTTTATTCGTCATTAGCTGCATCAAAGTGATTTGTGCTTGTTTGTGTTCATTTTTTTTGAAAAAATCCTTAACTCTCTTGTAGTTAGCATTCATCGAACGAAATGATATTCCTTGGCATATAGTTTGCATTTAGGAAATTGTGAGAGATTACATACGGTAGGACCTGAAACTGAAACCTAATCAAAGATCAACCATAAAATGAACTGAATGAACTTAAAAACACATTGGAACATAACGCTAACTGATTAGAGGTCTAGGCTAAAGACGTGCTCCGGCGTCGTTAAACTTAGTCACTGTTGTTTCACACTATGGTTGGGTGATTCCTCTTTTTGTGACTCGGTAGTGGTCTAGCACGGATTTGAGCTCCCACGTACCGTCGCGTATATAGGGGAGACCCCACTAGGTTATCATCCTTTATCCACATGAAGCCGTGTCTACCTCCTTACAAGCCGTAACGCACCGAACACAACATTGGGGAAGATTGACTGCCATACGGGAAGTCCTTGGTTTTCATATGACTGCCAAGGTGTATATGCAGTTTTACGGATTTGTTTGGTAAACCCTTTGCCTAGTCTCTGCAGAGTAGTCACTTTTGATCCTTTTCAGACTCCTTAAAAGAAAAGGCTCACTTGAGCAGTTTGTCACTTCGGGCTCACAAAACATTCGAAGGCGACTAGAGTCACCTTTTTGTCCTTTTCTCGACTCTTAAAACATGAAAAGGTCAAGTTGTGTCCTTGCGTCTTAAAATTCATTTGGCCACGATAAAAATTACCTGGTTAGATCTTGTGTGTGCTAGTTTGAGTAGGGTCCTTTATCGTTAGACTCCCTTAGGTTTGTTCGAAGTTTGTCATGCTGGCTGAACCGTCGACTCCCGTTCCAAGTGATCAAGGCTCTCCATCTGTCGCTGCTCCTGAGGTACCAATTGTAAGTGATACTCTTCCTGTTATCCCGAGTATCCAAATGATCAACTCTCGCGCTCCGGACGACGAAGGTTACGAAATTCATTGGAACTCCATCTGGGAGCCTGACGAGGACGATATTCCCTTTACCCCCCTGGTGTTTCGTCTCCAATGTCTACCTCTCACATGGATGAGACATCTCCTAGAGTGAGTGAGACACCTGTGGTGTCTAATATCGACACTCCCATCCCAGCTACTTCTCCACTCCCCCCACGCTATCAGTCGTTGAGGGATAGGGTAAGTGCCAGGACTCCTACTTCGACCATGTGGGATCCTCATATCACTCCCACCACGAGACCTTTCGTTTCACAACCCCATACTACACATGTTACTTCAGTTCCGACGAATCCAACCATTTTTGTAGCACATTCAACTCCGGTTGTTAGTGCCGTAATAGCGTCCTCATCTATGAACACTGGTGTTGGTCCCCCTCACGGTCAAGTGAGTAGTGGCTAGCCGGAACTCTCACCTAGAGTTGTCCACCCTGGACAAAGTGCTCCACCCTCTTCTGGTCTCGTTCTAGGAGGGGGGCCATATGATGCCTCTGGACAAGCTGTTCAGGATCCGAATGCGCAGGGTCCATTATTTTACTATGATTCTACTAGTCAATACCTTCAACTCTCTCAACCCTTGCCTACTCAACCTATTGTTGATATTTCGGTACCATTATCCATTGCTTGGAACCCTGGTACTGCCTCTTTCCATGGGGGCCAAGCAATGCCTGTATAGCTTCAGGGACCACCTAACCAAGGCCAGCCATCTTATGTGCAAACCCCCAGGGGCAGCAATATTATGGCCAGTCTTACCCAGGACAACCTGGGGGCCTACAAGGACAACCCTATCAGGGACAACCTTTGGCCACTGGCGGTCCGTCTTTTACCTATCTGACTCAACCTTCGGGTTATCCGGGGCAACCCGGTACCTAGCAAGGTTACCCGTCTGGACAACCAGGAACTCCTTATATTCAACAAGGCCAACCTGGTATTCAGCAGGGTTATCCCTCTGGACAAACTGGACAAACTTACATTCCACAAGGTCAACCGGCAGTCCAACAGGGGTATCCTTCTGGGCAAGGGGGGCAGCCTTACATACAGCAGGGCCAACCCACTGCCCAGCCTAGTCATCCTTCTGGGCAAACGGGCCAGCTCTCTGCACAGCAAGGCCAACCCACTGCCCAGCTTAGTCATCCTTCTGGACAGGCTGGCCAACCTCAAGGTCAACCGGCCGTCCAGTCCGCTCAACCATCTGCCCCGCAAGGACAATCCTTGGTTGCTCAAGGACAACCTGCCACCCAGCAGACATATCCCTCTAGGCAAACAGGTCCGTCCCAAACCCAACCAGGCCAACCTTCCGGCCAGATGGTCCAAGCCCAACCTGTTCAAGGACATTCTTCTGGGACCCAGACTCAACTTGGTTATCAAATGCAAGGTGGGCCATGACCCCAACCTTCCTACCAAGCGCAGCCTTCTCATCAGGCTTAGTATGGAGCTCAGAAAATGTATGGCTACCAGCAACCCCAAGGACAAACTCAATTTACCCCTTACCAAAATTATCAACAAATGCAAGTTACTCCTTATCAAAATTATCAGCAACAGTACGTTGCACCTGCAGGTCAATTTGCTAATCCATGTGGTGTTGGGGGGTAGACCTAGGGTCAACTGTCTGCATATGGCCAGAATCCTTATGGGCAGAATCCATATGGACATAACCCCTACGGGAAAAATCCCTATGGGCAGAGTCCTTACGGGCCGGGCCCATCCGGACAAAGTCCATGGGGGCAACCACCACCTGGTTGGAACCCTGATACTACCTCTCTTCCGCAGCCACAAATGTCCTTTAACCCTCAGTTTCCTTTGTTAGCGACGTTGGAACTCCCAGATGTGTCGAAGTTGACGAATGATCCCATTCTTCATAATCCATATTGGCCACCAGTTCCAACTAAAATACCCGGTGATTGCCCAAAATTCAATGGCAAAGCTGGTGAAGATCCTCAAGCCCATGTCATGACCTATCACCTTTGGTGCTCATCCAACTCATGGCTTGATGACTCCATCCGGGTTCGCCTCTTTCAAAGGACTCTCACCGGCTCAGCCGCTAAGTGGTATATTGAGCTGAATCGTGGAACATTTCAAGATTTCAACTCGCTGGCTATGGCATTCCTAACTCATTTTCAGTTACCCATTCGGTATGAGATAGGGACACATCTCCTTATGTCTCTCAAACAGGACACGGCCACGCATATATCCGATCATATACGTGAATGGAGACGGCGTCGTCTCTTGATCAAATTTTGGATTCCTGATCAGCTCCTGACCGATTGGTTCACGACTTCCTTTTTCCCTACGATCGCGCGAGACATCGCTATGGGAGCTTGTGTAACTGAAGAGCAAGCTATCGCACGTGCTCAGTACCTTGACTTAGTATACTCTCAGTCAGGTAATTTATATGATTATTTTCCAGACGCCCCGAGACTCGGAACATCCAAAGCCCCGCCAAAACCATCTGTTGACGGAGTTATTGGCTCTGTAAACATGTCATCAAAGAAATCGACCGCGAACCCTGGGAAGAAAAAATATAACGCTTCTAATGGAAATGGTTCTCAGGGTCAATCTAATTCTGGAAGTACCTCCAAGGTTAACGCTGTCCAGTCCACCGCAGCAGATAAATCCTTGAAAGGGAACAAGAAAGGGAAGGCTAAGAATAAGACTGAACAGCCCAAACAGGACTCCCCTAAAAATCCACCCGAGGAAGGAGCCAAACGAAAACCTAAGTATCCTTGTCTTATCTGTGATGAGGATCACTACACTAAAGACTGCCCCAGGAGGTCTGAAGTTATTCGATTATTGAAAGGTGATCCTGGGACTCCTGCTGTGCTCAAAGAACCTTTCCCTTCTCAGCAAACTCAAATGGTGGCAGACCCATCTCAACCCTCTTCCTCATTTGGCTCTCAAGTATTTATGGCTGGGAAAATCCCCATCCATGTCACTACTCGAGCAAAAGAATATCCATCTCCCACCAGGAAAGAGCCAGAGGTCCCCTCCAGTGCTCCTCCGTTCAGTTCTGGTCCTCTCCACATCGAAAGACCCAGCACTGAGACGATCCCCTGACCCCCTCTGAAAGGTGTACTCCGAAAGTCTTCTTACAACCCTAATGCTCCTGCTGCCCAGCACTATAGCATTGTGGAGGACTTAGCTCAAGCTCCGTCTGCTATGTCCGCTCTAAAAGTCCTCCAGAGCTGCCCCTCCCAGAGGAAGTCCTTGCTATCGGCCATCGGTGGCATAGACCCGGCTGATTCAGATTTGATTTCTTTCGATCTCGAGGGCTATACGCCGAGACTGCCTCACCAAATCACTTTCCTTATACAGTTCATCATCAATGGCAAAACTATCCATTGTACAGTCATTGATGAAGGTGCCTCAACTTGCATCATGTCTGTTGCATGCTGGAAAGCCATTGGTTCTCCTACATTAAGCCAGTCTCCTACGACGTTAGAAGCCTTTGATGGAAGAGAGTCTCGTCCTTACGGTATCCTCCAACGCTTGCCCATCTCCCTGGAAGGGAAGATGGTATAAGTGGAGGTAGAAGTCATTGACGCTAATCTCACCTATAATCTCCTCCTCGGACATAGTTGGACATATGCCATGCAAGCCGTGGCCTCCTCCCTTTTCCGTGTCATTCGTTTCCCTCATCAAGGGAAGATTGTCACGGTGGACCAGCTCTCCTTCTTCGCCTCTTCTTCCGACGGTAATGTGCCATTCGTAGAACATACCTCTAAATCATTTGAGAGTGTGGGAGCCGGACTCTTTAAAGATCCCGCTCTAATGGGTGTCTTTCCCTTTCCACCTTCGAATCTCGCCCCTATTAACATGATTTCCGTGTGTTCTGGTCCGTGGGTCCTTCCTCCCGCTAATCAGGAAGAATCTTGGGGCGATATGATGCCGTTGAGTCCTCCCGAGCTCAACTACGCCGAAATCGTCGCTGCATCGGCTCCCCCTGCCAAACCTGCTCTTCCGAGTAGTGTTCCCGACTCATATGTTCATTTCCCTTGGCTTGGAGATGATGCTACTTCAGATCCATTAAAGGAAATATTTCCTTCTGATGAAGCCATCATAGAGACCATGTCTCTTGAAGAGCTCCCTTGGTCAGATCATCACCACCGCTCTTCGTTTCTCCCTCCCCATCAGGAAATGATCGCATGTCTTGAACGGTTTGCTTCGTGTATCCCATCCTCGCCCCTTCAAACACCTATTCAAATCTACCAAGTATCTTCTGAGGGCAATATGGGAAACATCACGCAAACCCAACCCATCGACATCTCTGTGAAATCAGGGATTGTTGAGTAAATTTACATAGGAGTCACTTGCACTCCAGATGAAGTTCAACTCTACACTGATCTATTTCGCGAATTTCATGATGTCTTCGCTTGGTCCTATGAAGAGATGCCCGGCATCGACCCTAGTATAGTGGTGCACGATATACCTATGTATCCAGGTGCTAAGCCTGTCCATCAGCGCCTACGCCCTGTGCACCCCCGAAAGGCCGCAACCATAAAAGCAAAAGTCGAAAAGCTTCTCAAAGCTGGTTTCATTTACCCCATTCCACTGACGGATTGGGTCTCTAATATAGTTCCTGTGAACAAGAAGCAGGGCACTATTCGAGTCTGTGTTGATTATCGTGATATCAATCGCGCTTGTCCTAAAGATAACTTCCCTACACCCTTCATCGATCAGCTTATTGAGGAGTGTGTAGGAAGCAAAATTTACTCGTTCATGGACGGTTTTTCTGGATATAACCAGGTCAACATCGCACCTGCTGATCAACATAAGACCGCTTTTATCTGTCCTTGGGGCACTTTTTCCTACAAGAAGCTCCCTTTTGGTTTAAAAAATGTTGACTCTACCTTCCAACGTGCGATGTCCTATGCCTTTCATGATGTTCGGCACATTGTGCAACTGTATTTGGATGACCTTCTAGCTCATTCAGCCAAGCGTCAAGACCATCCCTCCCATCTTCGCGAAATTTTTCTCCGCTGTCGACACTACCGTATTAGGCTCAATCCTCATAGATGTGTCTTCTATGTGGAATCATGTCGACTACTCGGGTTTATCGTCTCCCGAGAAGGCATCCATTTGGATCCCCTCAAAGTCGAGGCCATCCTGAATCTTCCCTCCCCTGCTTCTTTGCAGTAGTTGTAGAGCTTGAAGGGCAAAGCCAATTTCCTTAGACGTTTCATTCCGAATTATGCCGAGGTGGCTAAGGGTTTCACATGGTTGTTGAAGCGAGACACACCCTTCCATTGGGATGCTATCGCTCAGGAGTCTTTCGAACAACTCAAGGGTCTCCTTGTCTCTGCTCCATTATTGCAATCTCTGAACTACCACCATGATTACACTCTATATCTGGCCGTCGCCGATACCACTATCGGCATGGTTCTAGTGCAGGATGATGATGATGGCAATGAGAACGTTATTTATTACCTCAGCCGCAACCTCCTGGATACAGAAACTCGCTACGCTTATGTTGAGAAGTTGGCATTGGCCGCTGTGTGCACCGTCCAACGTTTCTGGCACTATATCCTGTTGCACTCCACGACTGTGATTTCTGACTGCAACCCGATGACGTACATTTTTTCACGTCAGTTGTTAGGCGGAAAATACTCTAAATGGATCATAATTCTCCAAGAGTTTGACTTGGAATTTACTGCTGCCAAGTCTAAGAAGTCTCTGGTCTTCGCTGAATTGCTTTGTTCATTGCCATCTCCTTCTGCACCTTCTCTTTCAGAAGATCATATCCTGGATGAAACTCTTTTTCTGATTAGCACCCTCGATCCTTGGTACGGGGATATTATTGTGTATTTACAAACATCCTCGTTCTGCCCCGCTCTATCCAAAGATGCTCGGCGGCGGATCTGCCATCAATCTCAACCCTATCGGATCATAGGAGACACCCTGTACCGCCTCGGCGTTGACTCCGTTCTCCGCCGATGTCTTACCCTCGAGGAAGCTGAGAGAGTCTTGAATGACTGCCACTCTGGCGTCTGTGGTGGTCACATGTCCGGATATGCCATAGCTCAAAAAATCCTTCGCGCTGGTTATTTCTGGCCCTCCATTTTTAAATATTGCATTCTTGTTGTCCGCTTATGTCATGCATGCCAGATATACCAGTAGAAGATGCGTGCGACACCGGCCCCGCTGCACCTTGTAGTGACCGTAGGCCCTTTTGCAAAATGGGGCATTGATTATACAACCTGTAAGCCTCGCTTGGCCGGGGGGCATGGGTTTATCATCGTTGTCGTCGATTACTTCACAAAATGGGCCGAGGCGATGCCCACATTAAATGAAGATGGTCATACAGCGGCACGGTTTTTTCTCAATCATGTTATTACGCGGTTCGGAGTTCCACAGGCCATCGTTACAGATCACGGAAATCATTTCCGTAATCACATGATGACCGAGTTGACAGCCCAACTAGGCTTACGGCATGATAGTTCAACCCCGTACTATCCTCAGTCTAACGGTCAGGTTGAAGTTGTTAACAAGATTTTGGTAATGATGCTTCAACGTACTATCGACATGCATAAGTCTAATTGGCATTTGATGTTGTTTCCTACCTTGTGGGCCTACCGAACCTCTGTGAAGGATGCCACCGGGTTCACTCCATTTCAGCTAGTTTATGGACTGGAGGCTACCCTTCCTATAGAATGTGAAATTCCTTCATTGAAAATAGCTGTCGAGTTGCTTCCCAACACCACTCTGATGGAGGAATGGCTCCTTTATCTAGAACGGTTAGACGAGACCCATCGTTTAGCCTCTCTAGCTATCGAAGCTCAAAAGAAGAGAGTCAAAACTCATTTTTACCATACCATTCATCCTCGTTCCTTTGTTGAGGGAGACCTTGTCTTGCTATACGACCAAGCCAATGATAAGTTGGAGGCAGGCAAACTCAAGCCCATGTGGCTAGGCCCTTACATTGTAAAGAGAGTGTTGCAAAAAGGGGCCTACGAGCTAATTGACTACGAAGTTAATCCTCTTGATAAGCCCCGCAATGGGCTATACTTGAAAAAGTACTATGCATAATTCATGCGCTTCGATTTGGATATGCGTGTGTGTATGTGTGAGTTTTCATGTTTTTGGTTTCGTGTGAAAACATGATTGCCCCTTATTGTGTCTTTTTGCTTCTTGTGCAGATGTCGGGTGCACCTTACATTGGTTTCGTTGATGGTGCCTGCCGCAGTACTCGTAATTTGTCCTCTACGGCGTGGGTGATCTACGATCCTCACGGTGAGTTGATAGACCTTCAAGGTGTCTGTTTAGGCTGTACTACAAGCAATGTTTCTGAATATAGCGCCGTTGTTGAATTAATAGCCGAGGCAATTAATCTCGGTATTCGTACATTGCTTGTTAACTTAGACTCTCAGCTTGTTGTCCACCAGCTCAATGGGCGATATTCCGTCAGAGACCATCAAATTTTAAGGTTGTACTTACGTATTAAATTGTTAGAAAGGAATTTTGATTTTATTACATATCAGCATATTCCACGACGATTAAACACATTATCTGATGCATTGGCCAACCATGTATTAGATAGACATTTGCGTAATTTATAATCACAACATCATACAAGCAAGCACATAAAAGCACAATAATAAACCATAGGCATATGTATATGTATATATATATATATATATATATATATATATATATATATATATATATATATATATATATATATATCTCTGTGTGTCATAATGTTTGCACTGTGTGCATTACAAAACCCAAAAAATAATAGATGTTCTGATACATCCTCGGACAACATGTCCCTCAAAAAATATGCATGAAATAAACCTAGGAGTCTACTCGTGGTGGTGCTCATGATAGCACGTCACCGCGCGCACCAAGCATCTCAACAGATGATGGATGCGGGATGGCACCCCCACCGTGTGCCTCTGATATGCGAATGGCACATCCGCCAATCTAGCATAGCCTGGAATCCCTTGGGTAAGTCCCTCGAGATTCTGCACCAGCTCTTACCCCACGGCACCTCTTGCCTGAGGGTCAGCTGCAGGTTGGTCCCTCCTCGCTATAGGAGACAAACTGGCTGGTCTCTCTGGGCCCACATCTGCATATATATATAACTGTCATCAGAACATGCATGTATTGACAAAAAAAAATAAAAAATACATAAAAAACATCAAAAAGAGAATATCATACCTAGCTCCTATTCCCATTCCTCCCCCTCTGGCAGTGGGAGGTCTGGGTCCCCCATGAAGTTGGTTCCCGCTTACGGCCATTCCTCCACCACGATCAACTGGCGACGAAGCCATATGAAGAACTCGGGCCGCGAAGACATCTGCTGGCCCCCTCCTCCTAGGCTCTCGTGGTAATGGGGCCGCTACTAGGACTCCCTGGTACTGGAATAAAGGTAATCGTTCCAAGAAGAACGATACCACAATCGAACCATATCCAAACTGTTTCACTCCCCGCGCTTACACTTTGTAAGCTGCCTCTTGATATTCGTAGTCACTGTTGTAGCCCAGTCAAAAATGGTGGGGCTAAGACATTCTGTCGCCAGTAACAGATGGTTCTTGCTGGCCTCGTGGGGCGCCTGTGCCCCAGCTGCACGTGTGATGGTGAACAGTATCACCTTGAGAACCAAATCATGGATGGTGGCGATATCCACCTTGGCGCTGTTCTTCCCAAATTGTGCCTCTGGGCACACACGAGCCTTCACTTCACCTATTTTCTCTGCGGAAGGCCTGCTTCCGGTCAGAATGGGGATCGCCCCTCTCCGTGACAGCCTAGTAATGAAGTACACATCAAATACATCCAGCTCTAAGGTCTGATCCCGTAGTCGAAATACTTGGTCGTCGACATCCCAAGCATCTACTATGAACTGTAATAGCTCTGGTTGAGCTCGCAGATAGGAGGTGAGAAAGAATTTATTGAGA